>LR749709.1:1009276-1066970 GCA_902729485.2 Mus minutoides
CATCAGCAACAGAATACAAGAGATAGAAGAGAGAATCTCAGGCACAGAAGATTCTATAGGAAGCATAGACAAGACAATCAAAGAAAATGCTAAATGCAAAAAGATTCTAACACAAAATATCCAGGAAATCCAGGACACAATGAGAAGACCAAACTTAAGGATAATAGGAGTAGATGAGAAGGAAGACTATCAAACTAAACGGCCAGCAAATATCTTCAACAAAATAATAGAAGAAAACTTTCCATATCTAAAGAATGAGATGCCCATAAACATACAAGAAGCCTACAGAACTCCAAATAGGCTAGACCAGAAGAGAAATTCCTCCAGACACATAATAATCAGAACAACAAACGCACTAAATAAAGAGAGAATATTAAAGGCAGCAAGGGAAAAAGGTCAAGTAACATATAAGGGCAGACCTATTAGAATTACTCCAGAATTCTCACCAGAGACTATGAAAGCCAGAAGATCATGGACAGAGATTATACAGACACTAAGAGAACACAAATGCCAGCCCAGGCTACTGTACCCAGCAAAACTCTCATTTACCATAGACGGAGAAACCAAAGTATTCCATGACAAATTCAAATTCACAAAATATCTCTCCACGAATCCAGCCCTTCAAAGGATAATAACAGAAAAACACCAATACAAGGACGGAAACTATGCCCTAGAAAAAGCAAGAAAGTAATCCTTCAACAAACCTAAAAGAAGGCAGCCACAAGAACAGAAACCCAACTCTAAAAACAAAAATGACAGGAAACAACAATTACTGTTCCTTAATATCTCTTAATATCAATGGACTCAATTCCCCGATAAAAAGACACAGACTATCAGACTGGCTGCACAAACTGGACCCAACGTTTTGCTGCTTACAAGAAACACACCTGAGGAAAAAAGACAGACACTACCTCAGAGTGAAAGGTTGGAAAACAATTTTCCAAGCAAACGGTCTGGGGAAAAAAGCTGGGGTAGTCATTCTAATATCGAACAAAACAGACTTTCAACCCAAAATTATCAAAAAAGACAAAGAGGGGCACTTCATACTCATCAAAGGCAAAATCTTCCAAGAGGAACTCTCAATCTTGAATATCTATGCTCCAAATGCAAGGGCAGCCGCTTTCATTAAAGAAACTTTAGTAAAGCTCAAAACACACATTGCATCTCACACAATAATAGTGGGAGACTTCAACACCCCACTCTCACCAATGGACAGATCCTGGAAACAGAAACTAAACAGAGACTCAGTCAAACTAACATAGGCTATGAAACAAATGGACTTAACAGATATCTACAGAATATTTCATCCTAAAACAAACGGATATACCTTTTTCTCAGCACCTCATGGCACCTTCTCCAAAATTGACCACATAATTGGCCACAAAACAGATCTCAACAGATTCAAAAGTATTGAAATTATCCCATGCACCCTATCAGATCACCATGGACTAAGGCTGTTCTTCAATAACAACATAAGAAGCAGAACACCATCATTCACTTGGAAACTGAACAACATTCNACCCAATCACAAAAGAACTCACATAACATGTACTCACTGATATGTGGATACTAGCCCAGAAGCCTAGACTACCCAAGATACAACTTACTAAACACATGAATCTCAAGAAGAATGAAGTTCAAAATGTGGTCTCTTTGCCCCTTCCTAGAATTAAGAACAAAGCACACACTGAAGGAGTTACAGAGATCATGTGTGAAGCCGAATCAAAAGGATGGACCAACCAGTGACAGCGGCTGCCAGGGATCCTTCCCATAATCAGCCACCAAAATAAACACTATTGCATATGCCAGCAAGATAATGCTGAAAGGGACCTGATATAGCTGTCTCATGAGAGGCTATACCAGTGCCTGGCAAACATGAAAGTGGTTGCTCACAGTCAGCTATTAGTTGGAACACAGGACTCCCAAGGAAGGAGCTAGAGAAAGTACCCAAGGAGCTGAAGGGGTCTTCAACCCTATAGGTGGAAGAATAACATGAACTAACTAGTTTCCCCTGCACTCATGTCTCTAGCTGCATATATGGCAGAAGATGGCCTAGTTGGCCATCATTGGGAGGAGAGGCCCCTTGGTCATACAGACTCTATATGCCCCAGTACAGGGGAACGCCAGGGCCATTACGTGGGAGGGGGTGGGTAGGGGAGCAGGGCGGGGATGCGGGAGGGTAAGGGGAAATTTCTGGATAACATTTGAAATGTAAATGAAAATATCTAATAAAGAGAAAAAAAAAGAAAAAAAAAAAAAGGATAGAGATCATGGCAGTCATGTTAGCATGGCCAACTGCCCTGGCATGCTAGGATCTAAAGAGAGTCCTGAGACTTCAGTGTTCAGATTTGGGACCCCTGAGAAAACTAGAACAATTGAACACCTCCAAGGCAAATTGCACCTTCAGTTAAGATTTATTGAATAAATGCTTTCTGGCTTCCAAGACTACTTTTCTAGCCATGTTCCTCATCTTACCTACATGTCCACATTCCTAGCTGCTTCCTGGGTACACTTGAATACACACAGACTTCTGATATGTCCCCACTCCCTCTCAAAAGCCCGGCTCCTTGTTTATATCCATGATCTTTCTCTGGACTTTGGGGCTTCAGTCATCCTTACGAGTTCTGCCATTCTCAATGGCCAAGGCTAGTGCTGTGATCTGTACTGTAGCACTATGAACTTTGCCTTGGCTCCACCCCACATGGTTCTATTAGCCAGTTCTTCCACTGTGTGTCCACTGCCCTTGTTCCGATGGCTCCCAGGGGTAAGGACCGTTTTCAGCACTTTCCAATTAATGGAGTTCCCTTTCAGACAAAAGCACCCTGCAACCGGCAAGGTGTAGCAGAATTATTACTGACAAAAACTGTTCAGCAGTGGGCTAAAGTATGCCAGTTTAATAACCATAATTAAATGATAAGTGTCTGCTTCGAGAAAGGGCTATGGTATGATCCTGAGAAAGCTAAGAATTCTTAGTTGTCAAAGAACCTTTTGTGAAGCATTATTTTAATTATTCTGCTCCGTCAAATGTGTTGGCAAATCATTTCATCTTTGTCTTCATTCCCATCGTGCTGTAGTATCAAACATGTCTCATCTCACTTTGACACCTTCTGGCTCTTCATGTGCTTTATGCCTGCATCACTCATAGAACGTGTGAGTGAATAGAAATTCTATATCTATATGTTTCTATATCTCATTTTGGGTAATTGCTTTTGATACATGAAGTTATAGGCTTATTCTGTATAAATTGTTGAGAAGTGAATTTTTTACTATAGATAGTGACAGCAAATATTATAACTATCATTATAACTATCAAGAACATCATAAATTATCAGTTATCCGGGTGACTGGATACTTTGAAATGAAAACTATGTAAATTCATATACTAAATATATCTAGTATCATCCATTTTCAACACAGTTAATCTTCATTACCTGCCTGAAAGGATTTAGAAGCAAATCCTCTTGGCAAGTCTACAACAGTTTTCAAAGACGTTTTACTGAGGAGCCAAGACCCAAACTGAATGTGGTGACACCATCCCATGAAATGGGCTTCTAAATGGAAAAGAGGATGGAAGAAAATGAGCTGAGTACCAGCATCCAACTCTTTCTACTTCCTAACTAAGCATAATGGGAGCAAATGCCCCTGTGCTCCCGGACTCACAGTCAGAGCCATCCTCACTGATACACCCTGCCTGCCATATGGATTATGTTTTCAAACCATAATCCAAAATAAACCCTTCCTTCCTAAAATGGCTTTTGAAAGGCATTTTGCTATATTAATAAAAAATATATATATAATACATTTCTACACGTGAAATATATATCTCTGGGATACTTGGAGGGATGGCTCAGCCATTAAGGGGTTGTACTGCCCTTGCAAAGAGCCCACAGTTGGCTTCCAGAACCCAAGTCAGGCAGCTCACCACAGCTCCAGGATATATGACACCTCTGGCCTCTGCTGACACCTGCACTCACAACACATTACCCCCATACAGACATATGTACATACACATAATTAAAAACAAATCTACAATATGTCTGCATTTTTAATAATAGAGATATAGACAACTTTCAAGATATTTTCCTTACATCACCTGTTGCCTGTGGTGGTTTGAATCCTAGTGACGTTGGTTAGCTCGAAGGTTTGTATATTTGGTCCCTAACTGGTGTAACTTTTCAGGAAGGATTAGGAGCTAATGCCTTGTTGGAAGAAGTATGTCACTAAAGGTAGACTTTGAGGTTTCACAAGCCAACACCATTCACAGTTAGCTTTCTCTGCTGAGTGGTTATGTCTAAAGATGTAATCTCTCAGTTTCTGCTCCAGCACTGTGCCTGCCGACCTGCTGCCATGCTCTCCACCATGGTGGCCATAGACTATCAGACTCTTGAGCTGTGCGCCTCAAATTAAATGTGTTCTCTTGTACGGTACCTTAATCATGTTTTAGCATGGCAATAGAGAAATAATAGAAACCTAGATGACAATTTGACCTTTTAATTAGGTTACGTCTAGATTGTCTCTAGTGTGGACATAATTTAGTTTGTAATTAATTTTAACCACTTGTCATTACTCCCCAATTTATTACCACTTTCCCACAAACCTGTAATAGTTACAATTCTCCGGAGAAACAGATGAACTGTGAGTGTGTGTGTGTGTGTGTGTGTGTGTGTGTGTGTGTGTGTGTGTGTGTTCTGTTCATCCAGCTTTAGGCGTGTTCTCCTTTCTTAGAATGTAGTTGTTAAATTAAAAGTTCCCTGTGCAAGTACCGATGCTACTGTGTCTTCCTAGAAAAGTCGCCTGGGGCAGACGGGTTGAGTTCTGCAAACCCTGGGAATCCTTTTCAGCAACTCTACCTAGATTACAGGATCAAGTGCTAATGAGACCACCCAGAAGGAAAGTCATACTTAAAGTAGGAATTTTTTATCTTAATAAGGAAAAGAGAAGCTTATGGAGGAGGGGTTTTGTCTTCACAATGATGATTGAGTCTGAGACTAGGGCATGTATAGACTATGTGTTCCTGCCAGCACTGGCATGGGGATAGGCTAGAGACCACTCTTCTCTGTTCCTGCTGCTCCCATGACTGATGGCCCAGGGAACACCTGCTCCCTCCCTATAACGAATGATACCCCTAACCTCATAGTGAGTCCCATTCCAGACACACAGTTCATAAACCCATCAAGGATACCTCAGTCGTTCTACCGTCTGCTACAGTGAAATACTGGACACCCTCACACCAAGCCCAACCCCCAAAAGTGCTCAAGCCCAGACAGAGCTAACTGTACATAGAGCCGGGGGAGGGAATATCAATATTTGCCCAGCGGAACAGAAAAATCAATGGAGAGGAAAGAAAATGTTATCTCTAAGCCTTTGAAAGCAATGGCTTAGACGTGCCTGTACCAGCAGGCACAGAAGGAAAGAGAGGAAGAAATGCAGAGCCTTTGTGCGTTGAAGCTCCTGGATAGGAAGAGCTTGATATCTGGGAAGCATTTCTTTCTTTTTTTATATACTTGTAACGATATTTACATAGCGAATATCAAGAGCCAGTTAGAAGAGCTAGAGAGATAGCTCACCAGTTAAGAGCTCTTGCGACTCTTCCAGAGGCTCCAAGTTCAGTACCCAGCACTCACGTGGGGACTCACAGCCACCTGTAATTTCACTTAAAGGGGAATCCAAAACCTCTTCTGGCCTCCACTAGAACCAGTAACACGTGTAATGCATATGCATATGCATATGTACAGGAAAAAAAAACATATACACACTCAAGTATGTAAGATAGAAATATTTTTAAAGGAGCTATTGTAAAGCAGATAATGTAAAGGCATCTGATACTCTACAGAGTTGGGTACTCACTATTTCCAACAAGTGCCAAAGCATCAAGATATATTGCTTACACTAGAATTGCTTGTGCCAAAACTACACCTAGAACACGTGCTCCCCTTTTTCTTACACTTTTCCCCATCCTTGACTCTCTAGATTGTATTTGGACAATCGAATTCTTGCTTCCCACCTAAGCTTACAAAGTTACCTTCAGTGTTTAACAATGAACCGATGTGCATTCCACATGCAGTGAGATGGGGGAGAGAGGTGATTATGGAGTTCTACGTGCAGGAAAAATTCATGTTTATGTTCCCATGTACATGGGCAGGCTGCTCAAGCAATTCGGTGAAAAAAAATTTTTTAACTTAGTTTGTGCCTGTGCATTTCTTCTGTGGAGGGTTCCAGGCACATCTTCATTTGTAGTAAAAACTATGCAAAAGGACACGAGGTCCCTCAACTCCTCAACAAATGTTTATCTAGACAAAACAAGTTTGGTGTTTGCAGCCAGAAGGATATAGAAAATCTGTTTCTCCTTCAGTGGTGGAAGGAGACAGTGGACAGACAGATTGGCACACTGTCATAATGTCTGCACCCACCTCAAGGTCATTCATGGCTATTGTCAATGCTACTCAATCCAGGAAGGGTCTCACTGGGACTCCATCTTGCCATATACAGTCCTACGGAGCTTGGGGTACAAGTGTGGCTTCCTTGTCCTGCTCTGACCTTTTGATCACTAGTTAGACTTGGCAACTGTGTCAGGTTGACACTCTCTAAACCAACAGTCTCAATCCCTGATAAAAACTGGTGTTTTGCAAACAACTTGTGTTTTACATTAGACCTATAAATACCAAGAACCCAAAAAGTCTTCCTCAAAAATGTATCAGCAAAATTTCTTTTATACTGACTCTCAAATAACAAGACAAAGGTAGACTCTTGTCTTAGATTCTCGAAAAATAACCAAGTCATGATTTATGACTGTTCCACCTAAAGGAATAATCAATGGACATAAAGAACGAGAGCAGAACAATCCAATAAATAGCTTTAGACCTATCCAGCATGCTACTGCTTCTATAAAGTTCTGTGTTACCATCATGCAGTAGGTGCCCAATGAATGCTGATTATTTGAGCTGGATTAGGAAATTTTTCCTTTAGTCATCTTTATGGCATGTATAGACTCACTCCATCGATCAAATTACTCTAATGTTTGGTGCCAGGTGCTCCACTCAAAAGAAACAATTATTTTTAAATAGATTTCGATTTTTGTAATGATCCATTCTGTTCCCAGCGCTTCTGCTTCAGTACCTGCCAAACATAGCTCATGAGACCATTAATATCCACAGTGCACACACGCACGCGCACACACACACACACACACACACACACACACACACACACACACGCACAGCTTCTAAAGCTTCTAGAGTGAAACCTCACTTTAGAATGCAAGTGGTAGACAGGCTATCTTGGGAAACCTGCGCCTGCTCCAAGGTGTATGCTGTTGTCCTTCTCTTCTCTCTCTCTCTCTCTCTCTCTCTCTCTCTCTCTCTCTCTCTCTCTCTCTCTCTCTCTCTCTCCCTGTGCTTAAATTTAAATCCACATTAGTCTCCTCTTAATAAACTCTAGCTTTGGTTTAACAACAACAATAATTATTATTATTATAATTATAATAAATGTAAATTCCTGGTCTGGTCTTACTCCCATGTTCCCCTGCGGTGTTTTAAGTCTGAGCGGGGACTCAGGAATCTACATTTTAACAAGTATTCTGGATGACAGTATGCACTGTGATGGACCACGCTCTTGTCTTATGGGCAAGTCTCAGAGCACAGGGAAATTGTGTCTTAGTTTACCTGTCCATTTGCACTATGTGGGTATTATTGCCTTGCCTTCATAGAGCAGTAAGGGTTTTGTGTGTGTGTGTGTGTGTGTGTGTGTGTGTGTGTGTGTGTGTGTGTGTGTTTTGGTTTTTGGGTTTGGTCTTTGGTTTTTGGTTTTGCTTTGTTTTGCTTTGTTATTTTTTGCTTGTTTTTCTGTGGAGCTTTTTGCCTGTTTAATCAGGGCCAGTTGTCTGTGTACAAACCTGAACTGTTTCCATGGGGCTAGGACCAGTGCTGTGCCCAGCCACTTCACCTTCTGTCCTCCCTGGCTGTGTGGATCTGGGCCTGAGAGTCATACCATCATTCTGGGCAGAGCAATTCCCGTGTTGGAGGCTTTGCATGTTTAGAATTTTGTAAGGTTCACCATTTTTCTTTGCCAGAAACAAATCTCAGAGTAGAACAGCTCTTGTTTCGCTATATAAACTTTGAAGGATTTGCTGTAAAACTTTTGAATTTGTCATGCCTGACAGAATAGGTAAACTAATTTCTCAGGATATTGAATGATTATAGTTGGTCTAATTTTACTTATGAAATCAAATACCACTGCGATGATAAGAATGAATTGACTTAACAATGTGTCTTGCTGTTTACAAATATTTACTGAGTGTCGCCATGCTGTAGGTATAAAATGAACTTTCTGGTTGATACACAGGGCCTCTTAGGTGAAAAATATGGGAACATTCGAATCCCTGGGGAAGTTGAAGCTTCAGAGTTTGAAATGATCTTGGACGCTGCTGTCGAGGCAAAATTAGAGACCAAGTTACTGGAAGATTGGTACTGTCGGGATGAGAACGCTGTGCCAGCAGCCTATTACCTCAGACCCAGGCTGGAGGTGCCAAGAAGCAAAAACTCAGTAAGTCTGCTTTCTCTGACTTTCCCTCTGTCTGTGATTCTCCTTCTGTCTGGGGTAGATTGTAAATCACACTAATGACAGTCATCAGTTACAAACGCTCTCAGGGGGATATGAAGACATTATGATTTCGTTAGCGCTGGTTGGCACATGTCAATCAGATTATGTGCCTGTAATGTGCAAATTCACATATCCTATTAATTCTCAAAATCATTCTACCGTTACCTTACCAGTGTATCTTCTACTAGATCCTGTCCTGGTTAGTTCTTATTGTCAACTTGGATCAACCCAATGACACTTGGAAAGAAAGAACTTCAATGAAAGATGAGCCTCCGTCAGATGGGCCTGTGAGCCTGTCTGTATAGCATTGTTTTAATTGCTAGTTGATGCAGGAGAGCATCACTGTGAGCACGTGGTCCCAGGATACATAGGAAAGCAGGCTGAGCATAAGCCAGGGAGCAAGTCAATAAGCAGCATTCTTCCCTGTGGTCTGCTTCAGTTCCTGCTTGAACTTCACCTTAATGTCCCACAATAATGGATTATAACCTGGACCTATAAGCCAAAGAAACCCTTTTTTCTCCCGTGCTTTGGTCACCGTGTTTATCACAATAATGGGAAGCAAACTAAAGCACTTCGGATTTCCCTGTTGGTTCCTCAAATTTCCACTAGACAGTCTAGGTCTGTCTCAGTACCTCCATTCTTCCCCACATTATCAATTTTCTCTCCTCTCTTCCATAAAAGGTCTTCAGGTCTTCATTCCAGTTCATTGATGTCTTCTTCAGCTGTTTCTACTCCGTTAATATGCTGATTTCCAAATCCAACAGTTATATTTTTTATTTTATGAAAGTTGTGGCGGGGGGTGGATGTGGGGGTGGTGTTATTTATATTGTTTGTGCATTCATTTTCATTTTATGGATCCTTTTAAAGATATGCATCACCTTTTTATGGACTCTCTGTTGTACATTTTAGTACACATTTGATAGTTCTCCTTGAACACTTTCAACACTTTATGTACTTGTGGTTTGTATAGAATCATAGATAAAATTGGTCTATGCCTCTCCTAACCAATTTGGCTCCTAAGTATATCTAATATATGCCTTTTAAAACTTAGTGAAGGGGAAAGAGAGGCATAGCAGTTAATTATTTGAATGTTTAGATGGATTTTCAGAAGACTGAGATCTATCTGTCTTTCTAAGAGAGCATCCTTGATATAGCTGGTACCCAGACAGCTTCAAGAGGAGAACAATGATAGGTTAGCCATGGTCTTCATTCTTACATGTCTGTCCCTCTGATATCTTCTCCATGCTGATGCAATCGTGTCAAAGTCATTGTTTTCCTCATATACACACTGCCATTACTTAACATATCTATAACAGCAGTGCTTTTTGGATAGGGCTGTTAAAGTAAACCCAAAGCATCCCAGGGTTGAATATATAAGAGTACATATAAATAGGATAGAAGGTGAAACCACAAAGCTGTTTCACACCGTGGCCTGGGGAACACTTGCACCTATGTGACTATTTGTTTGCTTGCTTTGTCTCCACTTATTTCTATAATCTTCCAGGGAAATGTAAGTCATTCTCAAAATAGCCACAGCTATTTATGTATAAATCATTCATAATCAATGTGAAATAAACAAATGCATGAATAAGACTTTGTTAATGTTCTAAGACTATATATTTTCTTCCTGTTAAACAGTTTCACTACTTTCTTTCTTAGACAATTACAAAAAAAAAAAAAAAAAATGAAGCCAAAAACCTAAAGCTGTATGGTGACACACAAATGCCTGCCCTCTAACTTTCTTCTCTTTTTCTCAGAGGACACTATAAAGATTATATTGCTATGAAAGGCAAAGTGCAAGAGGGAAAGCTATAGTAAATAAAAAACATGTCTGAGGCCCATTTGCTGTTATATTACTGTAACAGAAATATAAATACCTGGCTGCTTTCTAAGGAAATAATTTCCTTTAGCTCACAATTTGGGGCTTTAAAAATCCAAGACGGGCACCTCCATCCCCTCAGGCCCTAATAAAAGCTTTCTTGATCATATTATGACAGTAGAAACACATGAAAAAGAAATTTAATGGTGAGACAAAAAGCCAGAGAGCTTGAAAGGCTAGGGTGATCCTTTTCCTAAGAACCCAATCCCTCAAGAACTACCTGGGGCTCAATAAAAAGTGACAAGGATGGCATTTTGGTGACCATCTTCAATTATATCTTATGTTCCAACATTGACAGAAGAAATGGGAATCAGACTGCTGGCAGATAAATGACCAATAGGAACTACAGCCAAGCCTGGGAAACAAGCATGGTCTGGGTCATGCCTTCATGTATCCAGAGAAAGTTCACCTGTAATATGGATATGATTCCTTACTTCAGGATTATTGGAGAAAAGAGGATCAAGTGAGACATTGGAGAGACCAACTTTCATAACATTGGCATATTCCAATCTTGCTCTTGAATACTGATTTATCCTTCATAATTTTTGAGACTAACTCCCCACTTTCACCTTTTCCTAGACACAGCCTTCTGCCAGTAGTGAACACGAGAGACCATGGCAAGAAATATCGGATGAAATCAAAATGATATTTAAAGCTGCTGTCAAACTGCTGCATGAACAGGGGAAAATGAAGCACAGCCAAGCTAAGAGGTACCTGTTCTCAGGTAATTTCCACATGTCTTCAGAAAATTAAGAAATGGATGAAGAATGAATTAAGGAATCAGAAGCATGCACACCGTCCCTCTCAGGAGTCTTTAAATTTAAGCCCATTTGGTACCAAGCAAATTTAAATTGATAAATGCTTCCACATCCCAGAAAGACAAGTGTCAGCACAGGAAATACTTTCCTTAGTGTGAAGGCTTCTCTAGCAAATGCAATTTTAGAAGAAGTGAAGAGACAGCTGGGTATAATAGCTGGGTATAATAGCCAAGACTCTGCAGTTGTTTCTCAGCTGAGGAAACCATTCCCTCTTCATCTCCCATTTGCTCTGTGTGGGGACCTATTCTGGTCAGCTCTGAGGAAAGCTCTGAGGAAAGCTCTGAGGAAAGCTCTGAGGAGACAATGATGGATAAGTGAGGTCTCTGCTCTCCTGGAAACTGATTGCAGAGAGGCAAAGAAATGATTATCAAGAAATAAATGAGCAAGATTGTTTCAGAAATTAAATAACTTGTAACTTGAATAGAACATAATTATTTAAAAAAAATAGTGGCTGAGGAGGGATGCTGGGGTTCTTGTAGAGATAGGAGGAGCTTAGTTGCTGATCTTTTTTAATTGAACATGGAAAGAATCAGAGTTGGCAGGATCATGACTCTCTAAGGTGGAGATTACAGGCAGTGGGACCAACGTGTTAGAAACCCTCAGAGGGAATAGACTGGGTATCAAGCACAAACACAGCGCTCAGCCAAGGAAACAGGTGTTTATTCTGGAGCCAAACACAAATCACCACAGCCTGGGAGCACAGGTTCCCATTGCTTCAAATGCCATGTATAACATGGTAGCAGTTTCCTGAAGCTTTGATAGCTACAAAAAGAACGCAAAAGATCAAGGCATTTTTCAAAGACATTGATAGAAACATCAAGTAGGTGGGTTACAGCACAGAAGGGAATTATTACCTGCTGTAGGCATTCAATGTTGCCTGACAACATTCTTCAGCTGTAAATCAATGGAATCTCAGGGTCAGTTTGTATGTACATTCCAGAAAAGATCTTCCCTGATAGCTGAAAAGATGTTTGGACAAAGCCAGGGAAGGCAGTAATTAACAATTTGTAGGGCTAAAGATAATCTAAGATAATTTGGCACTGGCCCTGCAGCATTCCAGTTCTCCAAAATCACAGCATCCTAACCATCCATCAGTCAGCCTCTTAGAAAGCCCAACACGGGCAAGGCTTTATTCTGGGAACTTCATGAACAACAAGAAAGTCAGGTTTAAGCCAGGTGTGGTGACACATGCAGCACTTGGGAGGCAGAGGCAGGCGGACTTCTGAGTTCAAGGCCAGACTGGTCTACAAAGTGAGTTCCAGGACAGCCAGGGCCATACAGAGAAACCCTGTCTCAAAAAAACAAAACAAAAAACAAACAAACAAAAAAAAAGTCAGGTTTGAGGAGGGTGACAACAGGGACGGAGACAGCTGTCTGATGAACCTTAGGGGTGACATGGGAAACCAGGGAGGAGGGTATGGAACTATAGAAAGATGTGCCAGGACATAACTTTATATTAAAATAGCAAACACAAACAAACAACACAAATACACAGTCACACATACTCACACACGCAAACACAGTCACACACACACACTTATGCACACATACACAAGCCACACACACACAACCAGGCGGTCACAGGCCTCATTACTGACTAGTTTGTAACCTTCCACAGACAGGCAGGGACGCCTCTGTCAGAAACTGTAGGAAAGCCAGGACCTGAAGGCTAGAATTTCTTTTTAAAGTTCACAAGTAAAATCTGTTAACTTCACAGCAACAACAAGTGCACTTTCGGATGCTGTACCGAATGCTCTGGCCTGGGAATACTAATTCCCAGTACCGTGTTCCAATGTGGCAGCAGTATCATGAAGATTCAGTTTCAGAACAAAACACATTTGTAAAAACACCAAAAGCACTTGACCCTCAATCTCTGAATCCACACATTTTAAATAGGTTTTTAAGACTATAAACCATTTTGGTGACTCCTGGATGCAGGCCATCAGGAAGTTGAATCTTACTTTAACTTTCCTTGAAAATATTAAGCTTGGTGGGCTTGGTGGTTCACTCTTTTAATCCCAGTACTCAGAAGGCAGGGGCTGGTGGATATCTGTGAGTTTGAGTCTGGACTATATCATGAATTCCTAATGGGCCAGGCCCCATGTAGTGATGAAACCTTAGAGAGGAGGGGGAGGGGGAGGGAGAGAGTACTAAATACATCAGGAGTAAGTACTGTCTATCTTTGCTCTGTTGGGACCTCTTGATCATTCCCAGGCTCTGGCCCTTCATCTTTATCAAGGACAAAACATTGTTCTATAAAATGTGCTGGACTAGAACAGGGGCCCAGAGGAACACTTTGCCCTTCTTTATGTAAAAACACAGCAGGTTTATAATCAAACAGCTGCAGCATTTGAGCACCTCCCTGGAAAAGACTTGTTCAAGGTCTCTATTCTAGAGAACTGTCACTGGGCTTGTTGGTACATACCTGCAATCCTAGCACTCAGAAGTCGGGGGCAGGAAGATTGTGAGTTCAGGGCTAGCCTGGACTATATAGTACAACTCTGGGAAACAAAAATGGCTGTCTGTCCCTAAATTACCCTTCCTGAATGTTGTGAGCTGGGAAACTGAAGGCCACTGAAGCAAGTGTGAAGGCAGAATGCACAAACAGTGCCCAGTAAGGAAAGAGGAAAGTTGGAAGTGTGTGTGCACATATCGGGAATTCTATTATCCAGCTTTCTGTTATGATCACTGAAAATTACCTATTTTGGTTTTGTTTTGGAGCCTCCAGGCCATGGTCAGTCAGTTGGCTCCACTTCTGTGGGGCCTGTTGTGAGGTCACACACTACAGCAGTAGCTTATGGCGAAACCATTCACCTCGTAGTGAGGCACAAAAATGAGAGACAATAAGAGCCCCAGATCCCAGAAGTCCCTTCAAAGGCATGTCCTGACAACCTGAGACCTGCGACTGGACCACACCCACCTCCTAAAAGTTCACCCACATCCCAGTAATGGACTCTTTTGCCACATAGCATGTGAGGGAAATCCCAGAGCAAAACTACAGCAGAAATTATGAACACAGGTCCCTACCCCCACCCCACAATCAAGATGGTGCACATTACCTCCTCGATATAGAAACTGGAATTTGTGTCGCATTGCTCATTGATTCGGGTTCATTGATGACATTGCAGGCACACTGTGAGCGGCCTGTTTTCCTCCCCTGAGTCATGCCTAGATGGAATTTTTCTACTGTAAAATTTATCTGCATCCCCTCTTATGGTCAGAAGTTCCAAGTGAACGCCCTCTTCCCACAGATTCGATGGTAATACCAGACAGTTACAATGAGTTTTTTCTCTTAAAGTCCAAGTGACCGTGTACATCTGTGGGAACCGGTGATACATGATACACTGCCTGTGGAAAGCACAGGTGGGTCACTGCCTTTTTCTTCCTGATCATGTTAGCACAAAGTGGCTGAATTCAAAGTGCTCACCAATACTCCCCCCAGGAGCTAGAAGACAGATGAGCCAGAAGCTGCTTCCTCTGTCGCCCCTGATGTCCAAGCTCCTAACAACTTCTCTCATCTATCTCCTGTGAAAGGAAATTAGATGTGCGTACATCGTATAAGCACAGTAACTTGTTCCCTTAACCACAGTGGCTGGCTCAAACACTGTGTAAGATGCGCTGAGCTCATGACTCGGTCTACAGAAACCCTGTGGCTATAAGCTTATCTACTTTTTGCTAAAGTCAAAACTGATTGCTGTCATTGTGGGAAAAACTATTATCACAAGAATCCCAGAAAAAGCCATAATTTAGGAAAAGACCCCCAACTTCCAAACTTCCATGGTAGTTACAGACCCTATCTCTTTTAGCCTTCGTTCTCTCAATCTGCACTGAACACAACTGGCAGGATGTATAGTGCATAGTAATTGCTCAAGAAAGGTCGTTTATGAAAGAAAGAGTGATGGTTGCTTGAAGACAGGAAGGAGAGAAGGAAGTAAAGAAGGGAGGGGGAGGGAGAGAGAGGGAGGGAGGAAGGGAGGGAGGGGAGGAAGGGAGGGAGGGGAGGAAGGGAGGGAGGGAGGAAGGGAGGGAGGGAGGGAGGATGGGAAGGGGGGTTGTTTGTTTTCTATTGCTGTGATAAATACCATGACCAAAGGCAACTTGGGGAGCAAAGGATTTTTTTCATCTTCCACACCCTAGTAACAGTTCATCATAGAGGAAAGTTTGGTCAGGGGCTCAAGGCAGGAACCTGGAATCAGGAGCTGATGCAGAGGCCATGGAAGGATGCTGCTTACTGAGTCATTCCCAGGCTGTCTTCCTTCCTTTCTTCCTTCCTTCCTTCCTTCCTTCCTTCCTTCTGTCCTTCCTTCCTTCCTTCCTTCCTTCCTTCTTCCTTCCTTCCTCCCTTCCTTTCTCTCTCTCTCTCTCTCTCTCTCTCTCTCTCTCTCTCTCTCTCTCTTGTATGTGCATCGGTGTCTTGCATTGGTGTATATTTATCTCTGTGAGGGTGTTGGTCCCCTAGAACTAGAGTTATAGACAGCTGTCAGCTGCCATGTGGGTGCTAGGAATTGAACCCAGGTCCTCTGAAAGAGTAGTCAGTGCTTTTATCTGCTAAGCCATCTTTCCAAATTCACCCTCCCCGGCCTGCTTTTGTATACCACCCAGAAACACCTGCCTAAGAGTGGCACCACCCACAGTGGGCTGGGCCCTAACACATCAATCGTTAAACAGAATGATTTATCTACAGGCTGACTGGATGGAGGTGTGTTCTCCATTGACTTCCTTCTTCCCATGGGGTTTGTGTCTAGCGGATAAAAAGTCTAACCAGGATGGGAGGAAAGAAACAGATGGGAGAAAGGGAGGGAGGGAGGGAGGGACTTACAAGGCATACTTACTTCTCTGCACCTCTATGTACTATAAGACATGTGGTTTAATTCTGAAGGAATGATATCTTTTTTTTTTTTCTGAGACAGGGTTTCTCTGTATAGCCCTGGCTGTCCTGGAACTCACTTTGTAGACCAGGCTGGCCTCGAACTCAGAAATTTGCCTGCCTCTGTCTCCCGAGTGCTGGGATTAAAGGCGTGCGCCACCACGCCCGGTCTTATATAAGTCATTTTCTATACATTTCTGAGCCCATGAAATTGAACAGTATCATTAACAATTCTTAAGATAGATCAGAGTTCGGAACGTAGTTATATTTTATTTTAGTATGTGCTTTTTCGTTTATGTTTTAGCCCACGTGTTTAGGTTACAATACACCTCAAACTAAAGGATGACACTGCATTGGAAAGGGTGGCCTGGCATAGCTATGTCATCTAGCTATGTCACCTAGCTACCTCCATGTTTCCTGGCCCCACAGAGACCCAGATGCTTCCACACTTAAAAGGGCTGAAGTTAGTTAGAGGGGGAAATTAAACTTACCTCTTAGAACTCATCACCATGAACCCGGCATGCTTGCCTTATCAAGCTAGTCTTCAACTTTTCCTTCCCATTGGGAAGGAAATAAAATTATTTACGGGGGAAAAAAAAAGCTATTCTTCTAGGTTCTACATGCTTAGGAAAAACCTAATGCTAACTTATGAAATGATTCCACAGATTGCATCTCTACAAATTATAAGCCAAATAGTGTCCCTCAAAGTGACTAAGAGCTACATATTGGGGATTTAGGCACCTGGTTCAAGGCAATAAACCCGTCTTATCTTCTTCCAGCTATCGAGGATGAGTTCGACTTTGCTCTAGGCAAGCAAACTCCAGCATTCCTGAAGAAGTGCGTTTGCTACATCAGGAAGATTGCTAACATCGAACGCTTCGTGAAAATCCCAGAGATGGGAAAATACATGGACATAACCGGAACAGACCCGAGAATCGTCCGTGACCCAGAAGCTCAAGAGAAGCTGATAAAACTCAGGGATGAATTCATCCCGACCATTGTCGCATCCTCTAATCTGAGAGTGTACACCTCTGTCACTCACTGTGACATGAAACTGGGCTATTCCCAAGAGATAGAAAACCATTACATCGAAGGACTTGGTAAGCAATTTTATGAAGACATGATTGATATAATTCAGGCGACTGTACAGCAGAACTTTGACACAGAGACTGATACGCTGTACGACGAAATCCTGCAGCACTCCTCACTGTGTAAAACATATGCCTCCTTCTATGAATACAAATGTGAATCACTAAACATCTTGCATAAATACATCCTTCCGAGCAAAACCGGGCATATCAACCCTCTTGTTGTGTATGGCGGACCATGCACTGGGAAGACTCTACTGCTAGCTGAAGTAGCAAAAAAGGTAAAAATATAAATAAATAAAAATAAATAAATAAATCTACACTTTCCCTTCTGTTTGTAGAAATATTTTCCCCCTTTGGGGAAAATAACAACTTGATCAAATTCAATTTTCTGTGCTTGCTATCTGAATTGTAACTAGACTTTTTGGGATGGCTACTTCTGTGTTTCTTTTCTGCCGGAGTAACAGATGTGCTGTGAGAACAGGATGCAAGGGACGGGACTCTAAAACCACTTTGTATTGTGACTCCCTATCCCCACCCACCCACCTCATTAGGATGAAAGGAGGCCCAATTCTTGAAAACCCTTATCATCCTTGTCATGCAAAACCTTGTCTTCCGGTTTCTCTAGTCACTAAGTCAGTCTCAATCCAACAATAAGTATGTCCCATCTACAGTGATAACACTTTTGTCTATATTTTTCTCCTTCATCTGAGGCCTACCACAGTCAAACAACCTACTGTGGGTTTGAAAGCATGAGTGTTTTTACTGACATAGCATTTTTTCCTCCCTCTTTTCCTAACCCCAACCACATTTATAATCTCTACTGAGTTGTAGTGTGGAAGTTCTAGAAAGTTGAGTCACCCAGGAAGTTATCACATGACCCATCCTGCTGTGAATGAGCACGAAACTTTTAGGAAACACTGTCTCTTCTGAGTCCTTCCCATCATTTCCAGAAGTTTACTCTCCTCCTGCACCTCCAAGCCTGGACCCACTAATTGTATCTCACCCCATCTCCCTATAATGCAGGGCTTTGCATCTTTTTCTTGCTCGTTGTTTTATCACACCTTAGACATTCATTAACAAATGTCTATAGTCTTTGAAGTAAGATCATCTCCATGGATCAGAAAATTCCTCAGGCAAGCCCAGAGACCAGAAAAGCACCTAGCCTTACCATCTCCCTCTTCTTGAAACTTCACATTGGGTTCATGGGAAATACCCAAGTACCCTTGGGCCCTCAGAACCCTAGACCAAAAGATCCAGGCTGAGATAAAAGTTCTGCCTATGACATCAGTGAACATGACAGTAAGTAGGTCCTTGTTTTGGTCAGTGACACCATGACCATCTCCTGCTTCTTGGGTTTCACGGGAAATACCCTGGTACTCTTTGGCCCTCGGAACCCTAGACCAAAAGACCCAGGCTGGGTTAACAATTCTGTGACCTCATTTTAAAATGTAATATCTACTCTCTTGCCATGTCAGCCTAAACTGTACTAAACCAGATCCATTTCAATTTCCTTTACACTTGGCGTTAAAGTAGAACAGCTTCTACAAGTCTGATGGTCACTTAGAACTGCTTTGTCCTTATTTTGTACACTGTCTAGCAGAGCCTTATCTAACCATCTGAATAGTCCTATAGTCCTCTGTGTACTGCACAATATCAAATTTCTCACCACGAGTACAAACACAGGGTTGGCTGCTGTATTGCACCTCTTGTGGGGATTTGGTGCAAACTTACAGATGAGAATCTGGTATATAATTCTTAACCTAATTGGCCATGTTTTAGTTCATCATGATCATCTGCTTTTTATGCTTGTGTGAGAAGACCCAACCACTTCTTCAGTTAAGCACAAGATGAAGTAGAGACCTGATCTTAGGCACCATGTCCTACCAGAAAACATTCAGAGGAAGGCAGAGAGAAGGAGAGAGACTTTAATCTCTGGTTTGACGAGCCCGTACATGAATCTTCAAACTTCAGGATTATTTCTCACAGGCATACTGATAACACAGCGAATGGGCACATAAGAAGTTTTGATGGGGATTTCCTTCCGGTTACAAGGAACAAACATTGTTGAACTGATGGAGTAGAAGGTCCCTTTGGCGTGTCTTCATGTGCGTGCCGGGTCACAGGTTGCATGAGACAGGCTGACGTGCAATGACTAGCTATGTGTCAGCAACAAGTTTCTGTCTAGTGTTCTTGTTTCCAACGGGCATCTCATGGTTGTCTCATGTGAGTCTTGCCCATAACTATAGAGCAGTCCCCAATGAGAACACAGACAGCAGCCTCAGCATGTGAGCCAAACAGACTGTGTTTGGATTCTCATCAGCCACCAGTGAGCCGTTGGTGCATAGCGCTGCTGTCATCCCTAAACGCAGCTTCCAACATCAAAACTAAGTAGCAGAAAACTCCTTGTGCTGTGCCATTTATCCAACTCACACCCATAAACCTTGAATCTTCCTTTTTTTCTTACTCTGAACTATCTCAAAGATCCAAGCTTCCTAATTGATAGAAAAAAATCTACATATAGTAAATAATAGAATTCATGGGCTATTCCCTTATTTTCTAAAGAGCATTCTTGGTAATAAAACAGCTGAAAGGCTTTAATCTCCCTAAAATACTCCATCGGGATGCTTTTGCACTTTGATCATATTCCTTCTTCACTTTGACTCTTCAGCCATAAAAAGGAAAAAAAATGGTGATTTTTGCTGGTCTATAGATGCTTTATTCCCTTAGCTCTACAAGGAAGGGAGGGAAAAAAAGAAAGAGGGAAGAGAGGGTGGAACAGAAGGAGGGAGGGAGGGAGGGAGGGAGGGAGGGAGGGAGGGAGGGGAAGAGGAGGAAGAAAGAGAGTATAAGATGTATGTAAGATATGGCTCTACTTCAGTTTTGTTTCTAATGACCATCCACTTGAAGCATTTAGTGATCTAGCCTGAGCTTCAGCTTCCTCTCTTAGTAAATATCACCATCGATCCATGTGCCCTTCAGAGAGATCATATTAAATGATGGTCACCTGTCTGTACAGTGGAATCCTTGAAAACACAGCAATTAACTAACCTCTTACAACCAGTATCATGTAGATTTCAATGATTTAGTTTTCTTCTTAATTATGTGTACTGTGTATGGGTATGAGAATGTGAGTGCAAATATCCTTAGAGGCCTAGGGTGGTACCAGTCTCCTGGAGCTGGAGTTACAGATGGTTGTGAGCCAACTGATGTGGGTGTTACAAACCGAGAGTAGTCACTCCTAGCTGAGAGCCATCTCTCTCATCTCAAATTATATAGATTTTATGATGGAAATAATTATCACAATGATGACCCTGTAGAATCACACAAAAAAAAATACCTCTCAGTAACAAATGATTCTATTCGATATAATACTAGTAGTGAATTTTTTGTTTCGTTCTAATTAACTAAAAATTGGCCATCCACATATGGAATTATATATCCTCAATTAATGAAAACATTCACTCCATGCAATTTATAAATCATTACTTAAGTTAGCTATTAAAGAAACACTAAGTATATACTATATGCTAACAACTACCAAAAGTTAGAAAAAAAATGAGCAGACATGCACTCAGATTTATGGTAATTGAACACTCTAGTTTTTAGAATTCAGACAAATGTTCCCTTATGGTTAAGAAGTACTATTGCTACCCATGAGTCCCACCTGCAGATCTGTGCATGAGTTTAGTGGTAGCACTTTGCCCTTCCCAGGTGGCCTGTGCATTTATTGGATCAGGGATCTTTCTCTGCAAGGATAGTGTTAGTCTGAGCTCCAGAAGGGAACCTCGTTGATTATGGCTGCATAAAGGCACAGCGCTGTTCTAAATTCTGCTTGTATGTTTTAGGCTTATGGCTGGCTACATGAAGACACAGGGCCAGACTCTGACCCCGTTGTCATTGTGAGATTTCTAGGAACAACAGACATGAGTATTGATCTGAGGACACTTCTTCTGAGTGTCTGTGAACAGCTGGCCGTCAACTACCGGTGTCTGGTTCAAAGCTTTCCTAAGAAGATCCACGACCTTCGTGACTTGTTTATAAACCTGTTGAATGAGTCTTCACTGCAGAGACCTCTGGTGATAATATTGGATGCCCTAGAGCAGCTCTCAGAGATGGACGAGGCTAGGAAGCTCTGGTGGTTGCCTGCTCATCTTCCCCGGTTTGTGCGGGTCATCCTCTCCACACTGCCTAACAAACATGGGATCCTGCAGAAACTACGGTGCCTTATCCATGAAGAAGACAACTACATCGAGCTGATTCCCCGGGACAGAAAGATGTGCAGTCAGGTCCTCAAACACCAGCTGCTGAGGGTCAAAAGGAAGGTCACGTCCGGCCAGCAAATTTACGTAAATAATGCATTCTCCAAGTGCACGCTGCCTATGTTTGTGAACCTAACTTTCAGAGAGGTGAGACACTGGAGATCTCACAAGGATGTCAATGAGTCCTCTCTCTGTGTGACTGTCCATGAAAGCATAGAGCAGTTATTCTGGTCCTTGGAGAAGAAGTGTGGTCAGAAACTGGTCTCCAGGGCTCTGGGTTACATCACCATGGCCAAAATGGGTTTGAGTGAAATGGAACTGGAAGATGTGTTAGCTCTGGACAACAGCGTTATGAATGAACTCAATGAGAATACCAGACCCAGCAACCCCCTGAGAGTACCTTACCTGTATATTGCAAGGCTCAAGGAGGGTCTCAATGGGTACTTAATAGAAAGACATGTGAAGAATGTCACACTCTTAGTCTGGGCCAACAGACACCTGCAGCTCATCGCTCAGAAGCTGTACCTGCAAGAAGACAGCAACCTTCGTGAGATGCACACAATCCTGGCAGACTACTTCCTAGGGGTGTGGTCGGGAGGCAGGAGGAAAGCTTTCTGCCTGGAAGACCCCTACTTGAATGGCTGCCTTGACTTAGAGAACAGAAGTCTGCTTGAAGAAGAAAAGCACTTCATGGAACAAGCATCCTTCGACAGGCAGGCCCCTGACCAGCCCTGGGTTTTCCAGTGCAACCCACTAGAGCCCGACATCTTTTTTGTCAATCACCGGAAAATGTCTGAGCTCTTGTATCATCTGACCAGGTGTGGGAAAACCGATGACCTCCTTTATGGAATCATCATGAACTTCAGCTGGCTTTACACCATGATCAAAATTGGCCAGTTTGACAAAGTGCTTGCCGACATAGAACTGGCTTACAACTACTCACAAGAAAAGGAGCTAAAGTTCCTGGCCAGCACGCTCCGTAGCATCAGAAACAAGGTCATTGCGTTCCCAGGCTCCCTTTCAGCAGAGCTTCAGCAAAGGCTCCTGCCTGTTGTGAGCTCCCTGCCCAAACTTAGACACCTTCTTTTAGAATGTGACAAAGATGGGCCCAAATACTGCTCCATCGTTCCTCTCCATTCATCCATGGACGTGACATACAGCCCCGAGCGCCTCCCCTTGGCATCCAGCCACCTGCACGTCACAGAGATCCTCCCCACCTGTAACCCCAGCACTGTTCTCACAGCTCTGGAAAATGGTTCCATCAGCACCTGGGATGTAGAAACTCGCCAGCTCCTCCGGCAAATCACTACAGCCCAGTCCGTTATCCTGGGCATGAAGCTGAGCAGTGATGAGAAGTACCTTGTGGTTGCTACGACAAACAACACCTTGCTGATTTACGACAATGTCAATTCCTGTCTCCTGTCTGAGGTGGAAATCAAAGGGACCAAGCACGGAAGCAGCTCCACCTACATCAATGGATTTACACTCTCGGTCAATCATGCCCTGGCGTGGCTAGAGGCCAGCAAAGATGTCACTGTCATTGACCTGCTTTATGGATGGCCCCTTTACCAATTCCACTGCTGGTATGAGGTGACATGTGTCCAGTGCTCCCTGGATGGGGTGTATGCTTTCTGTGGCCAGTACCTGAATAATACCACCATTTTCCACTTAGGGAGTGGAGAAAAAATATGTACCGTGACGTCAGAATTTTCAGGTGGCTTTGTGAAGTTTCTTCTCATCTTGGACACAGCTCAAGAGATGGTTATGGTAGACAGTGAGGGAAGCCTCTCGGTTTGGAATACAGAGGACATATCCAACCCCCAGCTGACTGAAGACTTTGACTGTCGAAAGGAAGACAGTGAAGTGGTGAGCATTGAGCTTTCGGAGGACCAAAGTGCGATTCTGATCTGTAAAGCTCTCAGCATTGAGCTCTTAGACACCGGCATGTGGAAGGTAGCTGAAAAATTCCGAGCCAGGCACAACGAACGCTTTGTATCTGCCGTGCTATCCAAAAACGGGGACTGTATCATCGCAACCATGGAGAACACCCCAGCGGTATTCTTCTGGAGGCGGGACACAGGACAGTGCCTGGCAAGCTTGCAGGAAAGCTCGGGTACCATAGTTAAGTTGGTAAAATCCAGTCACCACAATATGCTACTGTCTCTGTCGACCAGTGGCGTTCTTTCCATTTGGGATATAGACATAATCACAGCTATGTCCAATATCGATAAAACTGGAAAACCCATCCAGAGTCTGGTGTTGCCTGCCAGGGGGGAGATCATTTACTCTCTTGATGGCTCCGATTGTGTTCATAAATGGAACTTCAGCAGTGGGTTCATTGAAGCAGTATTTAAGCACGAAGGGATAGTCGAACACTGTGTTTTAACGTCCACTGGGGACCTGATGGTGACGTCAGACGACAAAAGCAGCCAGTATGTCTGGCACACCAGCAGTGGGGAAAACCTCTTCCGAATTAATGGGCAGAGGATCTCTCAGCTGCTGATCACCCACAACGACCAGTTTGTGGTCTCTCTGTGTGAGGAGAACGCCTCCAGGGTTTGGAGGTTGGCCACGGGCCACCGAGTCTGCAACATCTTGACCACTTTGCAAAACGCCTTCATTACCTCTGCAAACACCTTCGTGGTGGGAATGACGAAAAGCAAAGTGCTGGCAGTCAGTCTCTGGACCGGAAGCATCACCAAGAAATTCTGCTGTGAGGACGGGATCACCATCGTGAATTTCAAGTTGATCCCCGACTGTCCTGATGTCATCGTGTTTATCACGTCAGCCGAGACCGTGAACCTCTGGAGCCTGACAGATGAAGTGATCTGTCGGCGTGTGCAGCTTCCAAGCAACTTCTTGAAAAACCTGGAGGATTTTGAAATTTCTCCCAACGGGAAGCTAGGCATTATATCCCGGGGAGATGAAAATATCAATGTGCTAGATTTACACAGTGGAAAGCTACGGGTGGTTCACGCCTCTGGAGTCATCTGGAGGCAGAGGCTTTCTCGAGATGGTCGCTACCTGGTGTATATTTGTTTCTGGAATGGGGAGGAGGAGGAGGAAAATGATGCAATTTCTAGCTTAATTGTGATGAGACTGGCTGATGGCAAAAACATCGGTGCTTGCTCCCTGTACAAAACACCCACTTTCCTTGCACTTTCTCAGAGACACCTGAACATCATCGTCGGCTTTGATGACGGGAGTATAGGGATATACACAGTTGTGGATCGTGTCGACGCTGCGCTGAAGATCAAAATTGCCACATCGAATAGCAGACAGATTTTTAACAATGCAACGCAGACATCCAGGCCAAAGTCAAACAGCTACTCCTTTAAAGTGTCTGTGGATTGCTTATGGCGAGAGTCCACTGAGGTCTTTGCAAGAGACAGCCCCATCACCGTGAGTGACTCCTCTGAGTCCAACGAGGCAACACCCTCCAAGAAACACAATTCTTGTTATGACCGAGTGTGTGCAGCCCTAGAATCCAGGAGTCACAGCTACACACCAGATAACTGACACGATGTTTATCCTACTCAGCCGAAGTACATAATCCATGTATGACAGAAAAAAGAAAAAAAAAAGCAAAGTGTATCTTCTGGACACAAATGATGAGCTGTTCATTTCTTAAAAGCAGAAAAGATGCTGGAATTCTCAGTTTACTAATACCCTCATGAAAGGAACAGACCTATGAGGCTCAACTTGGGTGCCATCTTTTTGTCCAAATGTATTAGCGGAAATAGAGAATTTCCAGAAGAGACGGTAAAATGGCCATCTCCCCCAGAAGAGAGCAAATACAATCTTTTAAATTTGCTTTGTAATCAGCACAATCCACTACATAGATTCAGATGAGAGAAGCTAGAGGTAGTTATAGGTAGACCAGTTGAACTAGAATTAGCTCTACAGAAGCCAGTTGATATTGTGATGGCAGAGGACTCTGAGTCGGGGTGTGACAGCCAAATGCAGCCTTAATATCTCTTTACATTTCTCGATCCTGACAACTGTGTAAACGCAAGAGGTCTAATGGTGCAAAAATTGTGTCAGAAAGATGTCCAGATGTGTTTCAGTTTTCCATGACAGCACACAAAGCATGTGACATGGTGAACAGACCAGGACAAGAACTACCATTATCATAGGGCTACTGAACATGGAGAGTCGGTCTTCATCAAAACACACTCACCACGACTGCATGCAAGGGTTTCTGTGCAATGGGATGTGTAATTTTTAAACTGTTTCTTTCGTGGATTGCAAAAGAATCCCACTGAATGAGAAGCCACAGTCCTCTCACGCCTTCTCTTGAGATGCATATTTGTGCTGAGCGTAAAGAAGTATGGAAAGGGCATTACAAGTTTGATCAAAGCGTCTGTCTATTTGTTGTACTAACAAGAGTCCGTACTCTTCAGCCAGTTGTTGGGGAGCCTAATGTTTCCCAGACCCCTGCAGCATCTTAACAGAAAAGCAAGCTTTTGAAGCACGCCATCTCTGAAACTCTGGTGACACTGCCTTACTCTCATTCCGCCTCTCTCCTGTGTAAAACGCAGATTAAACGACCAAAAACTCTGGGACAAACTGAACATGCCTGTCTCCGTGCTAAAATTATCCCATCGATCTTAAGGGCATCCAAAGGTTCCTATCGTTCCCTGTTTGTAATCACTTTCTTACTTCCACACACCGTATGTACACTTCTCTTATCTGTTCCGCTTCCAGATTGAGGACTTTCCCGAAGTCTTACTGTTTCAAAGCTGAAACTTTGAAATGGCACTTAAAAAAAAAAAAAAAAAAAAAAAAGACTTCGCCAATTTGATGGAAAATATATCTCAGAAGGTGAAGGTGATTTTCTTCCTTCCGAGTCCTCCACGTGGCATTGTCCTGGAAGACCTGGGGGGTGGGGGGTGTCAGTGGTAGTGATTGGTTTGATTTTTCTCTCAAAGTAGAACTTACTTAAATCAAAACACTGAACAAAGAACCAACTTCTCAGCCTGGCTCTGCTTGTGACTCAGCATGTACCTGTAGTCTGGCCTCTAGCCTCACCGAGTTAATTGCTTTTGTGGGCTGCACTGGGCTGCACAATGAAGATGGGGATAGTTTCTGCTATAAACTGGTGGGGATGCCAGGCAGTAATATGAGAGAACACAGTGCCATCTTGATTGCTGACCCAGTAGGTAGGAAAAGAGAAATTATATAAACCCATAGAGAATCCAATTGTATTCCACTGGTGGAAGGATTTAACATGTAAGCATTCAAAGGTGTTCAGACAGCAACACCCTTCTCCATGGTGTAACACCTTTGTTCAATGTGCTCCTCCTAGTTTAGCTACCAGCCAGTAGGTGGAAGCCCTTGAAGGGTTAAGATCTATATACACGTGATCTGGAGTCCATACTTCTAGCTCTTCAGCCAACACATTCTTATTCCTGTTCTTATCAGTTGAACATCCATGCCATACATTTCTAAGAATTAAATGCCTAGGTGGATTACATGTAGTGTGTGAGTGTTCTGTGTAAAACAAACAAACAAACAAATGAAAAAAAAAAACTCTAGAGTGTAACAAGTGACTTGAATGATTTTTTTTTCCTAACATGTTTGCAACTGATAGCTCATGTTGAATGTTTTTATGTAAACTTTGTATTGTTGGGATGAATTACCCAATCAGAGATTTATATTTTCATAAATGTTACATTTAGTTAAAATTTTGTTACAGAGTTGTTACACTAGAAAATTATTTCAGTGTTCAAACAATATACAGTCTTGTGTATGTATCGTTTGTATGAATAAAAGATGAGTTACTTCAACTTGAGTGTTACTGATTTTTTTTCACCACTGAGGTTGGCCAGATGTGGAAGGCCTCACTTACTGGTAATTATTCAAATTGATCAGGTGCCGAAGGGGCCCTAGAAAATTCTGGGAGCTCCAGACACAAAGCCATGGCATCTACACAACAGTCTCGGAGTTTGATACTATTATTATTCCACATTTATAGGTGAAAGGACCATGGACCTAATTCCAGTATATCACCAGCTTCTTGGTTAGCTTTCTCAAAGTAAAGTACATCAAAATAAAGAACTCTGTCCAGTAGTCACTTGGTGACAGTAACTTCTAAGATCTTTACTAGTTTGCAGATGAGCGATTCAGCTAGTTTACTAAAGATCACTAGATGTTACTAGTAATGCCCGAGTTTGTTTGTTTGTTTGTTTGTTTTCTTCTCTCCAAATATACAGAAGTAGCTGATGAATTCGGTCAGCAAGCATTTACGCAGTCACACACTCCACCAAGAACGCAGAAGTAGCCGGGCGGTGGTAGCGCACACCTTTATCCCCAGCACTGGGGAGGCAGAGGCAGGTGGATTTCTGAGTTCGAGGCCAGCCTGGTCTACAGAGTTCCAGGACAGCCAGGGCTACACAGAGAAACCCTGTCTCGAAAAAAAAACAAGACAAAACAAAAAACAAAACAAACAAAAAAAGAATTCAAAAGTAAATGAAATAGCGCTTGCATTCTAGAATTCTAGACTCAGCATCAAAATAGGAAGAAAATAAGTTCCCTGTGTACCTGTGCAAGGGCACAACCCTTGTGGCTGGAGCAGGAAATGGCCAAGAACTAATGCCGCTCGGGAATTCCCAGGTGAGTGAACACGACCTGGAAGAACCTCTCCAGATACCTTCACACACACACACATTTGATCTGAGAATATCCATATACACCTACCCCTACCCCCAAGATATCTTTAAATATGACAGCATTGGAAAGCTTTAGTGATATTGTAAACAACAATCAGATGGAATTGTGTATGTAGTTCTCAAAAAAACAATTACTTTAAAAGAACTTTAAGTACCCAAGAGTTAAAAGAAAACTAAAGGCATTATCAAGTTTCTCACCTTCCTCTACTACTGAGATGAACATCAAAGTTTCTCCCCACTGACTCTAAAAACCCAAGACAAATTCCAAAGTCTTTTTTTTAATCCAAAAAACCTAATTCATATATAAATGGACCAGTAGCCCATGAAATTTCTGACAAGGCTGGAAATTGAACCTGAGTGTCATTTATTATGACAAGAATTTTTTCTTCAAATCAATAAATGACATTCAACAACGTAAAGCGCAAAGGAATATCAGCATTAAAAAGGACAGAAAACCACTGAGTGTTCTCCCATAGAGAGTGGCAAATGCCTGTGAAGACAGCGGAGATGTCTGACTCAAAACACTCTGGAAAAATTAGGGTCTTAGGTCTTTGGGAAGTCCTCTCAGTTGCGTCTCCCCGCTTTGCCTTTTAATCCTCTCGCTGCGAGCCTTGAGCTTGGAGAGGAAAGCGAGGAAGCCAGATGGCGCAATTGCTCAACACATTTTCCTGGCTTCTGGGAAAGCCAGCTCTCCACAGCTTCTGGGCCAGGTGGACCGAAATCTTAAACCGAATTTCAGGATTAAGGCGCCGGTTCTCCACCCTTCGTAGGTAAAGTGTGTTGGGTGAAGTGTCCCATATCCTGACACTCCAAGGAAAGGGGTCCGAAACCGGTTCTTTCACGTGTCCCATTAATGGCCTTTGGGGGCACAGGCAAATTTGTAGCCCCTGGGAGCGACCGTCACAGCGGCGTCTATGCAGTTTGTCTAGCCATCAGGCAAGCGACAAGCAATGGGCGCTCGATCTAGCAACTAATGCGGGCTGGCTCGCTGACCACTCACTCAGGCATAGATCACCGGACGTCCCCTTGTCCCTATCGCCTGCGCACGCGGGCCAAGGCGCAGGTAAAGGGTTACCCTTGCCTGGGAGGCTCGCCCGCTCCCCGTCCACGTGACGCGCCGGCCCAATGACCGCAGCCCGGGCTAAGGTTGCAGCGCGACAGGCTCCGGGCGGCGCTGACCCACTCGCGTGTCCCAGCGCGGACGCCCGAGGCCCGCGAAGCCATGGGCGCCGCGACTCTGGAGCCGCCGCCCCGCCGCAGGTAAGTACGGTCCGGGACCGCGCTGGGCTCCTCCGGGTGGAAGAGGGCTGGTCCTGGGCGGGAGTCCGGGTTTTGCTCCTGGGTTCCCCTTCTCTAGAGGGGACGCGGGGAGGAATAACTAGGCAAGGCAATGAATTCAATGACTTCAGGAGAAGTCACCGAATTCAACCTAGGCAGACGAAGAGTGGCGACAAGAAACTGGTTTCCAAACTAAAGGCGCTGGTGCTAGTTGTGTAAAATGGTTTGTTTTTAAACTCCCAATTCATGAGCTCTCCGCTGTGCCTGGGAACTTAAACCTGGATAAGTTGTAAGAGATTTTTTCCCATCTCCCTGTGTCCCGGGGTCACCGTATTTACGCTTCTAAGGGGCTTTTATTGAATAAAACGGAAAGGAATTTGACCGCCCCCTCCCTTCTTTGAAATGTCCTTGGGTTCTGGTATTGGGTCTATGGCAATGGTGAGGGTGCATGAAGGGACAACGACGCTGTAGTGTTCCGCAAGAGCCTGGGACTAGGAAAGTGGGCGCCAAAGAGAGAGAGCTAAATGGTCGCAGGCTGTAAATATTTAATAGACAAGTGTCTACCAGGTCAATCGCCTGGATCTTTGTAGCCTGGACAGCCCTGATGAGGTGAGATTTTATATATATAATCACCAATGAAGAATTTTCTGGTAATACCAGTCAGATATCAGAGGAACTTTTACCTACTCCCAGAACCATAATTAACCTTAAATGCAAAACAAAATAATTCCATCTCCATCGACTCTGAATGTCTACTTTTCCAACCTGGTATAGACATTTGCGCGATGAATGTAGAGGAAGTGGGTGTTCCAGGAGTCACGTCTGTACTGGTTTCTGCGAGAGTGTTTGTTGGTTGTGGCCTGTGGCTGGATGCCTTGGGTGGCTGTAACTCAGCTATGGTGAAGAAAATCGCTGGAGAAAAGAAAGTCTTATAACCATGAATGGAAAAGAAATGGGAGTAGTGGTTATTTTTTAAAGGCAGTTGGTTCTGTATGTGCTGAAGTTTTTTCCTCCCATATAATTTTCCAGTTAATACTATCTTAAGGAGGATACAATAGTATTTCCCATATACTTTTCTAGTTGATACTATTTTAAGGAAGATACAATAGTATCTCCCATATTCTAGTTAATACTATTTTAAGGAGGAAATAATAGTATCTCCCATATACTTTTCCAGTTACTACTATAAAGAGGAGATGGTGGCTCTCCTCATCTAAGCACCAGTGCCTCTGAAACGCCTTACTAACCTCTTTGGTAAAAATCCTTGTCCCAGGACAGGTCTCCGTAACAACGATATGGAGCTTCTGTCCTTTAGGAGAGTTCTGGATTGTTAGTGTTTCTGTGAAGTATGAAGAATCAGTAAACAGCCAGCTCCAAGGCTCACTGGGAGAATCAGAGGTGACAGATAGACACAGGAAGGTGATGCGTGGTTTGTTTCTCCTGCTCGCCGACTCTTTCCCATCTTTTGATCCTGCTCCTTCACTTCTTCTACAAATCAGTGTTTATTTCATGCCCCTGGGGACTCATTACCCATGAAGGTTTTGATATCTAGTAATTTCTAAAGATAAATGTGGTCCTCGTTCACTATATCCCAAAGAAATTTTGCAGACCTGGAATTTAAAATGAAACAAAACAAGACAAAACCCTTGCATACTGTTTCAGCACATTCTCTTTGCTAAAAATGGAAAGATTCCCTGACTTCTGACCCAGCACTTCTTAGAACCTGAAACCTGTGCTCTCAATGCTGGGACCCAGAACCAGTCTCAGCCCAAGGGTAAAGCAAGCCCCGGCCTCTTCCTGTCACGGGTGGAGGTGCCCCGGAGCCCACTGCCCGTGTTTCTTAGAAAGGACTCTGGCTTTTTGAGTGACCGAGTACTAGCCTCCTTAGAGCTAGTTTTCCCTTTCTAGACAGTGTCTTACATGTACCCATTTCTACAGTTTCCCAAGGTCCCTGATTGGGCTCGTTTGGGTTCTTGCTTAAAGAACCTGTTTCATTTCTAAATTTGATCATTAGAGTGATTGTTTGGTTGCAGATAAACCCCCTCGATAATTCAGAAAAGAACGCTGCCAAGATCTAACTGGACCATCATAGGGAAGGAAGGAGAGGCATGGAGAATTCATGGTCTGCCAGTCATGGTCTTTTTAGTGCCTGCTCTTAACCCCTAGAGCTACACAGGCCTGGAGCTGAAATCTCTTACTCTGTTTATTTCCTGAATATTGAGGGGAACAAACTGAAAACCCAATCATTTGTCTTCTCGAGTTTTACGCCTGTGAACATCATGGTTCCACAGAGATGGAGATCTTCAGAAAGATGGTAGAGCATCCAAATTACTCTGTCTTAAAAATGTATCTGAAGTACTAAACTGTGACTATGCTTCTGAAGCAGGTAATTAAGTAGCCAACCTATGGTTCCGTGTGGTCAGAAACCCTACACACTACTGAGCTTCAGTGAAGGTCAGCTAAGATCAGAGAAATATGGTGTCTGAAATCTTAACCACGAGCAGGGCGCTCTATTCATTCAGCACAAAAACTGCTCTCGAAAAATCAAATGAACTCTGACCTGGCCTTCGAGACCATGTATGTGTGAACCTATCGACTCCGAGCCGTTGGCTGGGTGCCAGGGACACAGACAGCTGCAGCCTCGAGAATCTAGTCTTGGGAGAAGCCTTTGAAGGGTTTGAAGCAAGACACAGCACGTATCTGTTCTCAAAAGTTCCCTCTAGCTGCAGTGAGAGAGGTGGAAAGGGAGAGTCTATAGACACAGCTGAAGGCAGCTGCTACCCACTTCACAGAAGAGGAGATGGAGAAGTGAATCAATTCAAAGTGCTTATGGAAGCAATGCCACTTACAGTCCAAACTGTAAGAAAGTTTTAGTGAGCCGGGCAGTGGTGGTGCATGCCTTTAATCCCAGCACTTGGGAAGCAGGGGCAGGTGGATTTCTGAGTTTGAGGCCAGCCTAGTCTACAGAGTGAGTTCCAGGACAGCAGGGGCTACACAGAGAAACCCTGTCTCAGAAAAAAAAAAAAATTTAAATTTTAAAAAAAATTTAGTGATTATGGTCCTTGATATTAGTTTACCAAATTAGGTTTTGTTTTTCTTTCACATTGGTAAACATAAGCTATGCTTCAGTAGAGTTCGGTTGCAACACACCCACACCCACACACACACACACACACACACACACACACACACACGCAGCTTGTTTCCATCACTTTTTAACAACTTATTGCTTTTTTATGTAGACTTTGAAGTGTTAAGGCAAATTTGAAAATAAACTACTACCTCATCTGTACGCTCTCCGGTGTACCTTAAATTCCTGTTAGAATAAAAATCTCCTGACTCCCCAAGCTGGGCTGAGCATGACCTGCTGTGTGTCACAAAGAGGACAGATGGTGTTTGGAGGAATATTATTGTCTATGAAAACCATTTCAGGCTAGAGAGGAGGGTCTCTTTTAATGGTTAACTCCAAGCTACATGCAATGTGTATTGGTGAACACTTTCTTTTTTCTTTTTTTTTTTAAATTCATTCACTGTTCATTAGCCCCAGAGAAGATTGCTCCAGAAAAGAATTTCAAACTTTCTTTTTGTTTTGTTGTTCTCGATGCCAACCACATCCCATCTAATAACTGAATACCTAAATTGGCCACTTGCATGCAGTAAATGCAAAGATTTGGCCAAATCACTGGTTCTCAACCTTCCTAATGCTGTGACTCTTTAGAGCAGTTCCATGTGCTGTGGTGACTCCAGCCATAAATTATTTCTTTGATACTTCATAACTGTAATTTTGCTATTATTAAGAATCTAAGGAGCTGGGCATGGTAGCTCATGCCTTTAATCCCAGCACTCGGGAGGCAGAGGCAGGCGGATTTCTGAGTTCAAGGCCAGCCTGGTCTACAAAGTGAGTTCCAGGATAGCCAGAGCTACACAGAGAAACCCTGTCTCAAAAAACCAAAAAAAAAAAAAAAAAAAAAAAAAAAAAAAAAAAAAAAAAAAAAAAAAAAAAAAAAAAAAAAAAAAAAAAAAAAAAAAAAAAAAAAAAAAAAAAAAAAAAAAAGAATCTAAGGTTAAAAAAGAATCATAAGGTAAATAAATATCTGATATGCAGGATACTTGATATGTGACTCTGAGGGGAGTTTCAACCCACAGGTTGAGAATAACCGGATTAGAGCTATAAAGTAGTATCTGACTTGCTTAATAACGAGATTGCCAACAATCTCGCATCTCCCAAACGCATGCTGCAATCTAGAAACGAAGGAGCCAAGTTGGCTTTCACCTGTAAATCATTGTTGTTATACAATGTTGGTTCCTCTCTGATCCCTGGTGAGCTTAGCTATTTGAGTCCATAGTCCGCACAGAGCTTCCACCCTACTGGCTCAATGTATGGCTAATACGATAACAGCGAAATATTTTACTCACATCATGCTGTGAGTGAGCCAAGAAATACAGGGAAATGTGTCTGTGATTAAACTATCAAGAAGTAATTACTATTGTTATTATCAAGTTGAGTTGAGAAATGTCTTTTCATAAATAAGTACTTTTGAAAATACTGACTTTGAGTTAAAAACCTAGAATCACTTGTTCTAAATAATTTATAGATAAGGAAAATGGCAGCTAGATCAGAGACTTTGTCCAAGGATATTGTAGAAGTTCGCACAGCTGCCCACCAGGTCCAGAATCTGAGGTTTTCCTTCTTAGTTCTTCCGGCTATTCACTAACTAGCAGGAATTTTCAGTATACAGAAATTTCATTTTCAATTGACCTTTGCCCTAAAACAGAACTAGCCTCTGTTTATTGAAAAGATGCTTGTATATACAGCATTGGTAATCTGTTGCTGTGTAACAAATGATCCAAAGATTATTATTAACACAACACACGTCTGTAATGAACATAGTGGCCAAAAATAACCCCTGTTTGTTGCATTTATGCGCCTGTCAGCAGTTTACTGAGTTCACCTGGGTGAGCCTTGCCCCAACTCTTTCATGTGTCTGTGCTCGCCAAGGCGGTACTGCCTCTGAGTCTTAGCTGGCAACCGAGTCACCTGGTGAGCAACTAAGCCTGAGTTCAGAGGTTCGTGGCCTGTCCACCTGTTGTCTCCATGGTGTGTCAGGAGGAGAGTCAAGCCTCTTGGAGATTTCAGCTTAGCTGATCCAACTCACTTTATTTTTCCATGAGTGTGCTTTAAAGGCAATTGAGGGCCCCAGTTATGATTCGGGAAAGGTAAAATACACCCCACTTCTTAGTGGGAGGAGCTACAGAATCATGTTTTTTTTTTAATTTATGGATTCAAGAAGATATGCATAATTTTGGCCATTTTCAAAGCCTTCGGTAGCAGCCCTGCACTTTACACAACACAGCTAACTTCCAGTACTTCTAGCTAAGGCAGAATCCCTATTTTATAGGTAAGGAAGCCAAGACCTAGACCTGTTTGTCAGAGTCAGGCAAAGGACACAGATGTTGAGTGGTGGAACCCACCTGTGGTCCTAGACATGGCTTGAAACTCCCATGCAACACCACCTCTGCTCTCTGCCACAGGGAAAGGTACCAGGGTATCTATCTCACAGCTCACAGCATTATTCGTAAAAGCTTTAAGGGTGTTTATGTGTTTAAGATGAAAACAGATAGGACTGCATCCTTAAAGAACATATACTTTAATGAATATGTATGCACACACACTATTAAAGCGGCCAAGAGTCAGACTCAGGAGAAATCGGATGCTTCCGTTATCAAAGCAACTCAGCAAAGGACAAGGGAGTAGGAGGAGTACAGAATTGGAAAGGATATGATCTATTATTATCTCGGATTCCCTCGCATCATCTATGTTTTCAAGTCTTGTTTATTTCTTTTTATATTTTTTTTCTACTTGAGAAAAGGTCTCACTGTGCATCTCTGGCTGGCCTAAAACTTGTTAGACAGATCATCTGGCTCTGTCTCCTTCCTGAGCGCTAGGGTTAAGAGCACAAGCCGCTCTGCCGGACCTTTACGTCCTTCTTATGTAACTATGCTGAGGATTCACAAATATCCACAGGTGAGAGAATCATAACCATGACTAAAAGGGATCCTCAGGGACCCCAGCTGTTCTCACTGTAGGTAGAAAAAGCCCAAACCAGATAAGGGGGAAATTCAAGGGTATGCCCAAGCCTGGGGATAGGACTCAGGACTCTAACCCAAGACTGTTGTACTCTGACAGATATTTCAGAGCAGCCCCATTCTGGAGTGGCTTCCTGGTGCTTTTTCCCCCTCAGATGGGCAGGGGAGGTAGCTGAGAGAGCTCATCTTTGAAGCTAAGGTGACCTAAATTTGAATCCTGGTGTGCTAGCCACCTTGTATGTCACAAAATGCCTTTAAAGCTCTAGTCACTTCTAAAGAGAATCATAAAACAGAAATAATTGACCAGACAAGATTGGGTTCACAGAATACAATTTATCTCTGTTCTCCTTTAAACTTGACAGGGCAAGTTTTATGGTCGGCACTAGGATTTGGTTTTGGTGAAGGAGCCAAGTGTTCTAAGTGGGGATATAATAAAAGCTTCAGGAATCTGTCCCAGCCCAGGCCATGCTCACTCCAGTCCTCTGGTGGAGGCCTCATTCCAGGGCCCACTGTGAGGTCAGGTTTTGCCTTGTAAGATGCTTGTTGACAGCAGAGGTTTGGGGGAAGCCAATGTTTCCTGAAGCCAAAGCCGAGAGAGTTGAGTTTCAGTGGTTCTGGGGAGGTACCCCTGGAAACAGGAAGATATCAAAGTCACAGCTCACTGGAGTGGAGCGAGCTAGAGGGTTGTTTTAATAACATCCTGCCTCCATTCGAGGATGGGGGCAAAAGGAGTGTTAATTTTATGTAATCAAATAAAAGAGAGAGAAAGGAAAAAAAAAAAAAAAAAGCAAGCAAGTGAGCCCAAGTGGCTTTGGAGGGTGACATTACCAAAATTGAAACCCTTCTGAAGCACCGTTCTTCAGCCTCTCAACGTGAGCCAGATAGACCAAAAGTAAACAAGAGCTAGTGAATTTACCACCGGAGCGCTCTTCAAGACCACTAAAGTCAGCTGTGTCTAAGCAGCACACACGTCATCCAGTGATCCGGAACCATCCAGTCACAGTGTGCACAGTGGATGGGACGTCCCCTTTAACTCTGTCTGCTCACTCCTGTGTGTGAGTGCTCAGCGCCCCCTCACTTGTGAGCCCGAGAAAGAAACTGGGGGCCTGAAGGGGGGCAGTGTTTTCTTCGATCACTAAGCATTTGTTCCACCTCAATTCTTGCTTGAGTCACAAATGAGCAGATGTGACTGGCCGACTGAGGCCTGGCTATCCCAGAGGAGACTGAACTGAAGGTTCACCCTGCTGTCTGTTATGGGACTTCGGGAATTTCTCCTGAGTGTCCAGATTCCAGTCTCCTTAATCTATGGAACACTATCTACACGTATCCTAATCTATGTAATCTGTCAGAACACTGACTACTTCCGGCAAGGAGCGTCTTCCTAGACTGTAGCACAAGACGAGGCTTGATGTAGCTGACCCTTAGCGTCTATGGCCTTAGGGTTCTGGAATTCCATGAGGCGTTTAGACCAGTGCTGCATTTTAAGTCTGGGACGGAAGGAGAGAGTGGAAGGGCTGTCAAGTTCAAAATGTCTCGGCTCAGCTCACTTTCGCCTCTTTATAAAGCCACACCAGGAAACAGCAGGAACTTTCAAGTTCTAGCATGGGGGACCTCCCTTAGTTTTGGATATATATGTGTGTGTGTGTGTGTGTGTGTGTGTGTGTGTGTGTGTGTATACATATATATACGAATATATGAACACTCAGTTCACCAAAGCCAAACAACTGCTCACATCCGTTTCTAATTCATAAAATCCTTTATGCTGGTTGGAGATAAAGCAGCGAACAGGCTGTATGAGCCACCCTTGTGTTACAGAGCCCTGATATAACATTCTTCCTAGCCATCTCTAGAGGATGTAATTGAATCTCCATCTAAAGTATAAGTTGCCAACACACCCCCCAAATCCCAGACTACCTATGCCCATGTATCTGAAAGCACATTCTGGGTGATCAAGATGGTATGGATCAGTGAGAAACTGTCAAGGTTTAGAACTGGAGTGTCCTAAGACATGCAGCTGTCTGAAGTATAAGAAACAATAAGACAAGGACTTAGAGAGGAGAAGACATCTGGTGATTAATGAGATCAAGGTGTCGACCCAGTGAGCAAAGTGCCTGTTCTACAAGTGCAAGGACATGAGTTCAAATTCAATAACCCACATTTTGAAAAAAAAAATATGTAGCATGTGGTGATGTGCACTTGCAATCCCAGTGATGAGGAAGTAGAGACAGACAGATCCCTAGGACTTCCTGGTCAGCCATTCTAGCCTACTTGGTGAGTTCCAGAACTGTGAGAGATTTTTCTCAAAAAGTAGGTAGATGGCACTTGAGGAATGACACCTGGAGTTGTCCTCTGGCCTCCATGCATGCACACACAAAGATGTTGTGGGCTCTCTAGTGGAGTAGAGCTTAGAAGTGAGTGGGTCCTTGCGATGGAAAATGATCTTGCAGAGTGTGGCTATTGGTTGGAAGCAAAAAGCCAAAGAGGGGGTATCACGGTTAAATACGAGGACCTGTATACACAGGGGGTTTTGTTGTATTTAAAACCAATCACATGACCAGTAAGTACCAGCTAAGTTAAATTCTTAGGTGCCACGTGACACTCTGCACTGGCTCAAAGCATGATGACATCATTGAAGAGGTCTAGGATAGAGTCTTGAAATTTTAAAATTGTTTACGACAAACAGTTTTGTTTTAATAACATAATGATTATGCAAGAGCTTAAGAGAAAATATCAGGGAGAATAAATTCTAAACAGATAAGAGTGGAGGTCATAGGCGCACTCAAGGTCTACACGAGCCATTTCTGCACTCTGCACTCTGCAATTCTTACCTGCCATTTGGTAATCAGAAAACAGACTCCACAAAACATGAGCCTGCTCTCCTACTTCTGCCATGGACACTTCTGTCCCTCTTCTGTCCCTCTTTCCCAAAGTGACTTTGCTCTCTTCTGAACCCAGATCTCATTCGTTCTAGAATGTTCTGTCCCAGCAGGGCTTTAGAGTTCATTTGGTTCAGTATCCCCCAAAGACAAGGAAACTGAGGCCCACTAGGGTTAACGGTTTGGCTAGCCACAGGTAAGCTCAGACTCAATTCCAGAACCTAGGTATGCTAACCTCTTTTGCTGCAAGCACAATCCCCTCTCAGAATAATCCCCAGTATCTGATAACATGGCTTTTATTGGTCTGACAAGTAAATTAACTCATTTTCTACTCTAGAAAATGATGTGCTCAAGCTCAGAGTGAGTATAATGTTTAACATGGTATAAGGTATTCATTAGACCAGCGCACAAAGTTTAGTAAGATTTCAGAGCCAGGAACTCTAACTCTCTCTCTCTCTTTCTCTCTCTTTCTCTCTCTTTCTCTCTCTTTCTCTGATTGTGTGTTGCACACAATAAGAATTAGCTGGGGACACTTTTTTAAATTAGTTATCCTGGGGAAAGGAAAATGGCCTTCGGATGTGTGTCCACCCACAGGTAGGTACACTCCCTCTGCAGCACATACGATACCCTAAAGTCTTTAAGGGAAACTGCATTGCTGCTGGAGACATGCCTTTAATGTGTTGATAGTCTCAGAGATCTCCTACAACCGTAAGGGAGCTGGTCTTCTCTAACGTTCAGAGCCCTTTCACAGGGCGGTTGGAGACTTAGAGAAACACAGCCCAACTGGCCAGGCTGTGGTCCACAACCCTAGTTCAGAGCTCCAGCCCTCAGACTGAGGGATTCAGTGAAAGTGAATGCTGCCAGGTCATCATCCACAGACTCAGAGCTCCTCCCCGAAATCAGCTAGGGTCATCTCCTTAGAGAGCAGCAGCTAGGTGGGGGAGGGTAAGGATTGGAGCGCGGCCAGGCCAGGTCTGTGTTTGCTCTCACACCTCCAGGGCCCAGCGCTTTTTATTTCCTCCTCCCCTGAAGCTAATCAGAGCACTTTTGTTTCTGCTCAGTTCCACCTGGCATCTGGCGCTCATCACATCAAGTAAATGAACTACTTACTGTCTTTCGGAAAGTCCTGCACTCGCTCCCACTTTACAAATGTGCCAAGCATGTTTCCAGCTTAGTATTAATTTATTTCAAGTGAGCGTTTTCCATATCCTAAACATTTCCATTATTTTTTTTTAATGTTGCCATCTGCTTTCAGCTTTGGACTGAATACCCACTCATGCTTATATGTGCATATGAATTTTAGTTTAAACACTTTCAAACCAGTGTTTTGTTTCTGCTATTGCTGATCTTGTGCGAGCTGTGGTCTGCGATGCTTTCGGAACTTAACATATAAACCCACACAATGAACCACAAAGTTGGAGGGATACAAAAACAAGGAGTATAACTGATAAGTCTTCATCTTTGGTAAATTAGTATTATGACACATATTTTCCTCCCTCAGTTATAGGTTTGCCTTTTTAAAAAATCGATTGTTTTTCTCACAAATGCAGAAATTCTGTTCTTCATAAGGCTACTGAATGCTTCATGAATATTCTCTTATCTAGGCTGTGTGGTCGAGAGGAGAGTGACAGGACAGTACAACCCTTCCAATGTAGAACAGGAAGGAAGGGCCCAACCCATCACCTCTCACAGTCAGAAAAGTCTGGATAGTAATAAGGAATTACAAGATTGTTGAGCCGAAAGGGACTAGGGGGAGAATTTGCATATATATGCAAATTTACATATATATATATACATATATCTATGTGTATATATATATATATATATATATATATATATATATATATATCCCAACATTGACCTCTGCTTTCTGCATGTGCACACATACACACATAAGAAATAAACAAGAAATTGAAATTTCCATGAAAGAGAACATGTCTGTGCCTTGATCCTGTGGACTTCCTTGTGCTTCTTAATATGTGAGATCAACAAACACCCAAGTGCCTTCTGTCCAATTTGTTGCAGCTGTTGTTCTTTTAATGGTTTGAGAGTTCAGGTGGGGTGGGGGGCAGAGGAGCCAATCACCTCGTAATGTAAAAGAAAGCAATGTACTCTTGCTAGTCTCAACTGGGACGGATCAAGAAACAGATCTTTGCCATGAAAGCGCAGAGGGAGGGAGAGCGGGCGCTGTGCCTTTAAAATCTGGCTTCTGTTTTCATTTGTTTGCTTTGGGTGGCACATGGAAAAAAATATTTGCCTACTGGACGATTACTAATCTTCGTATGCTCGCAAATTACTCTCTCCCCTAAAAAAGGCGGCAGTTAATTCATTGGAGCTTCGTATTTGTTTTAAATGCTTGCAAGTAAAGAAGAGTTTGCTCCAAAATTGGCAGCACATGTTATACCTGAGAGTCGTGTCCTAGAGAAGATGCACCTGGGGACATTTAATAGCATGACCCTGTCAGAGTCAGTGCTGGACTTGTAGCTATAAGTCATGCTGGAGCCACCTTCATCAAGAGCTCTCTTTATAAAGCACTTATCAAAGTTTGAACGAACCCTAAAGAAATAAAACTTCCAACTTGCAAGGAATTCTTATTCACTCAACAAATATGCATCACACATTTCTTATAGGTTACATACATTAGAAGGTAGGTCAGCCCTCCAGAGGACTTCCCATGCAGAATTTCAGTTTGCAAATAAAGTTCTTGAATACTCGCTCGTTACACATGTACGTGACCATTGGAGACCCAAAACTTTAGAAGATATCATTGCAATAGAGTCTACTGGGAACCAAGAGCCACAATGTAGCCAGTTACCAACTACACGCCAGCCCCTAAGCCCCCAGTTCTGCAAGGGGTTTTATTGGCTGAAGTCAAAACAGAGATACAGAAATAAGGTGATTGGTGACCAAGCCAGGTATTACTAGGGTATGGCTTGATTAGTTGGCTTTCTCTGGTTGGATAAAACTCAAGGATGTATTAGAAAAGCAAATACTCCTAAAACTCCTTTGGCACTGTAGGTTGCTCTGTGGGAACTGAAAGTGTAAACAGCACCAGTTGTTAGCCTCCTGGTTATTTTGAGTTAACAGTACCCTAATGCAGACTTCCCATTTCCGGAGCACTAGTTACCTAGGCCTTGTGCTCGGCTGACCCAGACACAGAAGTAAACGGTCCTTGTATTCCTCACTGGGCTATTCCTCACAGTCTCCCGGGACAGAGAACTTTAAGTCACCCTCAAAATGGAATGCAAATTGTGCCTCAAGGAGAGAGAGATGGAAGAGGTTATTAGAGCCCTAGGGGTCACTGTATGCCAGGAAGGAAGGGGGCGGGACTTCTCAGAGAAGCATGTTCTCAAAGNAGAAAGGCAGAGAGAGAGAGGGAGGGAGAGAGAGAGAGAGAGAGAGAGAGAGAGAGAGTAGAGGTTAGCCATAAGCATGTGGAGGGGGGGAGGGGAGTGGTGAGAGTGGGGGTAAGGAGCAAGAGCAGGAGAGCAAGAGAGAGAGGAAGGGGCAAGGAGCCCCTTTTATAGTAAGTCAGCCATACCTGGTTGTTGCCAGGTAACTATGGGCGGAACCTAGACAAAATGCCAACAGCCACAACCTTCTACCCTACCCAGGTCCACAGTGTAGCCGCTCCTGAGTCAGCCCTACTGCCTTCCCTCCACTCTGCCCCGTGAGACTGACCTTGAATAAGGTTAAAAACAAACAAACAAAAAAACAAAAAAACAAAAAAGGTAAATCTCTTCTGTGCCTGTTCTCACTGCATCCCCCATTCTCTGGAATAAAGCCCCCCCCCTCCTGAGTTTCTAAACTCCAGCAAATAATAACAAAACACAACACAGGAGTCAACTCTCAGTAAACACACGTACATCTTTTTACAAAGGAAAATGAAATCCGGAATGACCGTAGCCTCTAACTTTGGATGCTCTGGCTGCCTCTTTACTTGTTCTTTTTGTACAGATTTGTTTTCTTCTTCGAGAGCTTCCTAGTGGTTTAATCACATCCATGCCCCTCTCCCGACTCCTTCCCAGTTCCCACACCCAACTTCGTGGTTTGTTTGTTCTTTTAATCTTTCAAGAGAAGTTTGTACCACCCCAATCTTCTTGAGTGTGTGTGTAATAGACTTGCCAGCACCTCCACTCTTAGCGAAAACTGCAGCTGTTACCAGTAGCTCCACAGCCAGACACAATATTATCTGCACAGCTCCCTTCTCCATGGTGGGATCTGAGCTCAAACAGACTCTGTGTTGTTCTTAAAAATCCAAGTTAGGAACTGAAGCTGCGGCCCAGCTGTAGAGAGCATTTGCCTGCGTGAGCCCCTGGTTTGGCACTGCTGAGAAACTGTTCTTCCTATCTCTGCACTTCTCGTTGACTCTTAATATCTGGGTGCCCGTTCACTCGGTTCTCCACACTGCGGAAGAATCATCCCGGATCATAGCTCATGGTCACACTTCAGCCAGGACTATATAAAGTTCCATGGTACATTTCCATCACAAGTCCTAATGATGTCTTCTGTAGAGTCCTTTTTTTTTTTTTTCCCTTCTGTCATGTGGTCTGTTTTCCTCACAGCCTTGGCCCTTCCATGAGCAATCTCTATTTCCCAACCACCCATCATCAGATGGCCCTGAGGCTTTTATCACAGAGGCAGTACATGTGTTCTGGGCACAACTGTAAGTTACCGCTGAGGACAAGATAAGGTGTACAAGGCTCTCGAGTGATGTCGACAGGAAACACGTTCACTGATTTGGGTCAGTTGGTTGGGCAGCTTGCGGAAGCTGGCAGAATTGTAGAGGATAAGAATGAGCTAATAGGGTGGACACAGATGCAACGAGTGGGTCTTTTTTTTTTAAGTTACTAGAGCCCCCATTCAACCAAGTATAGCTGAAGAAAACTGAATCCCAGCTCCCTGATTACTCTGAGAAAATGACTTAAGAAAGTAATCCCAACATTCTTGAAACAGCAAAAACAATTTTTTATGAGGTAATTTTCACTGTGAAGTTTAAGTTCGATGAGCCAACTAAAATACAAAGTACACTTTTAGATGAGTTCATGGAAAAGTCTTTTGATAGTTTAAATATTCGTGATATTTAAGGTATTGTGTCAATGATTTAGTCTAGTATTGTGAGTTATGATTTAAAATGTCATTGAGTGACTGATTTAGACCTTAAACTTTTAAGATGTGAAAATAAATGTTGACGTAATTTTACTGTTCAAGACTATGTTGAAATGTTTAAGAAAACTAAAGATTTCCATGAGTTTGAATCTTTTGTGGAGTAAGCCCGGAGGAAAGGGTGCTTTATTGGTCTCAAATCTGAAATAATTAAAAGGAAAAATCAAAATCATTTGGTTAATACAGAGTTGAAGGAATCTTGCTACGTACATATGTAACACAAGCTGGCCTCAAACCCAGCCTGGCTGACTCGGTAACCCACGTGCCAGTCCGGCATTCCCACATTTACTTCATAAATAGTCTAAAATGTATGTTGCTGAATGGTGATTTGCCAAAGGATCTGTAATGTATGCCAGGAAACGCAGCATTTAGAAAGTTGAGGCAGGAGGATCCTGAGTTTGAAGCCAGCCTGAGCTATATACAGACTGAGACCCTGCCTTAAAAATTAAAACAACAACAACAACAACAAAAAACTTAAATAACTATAAAAAATTTTTAGGGGAGCTAAGAAACACTTCAAACATTTTGTTATGACTTTTTACTTCCAAGTGTTGGTGTGCCCCAAAATGGGATGAGCCCTGCACCCTATGGGTCTTCACAGTTTTCTAGCATCCTAACCCATTTCTGTCAGTTTCCAAGTGTGCACTCACATAGCTCATATGCATATAACCCCCAATGCTTGTTTCTGGGCCAGCGCTCTCCATGGCCATCAATCATTCTTCTTAGCTGCCTTCAAGGCGGAGCTACCTGCAGATCCCAGACCCTATCCAAACTCGCTCACCAGAAATTGAACCCACTGTGGCTGCTCTTACTCCCGAGTCTGTGGATGATCTCATCAAGTTATTGTTTTGTAATTCTGTGGGTTTGGGTTGGGTTGGGTTTGGGTTTTGGGCTTGGGGTTTTGGCGTTTGGGGTTTTGGAGTTGTTTTGTTGGGTTTTTGTGTTTTGTTTCGTTTGGGTTTGGTTTTGACCAGAAACAAGGGCCAGGACTCCTTATCTTTCTCTCCTCGGTTCCCATTACCGAATGATCAACAAATGAAATGAAACTCAAATAAAGTAGGGTATAATATGAATATGAGTTTGAGAGTAAATGGAACTTCTATGTTGGAAGTGGCTAATGTTGTCTTTATCTGGAGAGCAATGGTTAGCACGTGAAAGCTGTGAATGCCAGATACTTGGGTGGGAGTAGGTATTTGTACATTAACTTCACGGGAGGTCAAGCCAGTGTTCAGGAAGACCAAATCTATGATGGAACTAATTCAGGGTCTGTGCGTTGCCAGAAGCATCCTTGGTCTGTTCTTGTGTCCTGGCCTCACCTCAGAGGAACTGCTGTCATGTTAGGTCCCATTTCCTCTAACTGATGATTATCTTCTGGCAGAGGTACTACTGATGCCTCCTCTGAAGAGCGAGATATATTTAGAAACTCAAAAATTAAACATTTAGTCGATTTTTTCATTTCCTGATATAGAAGACCTTACTTCACATCCCCATACCAAGCAAAACTCCAAAGCTCCATCATTTAAAAAATCAATACTATCACTCATTGGCAGAATCAGCCCTAACTTACCTAATTTACCTCCTCATATCCAGGGAAGAACCCTTCTGTAACAGCCCACAAACTGCTAACCCAAGAAGGCTGTGTTTCAGCCAAGCTAGACACAGAAATGTTCCCCTAGAGGAAGTATGACCACAAGAGCGTCTTTCAAGAAAGGGTTGAGAAATCCCTGTAGCATTTCCTCCTTCCCCGTTCTTTGTCTAGTTCATAGAAACAATGGTCCCCTTTGCTTTTTCCCTGCTGAGTACAACAAGCCTAGCTCAAAATTAATGAAAGTAGTAAAAACTAGATGCTATCTTATCGAAGTCCACCCACCCATATCTCCACCCACCCCTAGCAGTGGAGAAAGGGTTCTTTGGTTATGGGCTGACAAGTTCAAGCTAAAGATTGAGATAACAAGAATCCTTTGCTCAGAATAAACATTTTAGAATAATGAAGAGTGTGGTATATGCATCTCATTTCTAAATAAATTGGGCCCCCCTTTAAACTTGCTTATATGTCTTAGAGTGTTTATGAAGGAGGAATTTTTGTATTCAGGAAATTACATATGAAATTTATCTTAAATATATAACCATCCCCTATAAATTAGTTACTTAAAAGAGCAGTTATTTGAACTCTTCTAATTACTTGGGTCATGCATACGAATTGCAAATTGGAATGAGCCAAAATGATCTAAGATCTTCCTGTAGATACATTGCTGTGACTAGGTTTCTAGAAAGGTGTCCCAGTGGTTAGAGATTTTTACTAAAGATTTAACTACAGCATGCCTGATTTCCAGAGCTGCCTGTGATTGTTGCCAAAATTTAAAATGGCTATATTATTGCAAAATAGCCTTTCCTTAACGACAGGGCCAAAAAGAAAGCGCTGTTTTGCATGAGATGGAAAACCACTCCCAAAGCAAATAAAGTGCTGTTCTCAGGAGAAACTCGCTTTGCTCCTCCAAGTGCAGGGACCAAAAGTCAAAGAAGTTTAGCATATTCCCATTCAACTTGTCACCATAAAACTGACGACAGTAAATGTTTGCATTTCCGAAGGGGAAAGGAAACCATTTAGGAGGTGGGACACTTTATCTCAGGCCTCCTTCTCAGTTACTCCCTGGTCACAGACCTGACTCCTGGTTCTTCATCTCTCAACAGATAACTTTTTGCTTGATGAGCTCACACAAAATAACACATCCATCAGCATCTTGGGCATCATTGTGTGTGATACATTCAATTTACTCATTAGCGGATGGGTACTGAGGGGAGCGCTCACTCAGTAAAGTGGTTGCTGAGCAAGCCCGAGGACCTAAATTCCATCTCAGGACCCACATGAAAAAGCCAATCATGGTGGCACACAATTAAAATCCTGAGGCTGGGGAGGTAGAGAGCGTTGGATCCCTGAAGATTTGCTAGCCAGCAAGCCAAGCCTAGTTGACAAACTACAGGTCAGTGAGAGACACCTAGCTCATGAAACAAAATCCCAAAATTGGTTCCATTCACTATCTCGTTTGTCTTCTGCATGCATGTATGCAGATGACACTGAAATGGGGATTTCAGCCCCTCCCTGGGTTCCAATCTTAGCTCTGGAGCTTTACTAACCTTCAAGTGTTCATTTCCTAGTCTGTAAAATGGGAATAAGAATTGTGCTGAAAGCTGGGTGTGGTGGTGCATGCCCTTAGTCCCAGCATTATGGAGCCAGATGTGAGCTGAAGGCCAGCCTGGTCTACACTGTCAGCTAGAGGGCTAATACAGTGAGGGCTTCTCTCACAAAGGGAGTGTGGGGGGTTCTGAAAAGGAAAAGAACTGTGCTGTGTGGACACAGGCAAGGAGGCAGTTGGCCTACAACATAAGAATCAGCACATGACTGTGACTTCTATAATTAAGATACAATTTGAAAAAAAAAAAAATAATGACATAAACTACCTCCTGAGAGCCACCCACCAGGATGGCTTCAAACAAAAGTAATGTCAGTGATGAGTGTCGGTGCAAAAGGGAGAAAATAGGAGCCCCAGACTCAGCTGCTGGGAGTGGGAGAAGGTTTATCCACTTTGGAGAACAGTCATTTAAATATAGAATTATTATATTACCTAACAATTCTATATCCAGGTGCACTCCTAAGAAAAGGAGGAACCTATGTCCATGTGGTATACAGATGTTATAGCAGCATTGCTCACTGATTGATGACTAGGAAAGTAAAGAATATATACAGATGTATAGTAGACTATATGCCATAGAAAGGGACAAAACACTGATACATGTGACCCTGTGGACAAGCCTTGGAAGTGTTATGCTAAGTGAAAGAAACCAGACAAGAATATCACCTTCAGAAGGCAATGGAAGTGATCTATGGTTGGGTTTGTAGGTGGTTGAGTGTCTGCCTAGCATGCAAGAGGCCCTGGAGGCCCCAGGTTCAATCCACAACACATAAACAGAGCAAGGTGACATACACCTGTGATGTCAGCACCTGGGAAGTAGAGGCAGGAGCGTCAGAAATCCAAGACCATCCTCAACTACATAGGGAGTTCAAAGCCATTTTGGATTACATTGGACCCCAGATTTAAAAAGAGGAAAAAAAAAAGAAACAGAAGTATCAAGGGGGCAGGGTTAGGGAAAATAAAATATGCGGTTGTAAACCTGACTACGGTGGAGGTTATAAGATTGAGTATGGAGCGCTTTAAAAGGTGGATGTACAAACACTGGCAATACGGAATCACAGCCCAACACAACCGTTATACACTACTCAATAAGCCCTTCTTCTAAGAAAAAGTCACCTTCTAAACTTAATTGTTTTCCAGTCAGGCCAATAACTTTTAATCAGTTTACTTACTCCATTCCAGTCATGCCCCAGCTCCCGGGGCTGTGACCTCCCACATGCCTTTGTTGAAGGATCTCCCTGGCCTGCAGAAGCAGTTTCACCAAGCGTGAAAAAGAGAGCAGCAACTTTGAATTTTAGGGTGTTGTTGTTGTTGTTGTTGTTGTTTTGTGGGGGTCCTCCTGATCACAAAACTAATATGTACACATCAGGAAAAAGGAAAGCACGAATTGAATGAATTGGAAGCACAAATTGACAGACAGAAGTAATCCTCGGATCTATCATTCCGAGGCAGAAAAATCTCATTTGAATCTTGTGCCTTGAGGAATTATGTTCTCACGCCAACTCTGAAATGAGCCCTGGCACTGAAAATCCCAACTTTCTTCAGATACTGGTTTTTAAATGTGGATTTGGTTTTTAGACAGGGCCTAGCCCCAAGTTTTCCTGAATCTTGCTGTGTAGACTAGGCTGGCCTCTGCCTCCCAAGTCCTGTGCGCCACCCTCAAACCAAGCTTCTCTTTTAAAAGCACAGCCATTCAAAAAGAAGCACTCATTTTGTTTACTTAAAAGGTGACTTTTTTCTTAGAAGAAGTGCTTATTGCGTAGTGTTTAACGCTTGTGTTGGGCTGTGATTCCGTATTGCCAGTGTTTGTACATCCACCTTTTAAACCGCTCTGTATTCAATTTCATAACCTCCACCCTCAAGCCAAGCTTCTTTTTAAAAGCACAGCCATTCAAAAAAAAGCACTCATTTTGTTTACAATACCATCAGTGGCCTCGCCTACCCTGACCCACTGTTGGCACGGCATTTTCTTCTTATGATATTCTTATTATTATCCAGTTCCAATTTCCCTTGCTTGGAGCTGGCTCACCTAGACTCACACTCTGTCAAGGCAACTCTGTATCTGTCCTGCTGAGTCAGGGGGAGGGAGCCTGTTCTTTGTTAAGGGAAAATGAATGGATTAGTTACTTGGCTTAGTTCTGCCAGACTAAGATTGTGTGTGTGTGTGTGTGTGTGTGTGTGTGTGTGTGTGAGAGAGAGAGAGAGAGAGAGAGAGAGAGAGAGAGAGAGACTACATATACATATACATTTTATATATGTATGTAATGTGGTTGTTATATGTATATTATATATGTATATAATATGGATACACACACACACATACATGCTTTCTACAGATAGCCTTTTTGTCGAGAAAACTAATTGAGAGCACCTGCTATTGATATCAAGAACCCAAGAACAGAGAATGCAAAGATTACCAAAAAATAACAAAGAATACCAGGAAATCTAATCTCCTTAATTGCCTCAACTCATTCAGCCTTTCCCAATTCAAACCATATAGATCACTTATTTTTATCACTGGTCATTCCTTCACTCAGAGGCATAATCTTTTATCTGTGGTTATAGACCTTTAAAAGTACATTCTAGAGATGCTTTTATCCCACACAGTAGCCGGCATAGGTCAAACCCCAAATGCATCTATGTTTGTTGTTTGCCAATACACATGGCTGGCCTTCCGTCCTGAAATCTGGGCCTTAGAGAGCTAATTGGTTCATCTTTAGCTTCTGTGATGCAACAGTCAGAACTGTATCATCCACAGCAAAGTCAGGTATCTCAGAGCCTGACAGGACATTCCACAGCTCAGCTAAGATGAACGGCTTCTCGTTGCCTTTCAAGTCTTCTATGGACTGAAATTTTTCAAAATCGTTTTTTGATCTTTTAAAAAAATTTTAAAGAAGCAAATGCCCCAAGATATTTCTAGAGCTTAGCCCCAACATCATATCCTTTTTATATTTACTTTGAGAGCTGGGTTGTTTCATAGGGTAACTATAGCAAACAACTATATCTAACCTTTCCTGTCTGATCCTATTCGCTTTCTTTCCTTGTTTTAAAATATATATATATATATATATATATATATATATATATATATATATATATATATATTTACACTGTGCTTCAGGTATGTCTTTCTTAACTTAAAGCAATGAATTATTCGACTAGATGGTCTCTCAAAAGATGGCCTACAAACCTGGAGGGATTTTTGTCTAGGATGGCTGGAAGCTTAACTGAATAATAACACAAAGACGTACATTCTCAAGGCAGTGGGAGACAGAATTTGACCAACTAAGAAAGTAAAGTCAGGGGCTGGTGAGAGGGCTCAGCAAGTAAGAGCACCCGACTGCTCTTCCAAAGGTGATGTGTTCAAATCCCAGCAACCACATGGTGGCTTACAACCACCCGTAATGAGATCTGACGTCCTCCTCTGGTGCGTCTGAAGTCAGCTACAGCGTACTTATGAATAATAATAATAATAAAAAAAAAAAACGAATCCTTGGACCAGAGAGAACAACCCGAGCGAGCAGAGCGAGCAGGTTCGGGGGTCGAGCGGAGCAAGCAGGGTTGACAGGAACAAGGGAGGGAAAAAAAAAAGAAAGAAAGTAAGTAAAGTCAGTCATGCCCTGAGGAAACTAGTAGAAGTTAACCAGGAAGAAAGAGCATCATGAGTCAAAGCTCCCTGGTAGGCAGAGGCAAAACAGTGTGGGTCTAAAAGAACCTGCACGAAACTGGAGCTCAGTGGAAAGGAGGTCAGCAGTGAGCTCAGAGACTGGGTAGAAATCGCCTTTCCTCCTATTGGGGGCAATGGGAAGCTAGTGGATCATTTCCTTCCAGCAGGGATCTGACATAATGGCACAAGTGCTTGGGGAAGAGATTACTACATCTGTACGGTGGTAATTGATTGGATAATACCCAATGAGAGTGTGGAACAGACCGGCCAAAAAGGCCTTGCCGAAGGCAGACTGAGCAGGGGCTGTGTGCCCAGGACGTCACAGGAGCTGGATGGAAAGCAGCGAAAGAATTCAAGACATACCTAGAAAATAAAAATGTCAGCCTTTCTTAGTGTAGTCCAGATGTCAAAGGCAATAATATGTACAGAAGTAAATGAATTCAAAACATATTCAGAAGTGCCAGAGAGAGCTCAGCAGGTAAAGGCACTGGTGGCTTAAGGTCATTTGGATACCCTGGACATACCATACATGGTAGAAAGAGAGATCCGACTCTCATGGATTGTCCTCTAACACACAACACACACACACACACACACACACACACACACACACACACACACAATAAATAAATAAATAAATAAAAGGAATTTTCCCCTTAAACATTAGAAAAGGTTTTCAGTAGTTTGAAGTGCATACCAGACAGTAGGATAGGAGTCAAAGAGGTAGAGCAGATGGCACTGGGTTGGATGAACATTACTAATGGTTTCTACATGCGCACATTATGGACTCTGGGAAATCTTACAGCAGAGACCAGGCTCATTATCTAACCCAGTATTGCTCAAACTTATCTGAACCGGAGTCACCCTTTATTTTTGCAGTGACAGAGACTAACTTCCTGGGGCCACACCTGAGGCGAGTCAGAGTAAGCCAGAGTGTTTTTCTTTTCTTTTCTTTCCTTTTCTTTTCTTTTCTTTTTCTTTTCCTTTCTTTCTTTCTTTCTTTTTTTTTTTTTTTGCAACTTCAAACCTTGCTCACATTCTTTAAACCCCCAGGTTAATCTTCAAGGGTTGCCAAAGCAAAATGACTCAAGCAGGCTCGAGCAAGGCTGCCTCTGCTCTGACAGATGTGGAGGCAGGAAGTCAAGAGGAAGGTGCCCCGGGTTTGCTTTCTCTTGAGGCCTCGCCTCTTGGGCTTACACACAGTCACTCTGTCACTGCCCAATCACATGATGTCCTTTGACCTTGGGTGTTGTCTGTGTCCTCTTCTCCTTACAGAGGGCATCAGACTGGATACCCTAGCCACCTCTATTACCTTCCTCACCTCTAGAAAGACCATGTCTCCGAATGTTAAGTGTATTGGCCAGTGTTATGTTGCCGATAACACAATAACACCAATTTGGTAAGCTGTTAAAAATTTTTTTTATTTGGCCCACAGCCCAAGGTTAAGGGTCAGCATCTGGAAATGTCTTGTAAACAGAGATACAAGAAGTCACATGGCCCGCGATGAGAGGCAGAAAATCTATGTGTGTTAGGGTGGGAAGAATTCATCTGTATCAGTGGCTCTCAATTGGGGGGGTTGAACAACTCTTTTATAGGGGGTCATCTAATATCATTAGAAAACACAGATACTTACATTAGAATTCATAACTAGCAAAGTTACAGTTCTGAAGTAGCAACAAGAGTAATTTTATGGTTCACGGTCACCACAACAGGAGGAACTGTATTAAAGGGTCACAGCACTAGGAAGGTTGAGAACCACGGATCCAGGTTCTCTGACCTTTCTCTCTCTTTTAATATCAGTTGCATTCTGTCATGGGACTCCACCCGACACAATGGCTTTATCTAGCCCGAGTCACCTCCCAAAGGTGCAAACACCACACTAGATTAAGCTTCTACCTCTTAACAGCCCAGCAGGGGAGTGGACTACAGCGTGAGTGTCAGGAAGGATAAGCCATACTCCCAAGGAATTAGATTAGACTGGTAGAAATCCTGAAGGGACAGAGAACTCAGCCCATAAGAACTCCAGAGGTGAAGGGGAGACCTGGAAAGTGGAAAACATTTGAAATGTAAATGAAAATATCCAGTGAGGGTGTAGCGAGGGGAGAACTCCAGAGGTAGAAACCTGCCTACAACAGTATTATTACTAACAGTCCATACCCCACCCATATCCAAAGTCTCATGTCCTATGCACAGCAAAGCCATCCTGTAATGTCTCTATCCTTAGTGCATACATGCCTACAAGGATAAAAAGAAAAAGAACTCACAGTATTACTCCCAACCCCATACCTGGTTAGTGAAGATGGAGCTAGGAGTGAAAAAGAGAATACTTCCGGGTTATCCTTCGAATCCTGAAGGTGTGACTCTTGCAGGTTCAAGTTGAAATCCAAACACCTGACGGGATGGTAAAAGGGTGGGCACTTCAGGGGGGAAAGTCTGTCACTGGAAACTCTCATCAATAGGACTGGCGCCTTTACTCAAAAGAATAAGTTCAGAGGGCTAGCTGGTTCCTTTTGCCACATGAAGAGAAACGTGAAAAGGATGCCTCCTATGAACTGAAGTCATAGTGACTTCAGACTCCTATGAACCTGAAGTCTGATAGTGTTTTCATCTTGGATTTCTCTGGCTCTGGAACTGGGAGGTATGCATTTCAGTTGTTTATAAGCCATTTGGTTGCTGGGCATGGTGGCTCATGACTTTAGTCCCAGCACTTCAGGGCAGAGGCAGGAAGATCACTGTGAGTTCAAGGCCAGCCTGGTCTACAAAGTGAGTTTCAGGACAGCCGGGGCTGTTACACAGAAAAAACCCTGTCTCAAACAACAACAACAGCCATTTGGTTTGGGAGGGTTTTGATATAGGAGACAGCCCATAGGAAGACAGGTAGGTAGTCAAGACAGAATGGCTATTGCTATATCAGTCTGTCATAAAACTCACACAATGTATGGCTATTTTATGCTGCGTGCTATGTAATATTCTGCATTCTTCACTGGCCAGAAAAACGCATCTTCAGATTCCATATATTTCTAACTTCAGCCGTGCCTTTAAATGTCCTCATCCCCTCACTGAGCCCCAAGCCCACGAAAACGCCATGCCTATTTGCTCATTGTATATAAAATTTATGTTAAAGAAAGAAACAGGAGTTGGAGTTATTTTTGGTTTTTTGGTTTGGCTATAGCGGAAACTATGATTCTATCCTAAAAGCAGCACGGAGAATTCACTTCACTGGCTTTGATCCACGTGAGGATCCTGGAGCCAGTCCAATGCCATTACACTTACTCTGGAAATAGCCAGTAGGTAGACATTGTTGTATGAATCAGATCTGGACCCTGATCTTTCTTGATAATACAGACTCCTTAATCAGAGATAAATGTCCTCACTGGGGAGTAGTTAATAGTTTTTTCCACTGTTTTCATCAGCCCTCCACGTCTTTGATTTAGAATATTCAAAGACAGAATGGTGTCCATATGAAACATTTAAAGATATTTCTTTTCTTGTCATTATTCTCAGCATTATAGTATAACAGTACAATAGTATAATGTTTACTGTGCTCATGGCCCTGAGTGTGAGCCCTAGCATGGCAATACAACACACACATACACACACACACACACACACACACACACACAGGCACATGTGCTTGTATTCTAAGCAAATACTTCATTGAATCAGGATGAGGAGCACCCATGGATTCCGGTGTCATCAGACATCCTGAAACCATCCCCACAGATACTAAGGGACAGGAGCGTATTTACAGAACTCATTCTCCCTAGTCCTGCCATCAGAGCTCCTGAGATCTCTACTGCTAGCTACTCTAGCAAGTGTCATTTTAGCAGTGTTTAGTTGATGTTCAGAGCCCCTGATGCCTGCTTTTAGGTTGAGATGCCACCGCAGCTGCCTCCCTCCTTCTCCCACAGACTACTAATTACATTGCTTAGCCATGAGTTTCACACAAAACCAAATCAATTCCAGGCATGCCACCAAGCAAGCCACCAAGCAGCCTCCAGGGAACAAGAGTACAGGAAGCTGCCCCGAACCCCTTATTTATTGACATTCAGAGATGCTAAATCATTCCGCCTGAGCAAGGAACACCTAGACCAACAGGAGCAGCCCAACCTCTCAAACACCTACGCTTTGTCAAAGGTTTACTGAGCAAGGAAAGCCACAAAAGAGCAGAAGGCGCCAAGCTCACTCACGCAGTCTTTGTCACACCCTTGTGCCAGGGGACAGTATCATATTGCATCAAACATGCTCTTGAGAAAGTGAAAACGCGAAAAGGAGCAAGCTTCTGTGTGGAACTTGTATAAAGCTGTGCCTCCTTTTGTGTGTGTCCTCTTTCTAAAATATATTCTCATCCTCTCACTTCACTTCGTTCTCCCTAACTCATACACACAATCACAGACACACTCATAATCATGTAGACATACACCCATGCGCACAGACACACAGTCATTCGCAACACTCACAAATATACATACACACACACAGACACCTAGGCAAGCTGACACACATTTGCAAACATCAAACACATTCACATTTATGCAGACACACAGATACATATGCACATATATACATACATCACAGAGATACACACATACATCCATATGCACATAGATACATACAGATAGGCACACACATACCTCACACACACTCAGGCACACACTCAAACACACACACATACATATGAGTCCTCATACCTTCACAGCATATTTGAGTGATACAATCTGCTAAAAATACTCTTAGAGATATAATCTTCCTCTTGGACTCCAGCTGGTTCCAGTTCTTGGCTGTCTGCAAGTTTTGCAACTGTAACACAACCTGAGCTTTTTGTTAAAGAGAAGTTCAAGGCCTTGTTTTTAATTGCATGACAGCATGCATGACCAGTACTAGTACAGTCTGCAGTGGGTATGAGTGATGTGAACCCACCAAGATGAAGATACAAAGTACAGCACTGAGACCTGTGTGTTTAAAACAGGACGGGATTCTTGAGATGTACTAGGGATGAAAATGCTCAAGGTGGGAAGAGCACAAGGCTGCTCTTTCAAAATACCCGGGTTCAATTCCCACTATATACACGGCAGCTCACAACTGTCTGTAACTCCAGTTTGAGGGGATCTGATGCCTTCACACAGACATACATGTCGGCAAAACACCAAGGAACATAAAATAAAAATAAAACAAGAAATATTTTGCATGTTTCAAAGTAACTTTCTCTAATATAGATTATTGAACTGCTTCAAAAGGAAAGAGAGATTAAACTAATACATTGTTCCTCAAAAAAAAAAATTAACCTAATATATGGTTCCTCGTTACAAATGTTTCCAAGCCATAGAATAGTTGAAAGAATTATATATGGGTCACACCTGCCAGCTAGACTTTTCTATAAGTGTGTGTGTGTGTGTGTGTGTGTGTTAATTTGTATATGGGTACAAGCGTATATGGGAGTATCTGTGCACGTGTGCATGTGGAGACTAGAGGACAGTCACAAACGCCATGCTTCTGTCAACATCCACCTCCTTTGGATACAGAGTCTCTCTGCAGGCCTGAGATGCTTCAAGTAGGCTAGGCTGGCTGAGGAGCCCCAGGGATTCTACATCCCCAGTTCTAGGATGACGTCAACATTGAAAGCTTTATTTTATGTGGGTTATGGGGACTGAACTCAGGTTGTCATGTTTGCAAAGCAAGTGCTTTATTGCCCGGGCTGTCCTCCAGGCCCTCCTGCTAGACTTCTTAATGAACGCTTCACATGTTTTCTTGATTACAAGTCTACTCATAACCACCCCTTTCTCCATTAGTACATCTTTTTAAAATCCAGTACATACTTCAGAGGACGGTGCCAGCCTCGTTTAGCTCCACCCTTACTTAAACAGTTCAATATTCATCCCACTAACTACTACTTTAATTTGTATTTTATGGCTGTCTTCTTTCTCTTGTCCTCTCTCCTCTTCTCTTCTCCCACCCTTTTCCCTCTTCCCGAGGAACGATTTACATACAGGGAAATGGACAAATTAATCATCTCATTTGGTGAGTTTTGACAGCTGTGCCCAACTGCGTACAGCACATTTCCCTCAGATATATGGACAATATGATTATGGCTTGAAATCCCTTGTTCCCTGTCCCAGTCCACTCTTGTCTCCAGCACCGTGAAGGTGGTCACTTCTCTGATGTTTTAAATGTATCCTGCTGGAAAGTTTATAGAAGCGAACCACATGGTATGTTCCAGTGTGTGTGAGGCTTCGTTTACTCGGCGTCCTTTAGAATGTCATAGTGTTGCTACACGGATCGGTAGTGGTTGTTTTATTGTTCCATTACATTTCCTGGTGTGAATATATGATGATGCAGAGTTTACCACTGTTGATGGACATGTGCTGTGTTTCCAGGTGGGGGACATTATGAATCAGTTTGCTTGTAATAATCCTGTTTAAGTCTTTGTGTAGCTATGCCTTCATTTCTTCTTGTGGGCAATTTAGACAGTTTGGTCCAGAAGCCAAACTGTTGGCTCACAACATTGCTATGTACCTTGTATCCTCTGGGCTGTTGGGCTCATACTTTCTTTTTTTCTTTCTTTCTTCCTTTTTTTTTCTTTCTTTTTTATTTAACAAAAAAACTTTGACCTTCATTTATTTATTTTTTTAAATATATTTATTGGATATTTTCTTTATTTGCATTTCAAATGTTGTCTCCTTTCCCAGTTTTTCTTCCTCGAGAGACTCCCTATCCCATCCCCCCACCCCCACCCCCAGTTTCTACAAGGATGTTTTTCCACCCACTGCCACCTCCCTGCCCTCAATTCCCCTACACTGGGGCATTTATCGGGGCTCAGATTTTCTTGGAGAAGCAACCTGCAAGTCCATTCAAATTTGGAATATTGTTTACAAGCATAAAAAGTATTTCAAATGTACTACAACTCCAGTGTCATATGCAAAGTGTTCTTTCTACTGCAGGAAGCTACAGGAACTTTTGTTGATGGTGTAGTTTTTGTCCATACATTCAAAGTGGGAGGAAATGTTAAATTTAGTTAGCAGTTACTGAAAATGGAGATAATGGCTTTTCCTCATTTTAGCTTAGTGACTAAATTCTACACATGAAGCTTTGGGGCATTGTTGACATGCCTTACATGTGATAATTCCAAATAAAAACTTATGAATCTGAGAAAATACCAACACCAATAATTATAGTTATTATTGTGCTTAGCAGTATTCATAGTTGTACCTGATCTTTCTTCCTTTCAAATGCTAGCTCCAAGAATATC
>LR749709.1:1067070-1127409 GCA_902729485.2 Mus minutoides
TATGTGTATAGTATATATACATATTTATATGTGTTATATGTATATTATATACATATATTGTATTATATAATGTAATATATTATTACACCTGAGATTGTCCTCTGACCTCTACACCCATTTTGTGGCATATGCACATATACATACAAAAGAAAGATTATATATCATTCACTGTCAGGATCTTCTTACCCCCCCTCCCAAATTTTCAACTATTTCAACAAAACTGAAAATAATTAAATTAAATATAGAGCATGAAATGTGTGTAACATCTTCTGGATGGCTGAAATAGCAGCTTGCTTATACTAACCCCAACCACAGAGCTGACTCTCTAAGGGAAGCTCCTCCTTTTACTTCGTTGGAATAGAAGGGGCCTAGGATGGTCCTCTTGGTTCCATGAACATTGTCAGCGCAGGTATTACCTGGTAGGAGACCCAGGAATGGTGACCCATTGTCAATGGGATGCCGGATGGGATTATATATACAGAGCAATGCCTTGTTTGCTGTTTCTTGGCATCCACAAAACAAAAGCCCAGCATGCCTTCCCAAAACTTGCCAGCAGAAACAGCAGATCATCTTCTTCCTCACCCCCACCATTGTCATCTTGCAAGCAATGGTCTGGACCCAAGAAGGGGAGGGAGAAGTGGACGATGACAGGGAACTGTAGGCATGTCATTCCTTAAACATGTCCTCTATAAGGTCCACCAGTCCTTTTGTGTCCCCTTCTGCCAGCCAGCAGACTTTGCATGGGTGGTCATTACCTCTCTTGAGCCCCTCCCTTTCTTCCAGCTGTCGCCTACCTATCAACCTAACCAAACAACTTGAAGACAAACATCAAAAATAAAGACGGAAGGCTACATCAGCCTTAAGCTTCTTCACAGTGAAGCAGCCAACGTGAAAAAGAGAACCTATGGAATGGAGAATACACTTGTAGACATATATGTGGTCAGAGGGGAAGATCCAAATCACACAAGGAACATGCCACAGCCAAGAGCAAATAATCGGATTTCTAAATGCATGGATGACTCTAGTAGACATTTTCCCAAAGAATATATGTGATGCTTAACAAGTACATGGAAAGGGTCTCAACAGCAGAAATGGTCAGAGAAAGTGCCACATGCCACCACTCAGTACACTAAGGCAGGAGGATTGCCACAAGTTTGAGATTAGCCCCAGTGACACAGCAAATATCAGACCAGCCAGTATTGCATATCATGACCCTGGTGATCAAACCTTTACGATGGCGATTACAAAAAAAGGCAATCGATAATAAGTGCTGGAGAGGATGTGGATGCCATTGCTTGAATGTAAAATATCTCCCATGGGCTCTTATGTTGGATGCTATTGGCACTATTTTGGGAGGCTCTAAAAAAGATTTGGGGGGAGGGGGGACTAAATCACTAGGCATGTCCTTTTTGGCTGCATCTTATCCTCACCTCCTTTCTACTTCCTGACTGCCACCACACAAGCAGCTAGCTCTTCTCTGTCACACCCTTCCTGCTGTAGCAAGCTGATACCTTTAAAAGCAGGGGCCAAAACAAACCTTTGCTCTCTGTGTTAGCATCTGACTGTATAATGTCCTCCACGGGCTCACACGTTTGAACAGCTGTTTTCCAGCTGGTGGTGCTGTCTTAGAGGCTTTAAACTGATTGGATATGGGGCCTCGCTCACTAATACAAGACTGTAGAGGTGCGGCTTGGAGGCTCACAGCTCCACTCAAACCCTGTGCCTTGGTCAGCACCATGTAACAAGAAGCTGGGAAACGTTTGCCACTGTATCTCCCAGAGTCATGCCTTCTTCGCAGTGATAGACTGTAACCATTCAAACTGTGAGCCCAAATTAGTCTCCCCTAAATCTCTTTTCTCCAGTTCACAGGGTATTAAAACACAGTGGAGAGAGAAATAGCTAACGCATCCTCTTAAGTATTTCCTGTCAGGAAGTCTGGTCACAGCTACACAAAGTTAGTCAGTATGGAAATCAGAGCTCTTGAGTAGCTGTGGATCGGGAACAGTTCAGGGAGAATTAAAAGTGGAACTGCTACATGATCCAAGAATGCCTTAGAAGGATCTATCCTAAAGAACTGGAATACAAACCTGAGTAGTACAATTGAACTCCTGTGTTCAGTTCATTCACAATAGCCGAGTGAGGGAACAGCCGGAATGCTCATCAGTAGACAAACAGATAAGGAAGACATGGTGTGTGCAGCCTGAGATAGAAGGAGGTCCTGCCATTTGTCATGGTGTGGATGGATACAGAAGATGTTCTAAGTAAAATAAGGAATATCAATGTTTGTTTGTTTGTTTGTTTTTAACATGACATAGCAGAAACCTCAAAGTGGTGAGAACTGGGGGTTAGGGGGCTGAAGGGTTGGGGTGACATTGGATTGATAGAGCATCTTAGTCATACAAGGTAAGGACATGCAGAGCTGGAGAGATGGCTTAGCCACTAAGAGCACACACTGCTCTTCAGACTTGCGTTTGGTTCCTAGCACCCATGTCTGGCACCTGACAACTCCAGGGACCCAACACCTTCTTCTGACCTCCATAGGTACCTGCACTCACACATGTACAAACATATACATGGGCATATAGGCATATATATATATATATATATATATATATATATATATATATATATATATATGAGATAAACCTTTGTTTTAAAGATAAGTAAATGCATTGTGACTATACTAACAATCTGTGTTGAGCACATAAAGTTTGTTAAGTTAGATTTTACAGTATATGTGTTCTTATCACAATGAAATAAATAAAATCCATCTATTAGAAAACCTATTCTTCTCCTGCCCTAGATTCCTACATATAATGAGCTTATTTTGGTTAGAGGTCAGAAATGTTTGTTTGATGTCATTATTATATCTTTGTCCTAATTTTCAAGAAACGTTAAGGGGGAAGGAGCTCACCACCTCTGAATACTGAATAATGAATTCCCAAGATAGTAGCCTCTACTGTTTTATTTTTCAAATGTAGATTGTGCACATATATACATGTGATTTAACTACAAATCATTTCATATAAATGTAAGAGGAATGTGAGAGAATGCATCCTTGGACAATGTGAGTCACTGTAAGACATGGTCATAGAATTTGCAGGAGCGACATATCAACTTCTTTTGCGTTTGCCACTTACTGGGTGCCAGATTTTTGCCGAAGTCCTGTGAATGAAAGTGTGTCTCTAAGTCAACAGTAGGACTCCTTGGCTTGGCAGCAGCATGAATTACCCACTGATTCCAGAGTGCCAATGAAGAAATGGCATGCAAAGATGCAAAGGGAAAGTTTAGCATCAGATCCAACAAACGCAACTTGAAGTCACACCCAATGGGATGGCGATACTCGGCACCAAGTGTCCCTTGACCTTTTTGAAATGGACTGGTCTGAGTTTGCCATGTGAATTCTCTCCTAGGAGCTGTCAATGACTGAGTTACACAGTTTGCAAAAGGATAGCAAAGAGAGAAGGGCATATCAGGAAGCAACTCGAGGCCCCTGTGAGCACGCCAACCTGTGTGCTTTGCTTCTGTTTGCAGGAAATTTATAGGAAAGCTCCTAGTTCAGTGTTCTGAAACTAACGCAGCGTTCTCATAAGCATATGAAATGGTTCGTCTTCAGCTTATGGGTAGAGAGCACTTATGCTACCTGACCCACCCAAATCTCAAAGTTTGCAAATAATGGCCTGAACTGGGAATACCCCTATTTTCATCTTTAATTCAGAGCTCCTGCCCGCCTCCACCCACCGCACTCCAGCACTGGACTTAACAAAGACAGTTCGACCTTGGTTTTGGTGTGTGCTAGAACTGTATTGTGGTATCCTGGCTTGTGCCACCAGGAGTTACAGTGGCTTCCTGAAGACTCCCACCAACGTGTGTCGTACTTTCTTTCCGTTCAGCTCCCTACCAGGTTCTCAGCAGAGCTTAACTCCGGAGAGAGGCAATCATTAACTTTCCAGTCAGCACTGCTTAGGTCACAGGCCAGAGTCTAAGCAGTGTGGAACTTTGGTCTCTTCCTGCATCTCCTCTCATGTGGACAGAGGGCAGCCAGAGATGTAGCCTCACGTGCTTCTCCACAATTCGGAAGGTGTTAGGTTTGGACTATGTCTTTAATGGACATTTCAGTTTTAATTATCAAAGTCATTGAGGAATTCTCTCCATCATGGGATTTCTGTGTGTTTGTGTTCAAAAGGACAGGCACATAAACAAACACAAAAATCAGACATGTGGAGGTCAAAGGACCTGAGTTCATGTCAATTCATTCATGAAAAAGGAAACTGGACATCCCCAAAATGTCTTACTAAAATCACAGATTCTACTTTAACAAGACCTGTTCTTATATGTGTTCATATGTGTGCATGTGTGTATGACATGTATGTACACGTATGTGCATGCGTATGTGGAAACCAGAGGACTGCCTCTTCTGTTATTCCTTGAGTACCATGTAGTTTTTGTTGCTGGTGCTGTGGTTGAGACAAAGTGTCTCACTGGCCCCGATGAGGCTGGGCTGGCTGGCCAGCCAGAGAGCGCCAGGAGTCTCCCTGTCTCTGCCTCCCTTGAGCTGAGATTACAATATTATAATATGGGTACCTGCACTCACACATGTACAAACATATATATGGGAACCATTCGTGGCTTTTATCACACGGGTTCTGGGGATCAAACGCAGGTTCTTTTGCTTGTCAAGCAAGCGTTTTACCAACTGAGCTATCTTCCATAGTCCCCCAAAGCCTTCTTTTTTTTTTACCCATCTCTATATTATTACAGTTGAAATAATTTCTAATAAATTTAATCGGTCACGTACTAGAATACCTACTAAAATACACTGTGTATTCTACAGCTGTACACACTATACCTTAGGATTGAAAAAAATCTCTAAATTATACAGTGTTTCTTTAAAAAGCAAAATCATTACCTTTATGTATGTTTTTGTGTGGGCCTAAGTGTGTTGTAAGTGTGTTCTAGGGGGCCTCTGCAGATCAACATGAGGAAGTAAGTTCTGACTCTCCACTGTGCGTTGGACCTGATTGAGTTCAGGTCATCGGGCTTGGTGGCAAGTACCGTTACCTGCTGAGCCATTACACTGGCCCTAAAGTTCCTTGACACTTACCTCTAGTACTTTGCTATGATGTGTAGACTTCTGCCTCCTAGCTGTTCACTGTCTGCTCACTGCTCCCTGTGAGAGGTAAGGCCATCTTTCTTAAGCTCTCTGTCCATGAAATCCACCCTCATCCACACCATGTAGTAACTTTATTTCGGTTTACATTATGGGCATTTATGACTGTAAGTGAGACTATGAGATGGGAGAATATTGCAAATTATTATTTTTCTTCTTTGTGCCTCATCAAAGCCTGGAATAATGACCTTGTTTGTAAAGCCGTTGTCTGTTTTTTGTTTTTGTTTTTGTTTTTGTTTTTGTTTTTGTTTTTTGTACGTGTTTTAAAATATGAATCATTTTCATTGAATACTAGAATTTTTTTTGGTCTGTTGTCTAAACAAGAGGTGTTGTTCAGGATGTTCAGAGAGTCCCTTTGTTTCCTGTCTGTTCTGTGAGTCTGTCTTACTTGTTTCTGAGCTCTCCTGTCACCGGTTTCCCTGTTACAATTCCTGTTTCTGGATCTCGTGTGTCTCATTTTCCACAGCTATAACAGACTACCTGGTTGAACACCAGAACTGTGTTTGCTGGGGGGGAGGGGGGAGGAGACTTAGGAGTCCAAGAGTGTGGCGCTATCATCTGATGAGGGTGTCTGAGCTGCATCAAAACAAAGGCAGGCGCCTTTAATCTCAGCACTAGGGAGGCAGAGGCAGGCGGATTTCTGAGTTCGAGGCCAGCCTGGTCTACAAAGTAAGTTCCAGGACAGCCAGGGCTATACAGAGAAACCCTGTCTCGAAAAACAAAAGAAAAAAAAAAAAAAGAAGACAGTAAATCAGACAAGCTGCTCTTGCAACAAATCCACTTTCATAAGGAAGCCATTCTCACGGTTAAGTTGATCATTCAAAAGGACAGAGACTCTGGTCAGTCCTTCCTCCTCTTCCTTTACAGTGAGAATTTATTTCGAGGGCGTTGAAGAAGAGGCATCCACAGTGTAACGTCACAGTTCCCTTGGCTCTCCCTCCTTTTCTTCCGTAAGCTTCATCTAGTAGTAGCTTCCTAAGAAGTATGTGAAGGTAAAAACTGAGGACCCAGGGGCTGGAGAGATGACTCGGTGGTCTAGAGTATTTGTGGCTGGCTCTTCCAGAGGACCAGGGTTCAATTCCACACAGTGTCTCACAATTATGTCTGACTCTAGCTCTGTCAACTTTTTTCTGGCATTTGCAAGAATCAAGCATATGGCCAGGCAGTGGTGGCGCATGCCTTTAATCCCAGCACTTGGGAGGCAGAGGCAGGTAGATTTCTGAGTTCAAGGCCAACCTGGTCTACAGAGTAAGTTCTAGGATAGCCAGCGCTAAACAGAGAAACCCTGTCTCAAAAAAAAAAAAAAAAAGAAGAAGAAAAAAAGAATCACTCACTCACATAAAATAAATATAAATCTTTTAAAAACATTTTAATTAAGAAAAAGAAGAGTCCAGACATCTAAAGATGAGCTTGTCCTGACTTTCCACTTGATTGATAGAGCGACTGTGCTAGGAACCAGAAGAGTGTTGTCTGTTCAGGGTGCCTTTGTGCTTAACCGTGGTAACTTCTGCTATTATGTCCTAGCTAAGCTGGTTGTCCGGTACATACAGCATAGGCATTTTTAGAGCTCTCTCCCTGGGTCAGGCTGATCCCCTAAGAAAGCTCTTCCATACTTTTGCCTGGAGATTGAAGGTCTGAATGTCATGTCTGGAAGGTATACTCGGAAGGAAAAGGAGAGGAGCCACAGAGTAAGGCATGCCTTGTATTGGCCAAATCCTCCCACCATAGGTTGGATATTAGATATTCCAAGGCTTTTGTTAGAGGCTTGGTCTCCACCGGGCAGCACTGTTGAGACAGATGGGCTCACAGTGTATGTCCTCAACTTCCTCACATGAATCCACTGTGGGGCTTGATTCTGAATGGGCTGTTGGAGGGTGGAGCTGATTAGAAGGTACAGTTTAGGGGGTATACCTTCAGAGATTCTATCTTGTCTCCAGACTCTTCTCCCCATCGATTTGACTTCCTGGGTGCCACAAGATACAAGATGAGCATCCTTTCTCTCTATCACACATTCCTGGTGCTGTTAGATCCAGTGTCCTCTCTATCACACATTCCTGGTGCTGTGAGATCCAGACTCATCTTAAGCCCAAAGCAATGGAACCAGCCACTTATGGGCTTAAACCAAGAGCCAGAGTAAACATTTTCTGGTTTTAGATTGCTTCCCTCCTCCTGATGCTGAGGCAGTAGAATGGTACACTCAAAACTGGTGTAGGTTATAAAGTGAGTTCACAGACAGTCCTGGGCAACTTAGTGACATGTTATCTTTAATTTAAAAAAAAAAAAAAAATTGAATGAATGGGACTCTAGGACGAAAGTCCCAAGGTAGACATTACCTGGCATGTACTAGGCCCTAGGTTCAATCTTCAATACACACACACACACACACACACACACACACACACACACACACACACAAAATCATTAAATAAAATTTTTTTCAGGTAACAGAAAATGGTATCCGACCTTCAATACTGCTGGTAGAGGCCCCACTTCAGAGGCCTTCTGCATTAGCTCTTACTTTAAAGATAATCTTCCAGGCAACTGCTAGGTTGGAGGAAGTATAGCCCCCAGCATCTTCTAGGAAGGGAAACAGAAGTTTGTCTTCTGCTCTTCGGCACAGATCAGCCTTCTGCATTTGGGCCCCACCACCTGAAGCAAGTGCAGAGCATTTGAAGATCTCTGTCTCATCCTGGAGACCCACCTGTCCCCACCCCTTCGTAGTTCTTTTGCTTCTTGTCTGCCATCTCAGGAACAGCTTTGTCCTCCCCCATGTCTGCCTTACTACATGTGCAGAACAACACAGCCAAGCAGCCCTGACTGGAAGCCTCTGCCACCATGAGGGAAAATGAGCCCTTCCTTTTTTTAATGGTTTCCCTAAGCTACTTATTGTAAAAGGAAAAAATGTCCAACATGTCCAACAGAGTGTAACACACACACACACACACACACACACACACACACACACACACATCTCATACTAACTTGACTAAGATTTAGGAGAAGGCTAAAACCAATTAACATGTTCAGTTCACTGTATTTACTTGGTGTTCTACCAATACACACAAGAATAGGAAAAATAAATAAGTAAATAAGGATGATATTTGTCAATATACACCCATGTCCAAGAATACATAACTATTCTAATTTGTGGTAATTTTTAAGCTTCCAGTGCTACTTTGAAAATTATTGTTATAAAATAATAAATTCACTTGTGGGAATGAATAAAGTGAATACTACATTTGTTATCTCCCAGACACTGTTTTCCTGCTGTCTTCTCAGTAGGATGCAAATAGCATTTTGAGGAAGAGAATTCTCTGTAGTGTGAGGTGAACCCAGACATTTATAGTTGGACTGGGACATAGCATTGAATATCACTCCTGTTTTCCTCTCAGGAAGACACTAAAATTCAAGTCCCTTCTTACTGCAGAAGAAGTGGGAAGTCGGACCCTTCTCTACCCAGGTCCTCGGTCTCATTCGTAAAAGTACTGATGGACACAGGCCGAGGTTCAGCAAGCCAGAGTTTTATTTAGAGGAGGAAGCAGATAAAGAAGTGAAAGCACACACGTCAGAAAGTAGCGTGGGCAACTTCCGGAAGGCTGCCCGATGGGATGCTCTAGTATGGTCTGAGATGTTGGTGAGTACAGAATATTTAGTGGGGACCTTTTGATTATCACTCAGAGACGCTAGAAGATTAAGATCCTTTGGGGCTACAGTGGACTTGTCAGTGCTAACACCTGACTTCAAAACTGAGCAGAACTTCCAATCTACCTCTGCTTGGCTACTCTTCAGTTGTTAAAAGATATCAAGGAGCCTGCTTGGGCTGCCTTAACCAAATACCAAGGATTGCATGACTTAAAAGTACAGAAAGGTATTTTCTTCTATTTCCAGAAGCTGGGAAGTCCAAGGTCACAGTTCTGGTATGTCTTAGTCTCGGAGGAAGCCTTTTTTCCTAGCCTTCAGATGGTCCATCCTTGCTGTCTTCCTATGGCCTCTCCTTGGTACAAGCATTCTGGGTTTATAAGGCATACGCTATTAGGTCAGGGCCTCGTCCTTATGACCTCCGTTAACCTTCGTTACCTGGATTAAAGGTGCACCTCTAAGTACAGCCACACTGAGTGTTAATATTGAACTATAGGCAAGAAGGGACCACAAATACGCAGTATGTACAAATTCAGAGAGGATTAAGAACAAGTTATTAAATTTAGATACTGAGTGCATAGCTTAATTTTATTCAGTCTTAGTGTAGTGGTAGGGCCAGAAGACATGGAGACAGGAGAAGGATATAATCTTGAAGAAAATGTGGTGTTGAGTCATATCTACTGACAGTGAAGGCTTGAGAGATGCAGGCCCATTGGGCATCCCACCAGAGCTGAGAACCTGCTGATGAAATGATCCAGTTCGAGCAGACAGCAGTCAGCAGCCTATTAAAGGGCATGTTTCTCTTTGTTCAGCGCTGAGAGAACACCTGAGACGAGGTAACTTAGAATTAATTCAAACTTACTGACCCACGGTTTTGCAAAGCAGGAAGTCTAACATCACGAAGCTTATATCTGGCATTTACAGGAAGATCTTTCCTTCCCATCTCTTGACAAAGAAAGGCAAAGAAGACACGGGGCTGTGCAGGTCAGTCACCCTTTTAACACTGAAATCCAATCCATAAGGACAGAACACTCATCGATCAAATCTTTAAGGCTGCAAAAGTGTTAGAATGACATCTAAGTGTCAACATGAATTTTCAAGGAGACACAGATTCAGGCCACGGGCTTCTGCCTCTGGCCCTAACATGCATATCCTTCTCACATGCAAAATATCTTCATCCATCTCTTATGGCTGTAAGTCTTAACTGGCTCCTGCCTCAACTCAAAAGTCCAGAGTTGTCTCTGAATCAGATATGGGTGAATCGCATGGTGTAATTCATCCTGAGGCAAACCTCGAAAGCTATGAGTCTGTGGTGAAAACAGGTCTGGGCTTTCAAACTACGTAGATGGCACAGATGCAGGTTGGACTTGGCTGTTTCAGAAGGGAGAAATCTAGACCAGTAAGAGGTCAGAGGAGCAGATAGTAGGACAAAGGACAGGAAACAACACTGAATTTTTTTAATTATTTATTTTATTTATATGAGTACATTGTAGCTGTCTTCAGACACACCATAAGAGGGTATCAGATCCTATTACAGATGGTTGTGAGCCACCATGTGATTGCTGGGAATTGAACTCAGGACCTTTGGAAGAGCAGTCAATGCTCTTAACCACTGAGCCATCTCTCCAGCTCCTGACAACAACACTGAATCTTAAAGTGTGAGAATAACCCTTAATTCCACATCTCACCAGCCAGACTCAGAGGGCAGAGGCTGCCCCTCCCCAAGGCCTTAGGCTCCACCCCCACCACCCATGGTTTGCTGGCCTCCACCCACACAGCGCACCTTTCGGGCTGGGAGGTGACTTCCTACAGCTGTTGATTTCTGGTAGCGCCATAGCTCTCAGTACCTGGGCCAGTGTCACCCCAGGAAGCAGAGCGCTACTGAAACATCTCCATTACTGTAACAGGCCTCTGCCAGGGTCCGAGGGCCTATCCCATACACCCTTTGATAACAAGGATGGTCTCAGAGCATTACATTCTGTGCACCGCGTGGATGCCGCCAGAGGTCACAGCCCTGTGCTTTCTAGAGCAGGGTGTGAGGTTTTGTACCCAGGGTGTTTAAGGCCTCTCTTCCTGTTTCCTCCCTCTCTGGGCCTATGATGGGGAGGGTAGCATAGGACTCTGATGTCCCTTCACGGTCATTTATGGAGCTCTGGAGGAGTGTGGAGGAAAAGCCTCTGCCTTTTTTTTTCCTCTGCCGACTGTAATTTCTTTCTCAAATGGTGCCAAGATCACATACATCCTTGGTTTTCCTCTCCCGAACAAGTGTTTTCATTTTCTCCACGGAGCCAGCCGGATAATCTCTCAAATCTCAACCTCCTGGTTTCCTTCTAATGATAAATTCCGTCTCAAAGCAGTTTCTTCTCACAGTTTACTGCGCGCAGTTAAAAGAAGCCACACAGATCCCTGAATGCTTTCCTGCTGGCTTGTGCCATCCTCACGCTGTGTTCTGCTTCCGCGGAGCCCTGGGGCACGACACAATTCAGCCCGTTTCTTTGCCACTGTATAACAAGGATGCTCCAGTTTCCAGAGCCTTCCTCATTTCTGTCTGAGATCTCTTCAGCCTGGCCTTTCCCATTCACGTTTCTGCAAACTTTCTAACACAGTCACTTAAGCCGCCTCTAAGCCATTTCAGGCTCTCCCGGCTGCTCTTTCCCAAGCCCTGGCCGACATCACCCTCACACTCCATTTAGAGCAATCTAGGCTTTTTCAGAGCAGATGTTCTAACTCCTTCCAACCTCCACCCATTACCCTCTTCCAAAGCATCTTTTGCCATATGAACATCACTCTGCTTCCGTTTTCAGGCTTAATCTATTTTGTGCTGCTAAAACAGAATGCCACAGGTTGGATAATTTATAATGAAGAGAACGTTACTCGCACACTGGTCTTGAAACTGAAGAGTTTAAGGTCAAGAGAGTGTCATCTAACAGAGCCTTCCAGATAGAACCTCCCGTGGCAAACAGGTGAAGGGGCGGGAGAGAGTGAGAAAGGAACTGAACTTTCCTAACGGCACGGGTCTCACCTGCGAGCCCGGTGCTACCCCGGTATCATCACACTGGCAATTAGATTTCAGCAGAGATTTCGAGGGAAACCACACAGTCAAAAACCGCTCAAGTGTCCATAGTCCAGGTAGGTCTGATGAGCCCTAGCGTGGGACTGGAGGACTCTGTCTGATGCTCTGGCGCTCTGGTAGAGTTCCTGTGCTAGCCAGCCGCGGAGTCTGTCCGGGCTGGGTGCTGGTCACGTGCCTTCCAGGCACGCCTTAGTATCCAGGAAAGAAAGTAGAAGTACGAAGCGTGTTTATGACCTGACTTCAGAAAGCACTTCCTATGTCATTTGTCAATGCTGTGGTCTCCCCTCCAAAATGTCTCAACTCCTAACTCTTTGTGATTGGGTAGCAGAAAGCAGGCCCTTCGAGAGGTAATAGGGGAGTGTGGAACCCACTCAGATGCTCTCGTGCCCTTACTAACAGGGATTTCAGAGAGAGCACGTACAGGCTTTCAATACCCTTTCCTTTTCCTCTCCTCAACACCCGTAAGAGGTCACAGACATCTGACATCTTGGAAGTGGCCCTTACTCAGAACTGGACTCTTATAACACTCCTATCTCCTAGTTCCAATCCTCAGAACTATGAACCATTGCTTTGAAGCCATCCAATCAGCAAGAGCCTCACATAGAGACCGTCATCTTATTGGCTGAAGCACTCCCAAAGTTCCACCCAAGTTCAAGGAAGGAGACAAAGACATTTTAACAAGATGCGTTAGAACATTCTTGAAAACATCGAGGTTTCCGTGTGAATAAGTGTCAAACAGGAAATGATGGGCATAAAAACACAATAATGCATTTCATACAAGAAAACAGAGGTTTTATAATAACAGTTGTGTTGAAGGTTCGTTTTAATCAGAAATGACTTCCAGATGAGTCTAATTCCACTCTTGGGTGTGAATTCAGAGACAACTGAGAACAATGAAGATTTCCAACTTCTAGTTTACACAGTGAAGTGAAGTGCTCTATTTGCTTGCCGCTAATATGGATTGAAAATACGTGTGAGGGAAAACTAGCATGAGGTTACCTTTCACCACACCCCAGCTGGAGGTCTGTCAGAGTGTGACTGCCTCTCACTTCCCTCAGCTTCGCCATGGCTGCCGCAATCTGGGGAAATTATACAACTTTGAGTTTTCAATGCTAAAGACCTAGTGTAATGTGTAGTACAATCTTGCCCTGGACTGTGACTGTTAACTATGTGACTGTTAACACTTGACTTAGTTAATGTAAACCAGAAGTCTCAAGGTTTTATTATTCTGGCAGAGACGATTCAGCCATTCTTAGTACGTGCGCAGGATTGGTGTTAGAAGCCCTGTACATAACCACCCCCCCCCCAAAAGGGTGGTTAAATCCTTCATATAAAATGGCATCTACATGTAACCTATGAGCATCTTCCCATACACTAAGTCATCATCTCTAGGTTCCTTGTGGATACATACATAATCCACTGTAAGTGCAACGTGAGTAATTGCTGGAAAGTGTTGTTTGGAGGGTGCCAAGAAAAAAAAAATCTTTCCTATACTGTTTAGTATGGACACAGTTGGAGCAGGGGACTTTGGTTTTCAGGTAGTAGAATCCACAGATGTGGATATGGATTACTTTCTGTATTGAAGTCAGCCTGACACTATTCCAGACAGAGGATTCTACCAATCTCTGAAGGCAGCGTCTGGTAGCAGACCCTGTCATCTACTGACAGGTCACAGGACCAGGAATGCAGTCTCCAGCCACACACCTACTAGTCTAGGCATAATTCCACTAGCTTCTTAATCCATTGTCTTAGAAGGATGCCACCCAAACCCTGGGTCCCACCAGTCGTATCTATTTCCTAAACCTAATTCCTGATCGGTAAGAGCTTAATTTCATAAAATGGAAAGTTATTTTTGTCACTCATTAATTCATAACTTAATCAGTGGATAGCTGAGTTATCATTTAATCAAGTGGGACCCTCTTAATGAGAGACTATTGATCCTGAAATACGGGGGTTCGTTTAATAAACAAAATCCCATATTTCTACATACACCATATGGCCACATAATCATAGAGTAAGCAAAGGAGGCCTGTGAATGAGCTCAGATAACATGTAGGTGATGGGAGGTGCCTTTGCTATTGAGGAGAGTCCAGTGCCCCATTGCTCCTGTTCAAGCTGGTGTTCAAATTAAATTTGGAATTGGTGCTCAATGAATTCTTCTTAAACATTGAGTCTGGTAGCACTATTTTCTGAAATACTTTTTCTGTGGTATTAAATATTTGCTATTAGTTTATAAAGTAGTTCAATAATCTAAAAGCCTATGGACTGGAGAGATGGCTAAGTGGATAAAGTGTTTGCCTCGTAAGCATGAGGACCTGGATTTGAATCTTCCAAACCAGGAAAGGTAGCAGTAGCATGCATCTGTAGTCCCAGCAGTGTAGATGGAAACAGGAGGCAGACACAGGGGAACCCCAGAAAGTTCACAGGCCATCTCCCATGACATACCTAGGTAGCAAACAGCAGAGATATCAGACAAGGGGAGGACCAACAAGTCAGGTTGCCCTCTGACCTTTACATGTCTACCATGGTACAGTGCATGCGCACACGCGCACATACACACACACCTGCACATGTGTGCATGAGCATGCTTTATTACTGTGTTTTTAAAAAAATCAATTTAGGTAATCTAGTTCAGTGTTTATAATGAGACCTTTAATTTTGACAACTTGTCTATATTTTATCACTTTATTTTTCCAATTTACAATGTTTTCTAATCCCCCAAAATCAGCTTAATTTTTTGTTTGTTTGTTTATAAAATGTGGTGATAAAACAGATTGGACTAAAATCACCCAAATCTCACAGGAGCTAAATTTAACAGCACTTTATGTTCCTATATGCTTAAATGTTCCTAAGCTAAGTTCTGCAACGTTCCCTGCAGTCACAGTGAACCGTCTCTAAGAATGTGTTCTTGGAAACATTTTAGATCTAGATACTGTGCCTTCTGACCATTAGCACCTTTTAAAATATTTCTAGCTTTAAAAGTCACATGATTTGATCCCTCATAATTCCTTCCCAATCCATATGATTGTTATATTGTTGGTGGCATACATATAATTAACTTGTTTTATTTGTTACTTTGTTTTGTCCAAATACTCAGGTAGACTCCTGGTGCAGAGTTTGCCGAAACTGCCCTTATCGGTGACCCCTGATCATCCTTGAATAAAATCAACAAATGTGCATATGTGCATATACATGCTACATATATACATGTATAAAGGACAGGAGAGGACTTGGGGTATCTCATTTCCTTGAGCTTTAGCTTGGTTAGTGACTATTATAAGTGGGCTGCTTTGTTCGCTGTTTATTCTAGAAGAACAGAGTGTGTTCTAGAAAAGAGAAAAGGAATCAACTCATTGCTTCAGGTGCCTGAGACAACAGGAAAGGCTGGCCTCTGGCCTTCTCATCTGTATTTCATCTATAACTCCAATAAACCTTGAGTTGATTTAAAGGAGAAAGGAGGTGGGGACTGCCCACAACAGGCCCTGACACATTCCACGACACAGCAAACCTATGAGAAAGGTGTTACCCTGACTTCACATATTAAATTCTAATGTAAGCCTCTTTCTGGTTTTCCACTGTTTTCTCTTGTTCTTTAAACATGTGCTAAAAAAAAAAAAAAAAAAAAAAAAAGCCTACAATCCCCACATTAATGATACACGCAGCACAGGATAGTATTGCACGTTTCTAATCTCTTTAGTTTTTTTTTTTTATCTAATTTGTATCCTATTGTCTGTGCTGAATACACAGGAAAAGATTGAATCTTTTTTCTAATATTAAAAAAAAAATAAAAACCATGTACATTCCTATGTGCCTGGGTATAAGTATGTTCACCTTGTGAGTTGGATGAGGGAGTCGGATATCCCAGAACTGAAGTTACAGAGGTTTGTGCTTATCTTATTAACCTCTGAGCCACCGCTCCAGTCCTTCAACTGAGTCTTCTTCGCTTCCAGCATCTAATGGACATCCCTTGATCCCCACCTAAAGTGCTGATGCTGAGAAGTTAGCCTTTCGGTCTGTACTGAAGCTCTTTAGGTCTGTACATGGTCACCCCTGGGGAAAGAAAGATAATTCCGTGAGCCAGGTGTGAAATTCCATGTCCCTGGCTTTCCTCGCACTCAACCATCAGTGAAGCAGGTCTGGGCTGCGAGAGAAGAAGTGGATCCCCAAATGGATCCCCTTGTGCCATCAGCACTGGAATCTTGTATTTCTTTTGGATGGTCGCAATACTGAGTGTTGAGTGTCTGAGCATCGGCTACATCTGAAGCACGATTCCAGCATCTTTGCATACCTCCCTTCTATCCTATGGCCGTCTGGGGAACTATATTCTCACCATTCTCCAAGAAAGGCAGCTGATAACCTCTGAGGGGTCATGTGACCTAGAGTTGCCCCCCCCCCACACACACACACACATGTACTTTTCACTAACTGTGGCAACAGGATCTAGAGTTGGTTTCTCCCGCTTGCTTCTCACTAACTGCTAAAATTCTCCTGGGAACATCCTGCCCTCTTGAGACTGATTAACTCACAGCTGGGGTGGTCAGGCCTTAAGGTGACTGTTAATGGGAGGTTAGCGGCCTGTGGCTGCTGGACAAATACCCTGGAAGTGTTTTTGCCCTTCAAGCACAAAATCCAGACAGCTTTTGCCACAGCTGGCCGGGACTGGCTGTGGGCTTCTGGAATGTCAACAACTTATTGAGATTCCAATAACACAACTGAACTATTTTAAAGTAGAATCAGGTACATTATAATAGAAGAAAAGTTGGTAAATACCAAAAAAATGCCATTTTACGATTTCTCTTAAGGGGATTTGTGTTTGTTGAGCCTGTAGGGGCAGTCCTCCAGGGTGGGGTGCTCTGTGTGGCCTTTAAACTTTTGTTCTGGGCCCTGGGATGACAAGTTTCAAACCAGCCACCTCGGGAGCATTTATGCCACAACTGTGAATCATGACTTGTTGTTGTTGCTGTTGTTGGTGGTGTTGTTGTTGCCTGTCTGTGATTAGGAAGGCAATAAAGAAAACATTATTTTAAACCAAACTTAAAAATAGGTTGAAGCAGGGCAGTGGTGGCGCACACTTTTAATCCCAGCACTCGGGAGGCAGAGGCAGGCAGATTTCTGAGTTCTAGGCCAGCCTGGTCTACAGAGTGAGTTCCAGAACAGCCAGGGCTACACAGAGAAACCCTGTCTCGGGGGCAGGGGGGTGGGGAGTAGGTTGAATCTGTTGCCTTTCTATGGGGAAAACACCAAAAGTTGCAGGAGGAAATTTTTCTTCTAATTTTCAAAAATGATCTGTCTTAGCCAAAGGTTTGCTCATGTTATCAACGAACAAGCGAAGTTCCCAGGTGTGGCCATTCTTTGTCTTTCTTCTCTACTATTAAATGGAAACGCCAAGCTGCATTCTTACCAGAATTACACCTATCCTGTCAGTTGAGGTCATAGGTTGACTGCATGGCAAAATCCCTTTCGATCATTCTAGGAAGAGTACATCAGTTGCACGCACATGCATGTGTGTGTGTGTGTGTGTGTGTGTGTGTGTGTGTACATGTACATACATGTGTGGGGTTCCATATATGGCCACACCTGGGTTTGTATGCATGTGCTCAGGATCTAGATTCAGGTCCTCATATTTGCATAGCAAGTATTCTTACCCTATGCATCTCCCCAGCCACAGTTTACTTTGTAGAAGTATGTTTATTAGTACTTGTGTGCCATATGCTTTGTGCTTCTTATTTATAGTCAATATGCTTTTCTGTCAAACCAGTTGTTAAACACTGGTCGGCCCAGCACTGCCTAGAAGATAAAATTGCTTTGCAAACTTTGTACCTGCCTGAACCACAGAGTTAAACCCTTTCCAATAGCATCACTTTGAATACTGTTGAACTAGCAAGTGACTTCTGATCCTACTTCAGGAGGAGGAAGGAATAAGAAAAATTATGTTGGTTGTGTCTGGTACTGAATTTTCTATACGTTTCCTCTATTAAGAGCAAACACTGTCTGAGGCTGGAGAGATGACTCAGAGGTTAAGAGCACTCGCTGTGCTTCCAGAGGTCCTGAGTTCATTCCCAGCAACCACATGGTGGCTCACAACCATCTGTAATGAGATCTAGTGCTCTCTTTTGATATGCAGGCATACCTGCAGGCAGAATGCTGTATACATAATAAACAAATCTGAAAGAAAGAAAGAAAGAAAGAAAGAAAGAAAGAAAGAAAGAAAGGAAGGAAGGAAGAAAGAAAGAAAGAAAGAAAGAAAGAAAGAAAGAAAGAAAGAAAGAAAGAAAGAGAAAGAAGGAAAGAAGGAAAGAAAGAAAGAAAGAAAGAAAGAAAGAAAGAAAGAAAGAAAGAAAGAGGAAAGAAAATACTGTCAAGAAATCTACTAACAATCCAAAAGCAGGTTGCTGCAGTGTGCACAGGCACACCTAACATAAAGATCAGAGAATTCATATCCAGCAGTCTCTGGCTTAAGGAATAGGATTTCCCCATGAAGAATTAGTGTGTCCCGCTATGAAAACGTTAAGGCTTAAATTGTAGTCCTTTTAGCTGTTCATCTGTTTACTTAGGACTAAAAATAAGAGCTTATCAGTTCCTAGACTTGGTTGGCCTCCACCCTGAGCCACGCTCTGGGGGTGCCCTTGTGATCTGCGGGTTGCTGGGCTTATTTTTATAGGCTGAGTTACTTGTCTACTTTAATTCCTTTAGGATCGTTCCCACAGACTATGTTTCCGCATCACATTCCTCGCTGCGGAAGATGGAGCTCTTTGGTTGCTTCTCCCGTATAAACAAGTAAATCTTTGACCTGTAGAATTCTGAGAATCCCCCTCCTTCCCAGTTTTAACTTATGGAAATGTAGTATTTGTTATTGAACGGAAGAGAGGGATGGGGAAGAGAACAGAAGAGAGGGGAGGGGGGAGGGGAATTTGTGCAATATTTTCTGGGAAATTATTTTCCTTTCATGAGAGTCGACTTTTTAAGAGGAAGGGATGAAAATGATGCCTGAGCAAGTCCTGTTCGATTCAAGGGTGAACTGGCTGCTAACGGAGACAAACCTTACCCGAAAAGCTCCTGGTCTCCTTAGAAAAGTAGCTAGCTTGCCAGACTGAGCGGAGAGTACTCACAGTGCAAAATTTCCTGCAGGCAATCGGGCAGGACGGTTTCTCGTTTGTCTGGGTTTTTTTGGGGGGTTGGGGTTAAATATTCACATTATGTGGGGCTCTTTATTAAGACAGCCACGTTTATGTAACTCATCACAAAGGATGCTCGAAAGCAGCTTGGGTGAAGTTTTGATCTCTTGGGATTTTCCTGCAGCAGGGAGCACCAATGTGGGCTGTTTGTTTGTTTGTTTGTTTACGTGCTCCCCCACTAGAGCATCTAAGATGAAACAGTCGATTCGCACAGAAATAGAAATTTTTTGTGTTTTATTAGCATGTATTAGTTATGTATGGTGGGTTTTAGTGTGATGTTTTCATGCATATTCATAATGTACTTTGATAGTATTTGCATACACACACCCCTACCCTTCCGGCTCTCTCTCCCCATTCCCAGGAATCTTTTTTCTAGATTGTTCTTTTACTTTCCTGCCCTGGGTTGGGGGAGGGGGACACATCAAATACATGTTGCATTTGCATATATACCATAGACTTTGGCCTTCAAAGCTGGAAGAACTTTACCTAAAACAGAAACTTTCAACGATGTCAGGGTCGGGGACTAGAGAGATGGCTCAGTCAGACTGCTCTTCCGGAGGTACTGAGTTCAAATCCCAGAAACCACACGGTGGCTCACAACCATCTGTAATGAGATCAGATGTCCTCTTCTGGTGTGTCTAAAAACAGCTACAGTGTTCTGTACATATAATAAAAAAACAAATTCTTTTAAAAAAGAATGTCAGGGTCTAGAGGAGAATGGTTAATAAACTGGCTGGGAATTGTTTGTAGCTGCTTGGAATATTCACTAGAGCTGCCATATACTGTTATGGAAAAGGACAAATATATAATGTTGAATGGGGGGGAGGTAGGACATAAAGTTACCTATGTATTATACCTATGTATTATATAAAATTCACCTGAAATTGGACATAAAACATAGCATATGTTATGGCTTGAATATGAATTATTATATGTGTGTAATATATATGCATAAATATATTTGTATGCACACATATATGTATGTACAAAATTCTCTGTCTTGTTCACAAACATCTTAATCTTGTCACAAGTCTTAAAAAATTCATTTGGCAATATCTTGCTTCAAACAATAAAAGCAGTATATTGTATACCTATATACAATATATATATTTATAAAACACATGTGTGTGTATGTGTGTGTGTGTGTGTGTGTGTGTGTGTGTGTGATATGTTACTGGAGGAAGCCAAAGGAGTAAGGAGGTAGAAATCCTGGTGCTCTGAAGCTGGCCAGCCTAGCCAATCAGGAAGCCCAGCAACAAGAGACCTTGTTCCAAAGAGAAGTGAAGGATGGTAGGTAGAAGAACTGACATAAGCCTCTAGCCTCCACATTTGTACATACACACGCATACATTCACACATGTGCATATAGCATATACAAACATACACTCATACCACACACATGGACAGAAGAAAAAGAGGAAAATCCAATTCCACAAACATACCAAGGACTAAACTGTATAAACGCATCAGAAATTGCTCAGCAGTTAAAGAGTACCTGCTACCCTTCCTTGCAGAGGACCCGGATTTGGTTCCCGCGCACCTGGTAGCTCAGAACCATCTCTAACTGGGAATTCCGGGGTATCTGACTCCCCTCCTCTAGCCTCTGGAGGCTCTGCCTGTACACGGTGCGGGCAAACCCAAATGAAAAATAAATACATCTTAAAAATGACAAGTAAAAATGGCGCTCCGCGTTGAGATGAGTGAGCGTTGCTCTAGGAACAGGGCCCTTCTTTTCTCGGCAGCAATTCTAGATGTAAATCGCCACTTTGTTCTCCTGCTTGCTCTCACAGTCCTCTTTGATCGTGACTTCACACAATGAAAAGATACTTCCTTGTGCGAAGCAAGCAAGCGGTTAGCTTCGCATAACCCCGGACAACAAAGGCTCTCTGTGAGGATGAGGAATTCCTCTTGGAATACAGGGAAGGCCCCCAGCTGAACCGTATCCAAGGAAGATGTTGCAAAGCTTGTTGGGAGAAAGGAGCCCTGCGTGAGCTCTTTTCTTGGCTGTTCAGATGTTGGCCTTGCTCAGGATTGGGGGTGGGAGGCCATCTAAGGAAAACAGAAGCCCAATCTGAATGTGTTTGCCAATTACAAGGAAAAGCGCTGGTGCCAACTCGGGCTTATCATGTTCAGAATTTAATGCCTTTTGGAAAGGAATTGGTTTCCTTCTCGTGAAAAAAAGAACTGAAGGTTCTAGAAAGAAGACTGTCCACTTTGTGATACAAACTGAGACGAAAACCAATCTACAATTAAGTCACGGCTGGCTCAGTTCACCTCTGTCATGCCCACCAGAGCCAGCATAGTGCCACCAGTTATAGGCTACCAATCTCATGGTCTGGCTTTATTATAGCATTCAGGTCCCCTCCCCACCTAACCTGAGCCCATCTTCTAAATTTGTATCCTACCCAGCCTCCTTTTCGACACCCATACCCCTTCTCCCAGCACCAATCACACATCCTTCCACGCCCCCAGGCCTCATGGGGAGGGCTTATGGAATGATGTGAAACTACATACCCATGAGTCTAGCATGCCCCCCCCCAAGAGGGGGGTGGCTTATGTTCCAACCTTTCCCTTCACCTTTACTTAAGCAGAAATGCCCCTTCCTATTACAGGCACTTGAACTCTCTGGTAATGACAAACATACTAACTAACTGCCAAACAAACCGGAAGAGTTGGGGTAGTAATAAGCAGGAGAGGTAAGGAGTACCACCCCTCTTCCGGAAGAGGGGCTCCCGTAGACCCGCCTCCTCTTGGCATGCCAGCGAGGAGCAGCAACAAGAATGGCACTGGCAGTATTTGTACCTGATCACCTGCCAATCCTGAGTCACCTGTGATCGGTATACCTCAGCTGAAGGAGCACAGGCACCGCGAGATGTTGAGAGAGAAGTTCTAGGCAACTTTCTGGATGTAGGCCAAGACCAATCTTTCCAAAAGAAAATGCTGTTTTAAAGATGTGCAGACTTGAAGCCACTAGCTAGCTGCCTTCCCCAGCACACCCATAGGAAGCCAGTGGTCTGGGGGCAGGGGTGGGGAGAAATATCCCTTCAGAGGTGGAGGTCGTAGGCTCCACCTGAGAGCTAAACAGCAATGTAGAGATTCTATCCTGTGGGCAGTAAGCGGGGCATGCCAAACAAGACGAAACTGTTTCCCAACAGACAAGGGACCTCCTAGGGTTTAATGTCCTCAAATGTTCTGGGAGGAAACCAAGCCATTGGGGAACCAAGCACCTAACTCTATTTAATTCTCAGTCATTTATATTAAAATAATTACATGTGGCCCGCATTTACCATTTTGGACCATGTAGCTCTAGAACATTCTGAAGGGTTGACAGCACTTTGCCGGTAACCTACATCGCTAGGTCTCAGCTTACTTATTTACATTTTATCTTTAAGCTTTATGCATTGCAATGTAAAGGGGATATTTTCAGCGTATTAATGGGCAAGGAGGCCCAGAAAGACATAATATGCATAAAGGCTTGGAGGCGTGGTTGAAACAGCAAAAATACCAGGCTAACTGGAAATAGAATTAGAGTTTCCAAAACTATGAATGTTGCATAAAGGAAGCCTTAAGGGCAAAACTGAGGGTCATAATACCTTGACGGGCGCCATAGAGTCACTCAAGGCTCCCTGCCCACGAGGGGCTTGGTGAGAGCTATGCCTTACAAGACTGGTACCGCCCATGTATTGGGTCCTGGCTTAAAATCACTTTGCTTTAAATTTTTTATTTGCGTGAGTTGTGTGCACTTATATTCCTTGTGTGTAGGGTGCCCATGGAAGCCAGAAGGTAGATCACCTAAAGCTGAAGTTATAGGCAATAGTGAGATACGCATTGTGGGTGCTGGGAACCCAACCCCGGGTTGGGTCTTCTGGAAGAGCAGTAAGCACCCCTTCCTACTAAACCTTGTGTTTTATCTACTGCTGTCTCAGAGAGTCGGCCCTTCACTCAGAAGGAAGCACGCCTGCCGCTGTATTCTCCTGCATCCAGCCATTTCCCGTGAAGCTCTGTCTCTGCTTCTGATATCCGTCTACCCACCCTGTGATGCGCTCTGCGGTGGGGCAAGGAGAGTGACCAATTGACCTTTCATGCTTTCAGTCCTTAGCAGGAGCCTGACTGAGTAACATCTCACTGTACAGGTGTGGGCATTGAAGAGCAGCCTCCAGTAGATAGTTCAGTATCTTTTTTCAAAGCAAAAACAAGACATCAATTCTTCTGAGATACCACACCAGGGAATAAGGTCGGGGGTTCCCCAGCACGGAACTCTTGCAGGGGCCCCCTCTCGCAAATATTTGCACTGTTCCTTTTCTTTTGCCCCAGACCTTCTCCCCACCCACGTACTGGGTCTTCGCTCTACCAGTCTTTCTTTTTGGAGTGTAGCAGACCTCCAAGTAAACCTTTGGCCTCTCAGGGTCTTCAGGGACTTGCTCTTTAAACATCAGGAATGCCGACTATTCATCCCTCCGCCCAAGAGGTTGGCTCTCTATTGGGTAAGCTGCACAGCAGCTACCGAAGCTTCCTGGCACCTTGACTCTAAGCAGGAGTTCAGGATTCTTTGTTGGCTAAGTAAACAGCACCGCTGGCTTCCCTTTTGTCACGCTGCTCTGCCTGAAGGCCTTCCGGTCATAACTGGCCCACACTGGTTTCCCACCCACCTGACTCAGGTACTGTCAACACCTCAGCTATGCAGCTCTCCGTGTAGCGCCTCCCCAGGATGTGTCCCACGTTACTTGTGCACGACAGACCATTTCTCTGAATTATGTGTAAGCTTTCTTGTGGCCGTGCTTGCTCTCTGAATGTGTGCGTTTCACCTGGCTCATATTGTCCTCATGTACCCATAGTACTGATGACAAATAATTAACAGTATATTCAAAATCAAGAGCAATCGGATCAGGGATATCCAATTGATGTTTTCAATGTTTAAAGAAACATTAGATAATAAAAATGAACACTGCGTGAAAAGACACGGCTAACAGAATGTGAAATTGAACCACTGGATGTATGTAGTCATCCAGTATTGTATGGTATGGTATGTCAGAGTTTATTATATCATTAGTTACTTAGGAATAGAATAAAAAGCATGTCTTGAACATGTGTCTCTGTATAGTGGAGTGTTCTACTAAACAGAGAAATACAAATCTAAGCATTTCTTTGCCTTCTAAATCCTGTATATCATTTTCATTATAAGCAAAAATGTTTTCTAAATTGTGTATTTTATTGAATGGTTATACCTTTACTAGTCAAAGCATAGCTTGATATGTCCCCAAAAAGCAAATTCATTTCTTCCCTCCCTCCTGCTCACCTCTGTACCCATCAGTGTGGTGGCATACAGCCATACAGTGTTCACTAATACTACCCACAAGCATGTTAAATGCTCAAGCTGCTATAACAAAACACCCTAGACTGGATGGTTTAATCAACAACAGAAACCCAGTCTCACAGCTCTGGAGATGGGGAAGTCTAAGATCAAGGCCCTAACAGACTGCTCTCTGCTTAGTCCCTAGATGACCATCTTTTCATTGTGATCTTGCTTGGTGACTAGCCAAAGGCCCTAGGGCATCTTTGTAAGGACCCTACCCCCATGATCCACTCACATCCCAAAGGCCCTGCCTTGACACCGGGATTGTTTTCAACATCTAATTTCTGAAGGGAACCCAAGCCTTCAGACGGTCAGATGTCGTAGATAGCATTAACAAGTCCAGCATGCCCAGTGTGCAATGAACAGTTTACATGTTGTGCCGCTTAAATCCCATTACAATCTCATTTTATAAATGGGAACGCTGAGATGTTGGTTAATTGTTAATTGATTGCTAAGTGCCTGGAGCTGGGCTGCCAAGTCAGCCCTAACAAACCTCAGGCTTCTCTCTTGCCTGCCTGGGCCCACAGTTGCAGGCTAAAACCCCCACAGCAACGTCAGTGTACTGCGCCCCTCAGGAAATGCCTCCTTGGGCATTGCCCAGTCCCACTGTGAAAATGCGCTTTCCCTCAGTTTTCCACTTTGCTGTTGTTTCAGGAAGAGCAGTTTAACACCCAGAGAAGCCTAATGGACAAGCTCCCCGGCAGGTAAGCCAGCAGATTTTGGTTTATGGGGTGGTCTGTTCGCTCCACTTTTGGCTAAATTTTATATCACTCAGGATGGAAATTCTCATTTGTTTCCAGTATCATCGGAGCCAGTGGACAGAGCAAGTCCCCAAAATCCGTTTCTTTCTGGCCCATTCAGATTTCTGTTCAATTGTGTGATTTATATATTTTTAAGGTTTTGTGGGGTTTGTTGTTGATATTCTAAAGTTTTTACTATTTTATTTTACTCTGGGGGGGGGGGCGGTGCACGTGCGCACGTGTGCCTGGGTGGAAATCAAAAGATAACTTGTGGGAATCAAGGCTCTTCTTCTACCACATGAGGCTTGAACTCGGGTCCTCGGTCTCAGCAACAGCACACTTACCGACTCCGTCACGTCTCCGTGTCATGTCGCCGTGTCACATCTCCAAGTCCTTGGGATTGCCTTTGACTTTATTGTTGGGAAGAGAATTAAAAATGTGTGTGATGAGACCACACGCCAACCAAATCTTCACACGGGAAGACTTCCAGTTTCCCAAGGACCTTGGGGCATCTCCAGTGACGTTCACACTGGCTCTAGGGTGTCATCCCAGGACTGTAGGCTCAGACTCCTCGGAATTTGTCCGGAGCACATTTTATTTAGGCCTCACCCCAGACCCCTATACCAGAAACTACCTATAATGCCCAGCCTCCAAGTGACTCCAATGTATCAGTCAGTTGAGAGACCACGTCCTGGGTAATGTGTCCCTCAGGCTCTCTGTGTTGAAGGCTTGGGACCGCTGGAGTGGAGGTATTTGGGGAGGTCCTAAATAGTTTGGTAGGAAACTCCTAGCAGGAGGAAGTAGGTAACTAGGGGCGTATTCTTGGTCACTAGGGCGTGTCCTCTTTGGCCCGCCCCCTGCTTCCTGGCTGCTCTTTGGTACGTGATTCTGGAGCCATCTCCGGAATTCAACTCAGATCTCACCTCAGACCCAGAACAGTCAATCAGCTAGCCTTGGACTGGGACCAGGCTAGCCCACAGTCTTCCCGTCTTTGGAATATTCTCTTGGTTATTTGTCTCAGAGAAGAAAACCCAAGCAACCAACCCATCCTGCTTTCCTTCCGTTTATTTCTGGCTCTCCTCCCAGGCTCCCTTACCAACCATCCTCTTGATTTCAGCTCCAGGACAGCCAGCTCCACGTATCTCACCATGGTACATCCATTATCCTTGTTGCTTCTGGCAAGTTCTAGACCATCATGCTGTCCTGTCTCTGCAGAGCTTTTTCGTTCTTTCAGATCCACATCATCTACCTGTCTACCCTTCCTGCCTCTAGTCGCTCAGCCTCATTCTATTCTGTGTGCCCAAACGTGTCTCCTTTCTGCACTCGGGGAACCCATTTCATCTACATTTCAATCTCTATTCGTGGCTGACTCCTGGACCATTCCATCAACTGTGGGCTCTAAATAGTGAGCTCAGGCCACCAGGTTTTTCATGCTCAAAGGTGTCATGTAACTGGTTCTGGATGCTTCTCTCTAGCAGCGTCAGACTCTCCAGCCCCCAGGGCTCTCATCTAATAACTAATAAAGTGAATCAGTTTAAGTTTATGCTAAAAAAAAAATGACTAGGGAAGGTCCTAAGGAAGATATGATAATAGGTGTCTAAACTGGGTAGTGAGATGAAAAAGCAAAGAAAATAGCCAATTCCAAGAACTTGGGAGGCAGAGGCAGGTGGATTTCTGAGTTTGAGGCCAGCCTGGTCTACAGAGTGAGTTCCAGGACAGCCAGGGCTATACAGAGAAACCTTGTCTCGAAAAACCAAAAAAAAAAAAAAAATAGCCAATGACAAGTTCAAGAAATATTTGGAAAAAGCTGTATGACCAGGGAAAGAGGTCATTGCGTAGTGTTTGCACATGGAGTAGCTCTCCATCCAGCTCTGCACACCAGCTGGGTGAACACAATCCAACCAACTTCCTGCTGTAGCTTTCCACAGGTAGCACCAGATGCCACAGGTTGAGGACCTAAGCCACAAGACTGTCCCCATTTCATATGCTGCTTACAAACCTGAACCCTGAACATGTGGCCAAGCAGCCATAAATCAAAGTTTAAAGGTGGGGCAGTCTTACAGAACTGAGAGAAATTACTGGGTTATGTTTATAAGTTTGTTACAAAGTATAGTTTGAAGAATTGGATGCGCAGCTAGACTGAACAAAGACAGGGCCTAAGAGGGCCGCAGGAGCAGAACCTTCTGCCCAATGGAATTGGGGAACACCACCCTCCCAGCTCACAGGGGCATTTATACTGCACAGGGGCATTTATACAGTTTTGGGCAACCCCTAGTGCCTATGGGATTTGCAGAGTTCGATCTCTGTTTAATTTCCAGTATTTATCATCACCCTACATACAGTGTGAGCATGCACGTGCGTGTTCACTCAAGAACACACACATATACACACAGAGACAGAGACAGAGACAGAGAGAGTTTAGTGGATAATATTGAACCAACCAAAACCTCTAACTTGGCATCAGTGCTTATGCTCACATTCTGAGGCTATCCAGGGAACCCCACTTAAGTCACCTCAGTAGCATAAACCCAAGTGCGGTCAGAAGGGTTCCTTCCGAATCATCAAAAAGCCACTGGGACTTGGGAATTACATAAGCTTTAGAAGCTCTGTGCCTGGAACCAAAGACAATGGCCATTTCTATTTGTTTTACCATAGCTCCCTATATAGAGTCTATGTGCACTGTGACCAGACCTTCCGGTGATAGAGCCTGAGAAGTCAAATTGATCATACAGAGTAAAGGGGGTGGGGAGTTCTCTGATGGGTGAGACAAAGCTAAAGATGGGTCACGCTCAGCTTGCTTTGTGACTTAAACCAGAAGCCAGGCATGTGTCAGTTGCTTATAAACTAGTACTTGGGAGCCAGAAACAGGAACATCCCGAGTTCAAGGCTAGTCTCGGCTACATAGTGGGACCATGTCTCTAAAAACATAAATAAATAAAAAATTTTACATATGACAAAGAATCCTATTTGAACTATACCATAGGTCAAAAGGCAGAGGGGTCCTCCTTCAGATTTTAAAAATTATCTCAAAACTATCCTGTGAAAGCTCTTCGAGGTATATGAGTCTATAGTCCCAAGGATAAAATGCCATCTAGAAGGTCATGGCCTGGACCCACCCAAAGCTGGTGGATCCCACATCCATCACTATAGCTCACTAATTCTCTCTAAACATAGTTTGAATGCCATGTAGTTATTCTAAGCAATAGGGTTCTCCCCAAGTAGTAGGAATTCCAGGAAGCATCTGATGTCCTTGATGAAAGACCATGATGGTATAGGAGGCTACGTGATTAGCTGAGCTCTCTAGCTGAGCTCTGCCACTTTCCTCAGAGCTATCTATGTGATGTCCTCAACAAACACACTTGGCCCTTTGTCTGTGGGTTCTGCATCTATAGATTCCGGCGCCCACTGATGATGGAAAGTATTTAGGAAAAGCTGTTACATGGCCATGGGCACATGCTGTCTAGTTACGCCTTTGATGGTTGCATCTGCAGTGTCTGGAAACTTGTTCATTCTTCCCTTAACAATACAGAATAATAACTGTACATAGCACTCACATTGCTCTAGGCATTATAAATCATCTAGAGATGTTTGAAAATGCTAGAAGCACAGCCACCACCTAGAGAATAAAGAATATGGGAGAGTATGTGTGTATTATATGTAAATATTACATATATGTGTATATATATGTAATTACATGTAAATACTATATTTTATGGAAAGGACTGGAGTATGTAGGGGTTTGAGAACCAACCATTCCCCATAGATACCAAGGGACAGCTTTCCATCAAGTCCAGGGGGAAATTTGTATCACATACTCTGACATGGGCTTACTCTGTAGCGCAGGCTGGCCTTGAACTTGCATTTCTCCTTCGACTGTCTTCCAAGTAGTGATGTTACAGATATGCTTTAGCATGTCTGTCTATACTCTGTGACTCCCCCCTTTCCTTCCTTCCCTTCCTTCTTTTTTCTCCTTCTTCCTTTCCTCCCTCTCTCCGTCCCTCCCTTCCTTCCTTCCTTCCTTCCTTTCCTTTTGGGAAAGTTGTAGATATTTTTCTTAAGGAATTGAGTTGAAGCCCCACAGAGGCCTTCCTGAGCATAGTAAAAACCAGCCTCACTAATAATGGGGGCTGTATTAGTCAGAGTTCTCCAGAGTCACAGAACTTATGGAATATATCTCTATACTAAGGTAATTTATTGTAATGATTTACAGTCTGTAGACCAACAAACCCAACAATGAACAAAAATTGGAAGTCTAAGAGTGTAGTAGTTGCTCAGTCCCATGAGGCTGCGTGTTTCAGATGGTCTTCTGTAGAAGCAGGTTCCAACAACAAGTAAGTACAAACAGTCCAAGAAGAATGAATCTCCCTTCTTCCAATGTCCTTATGTAGGCTCCAGCAGGTGTGGCCCAGATTAAAGGTTGTGTACCACCACACCTGGATCTGGAACTTGCTTTGTCCCAGGCTGGCCTTGAACTCAAAGCTCTCCTTGCCTCCATCTCCTGGGATTAATGGTGTGTACTACCTTGCCTGGGCCTAAGCTTTTCATAGCCACTGTGCCTCAAAATCCCCACATCAAGATCCAGGTCAGAAATCTGTGTCTTCCAGCCTGAAGATCTGGATCACAGGTGTGCCCTTCATTTCTGGATTGTTGTTTATTCCAGATGTAGTCAAGTTGACAACCAGGAATAGCTATAGCAGGGCCTAATAGCAGAGAGGCATCCACATCTCAGCAGATGTGAGGGGACATCTAAACGTATTCCCTAATGTCACTCACACATGTTGGTCATAGTGGGGATTCCATAAGATCATTGAACATAGTATGAAGGTCCTATGTCCCTTACACTGTCTCTAGGGGGAAATTCGGGGTATCTCCTAAACGAGGGCATAGGAGATTGGAAGGAAACAAGGGAACCTGCCCTCAAGTGACATAGCAGGGCAAGCAGGCTGGTAAAGGAAAGAGAACTCGGTAGAGATAAGTCCAAGACTAAAGTCCTCCATAACCACCTTCACTGCCACCTCTGTGACCCGCCCTATACAGGCACACAGCCAGCATGCCATGCGCTTTACATAACACTGCTTCTTTCAGAAGAACCCAAGACCAGTGATTGTCAAATGACTGTTATTTAGACATGTAGCCAATCTTCCTTTGACAACTATACATCATAGGCAAGGTCCTGAAGGGAACAGGAATAACTCCCTTCAAACCAAGGAAGTCCTACGCGCTTTGTGGTCATTTGGTTATACAGATATGGAAGAAGCTGAGAGCCAAATGAGGCGATGCGGTGACACAGACTGTCAGAGCAGGTAGATGTTTCCACCTGCTGTGATTTGAATACTTGACCCAGGTGTGTCCAAATTGTGTTGAACTTTACTGATAGTGCTGAAGGTTGTGGGTTCTGGAAAGGCGCTGTTAGGGCTAGTGGAGTAATATGAATCTCACAGGAGTAGATTGCTGATGAGAGGGCATGTCCTTTCCAGCTCTCCTGCCCGCACTCACCCTCTTAAGGACACTCATCTGTGTCCCATCCCTATCTTCTCTCTAAAGTGCACCATGTAAAACTTCATCCGTGTGCTGATGGAGCAAGAAGGCCCCCGCCAGACGTAACCATTAGATCTTAGACTCTGCAACCTCCAAATTCTGAAAAGTAATTCCTTTAATTTATAAATTACCCAGTCTGTGGTATTAGGCCTTAGCAACAAAACATGTGCTAAGACACTATCTACAATGAGAGATGGAGGCAGACATGAAGGCTTCTGTTGGCCATCAAAAGCTGCAGGGAGCAGAAAGGCTCCTGGGATGGATAAGAGTCTGTCTGAGGTAGAGAAAGAGGAAGAGATGGATCCCTGATGTCTCTGGTCCAGGCCAGCACTGCCATGGGTGGAATCTCGGGGCAAGAGAGCTGCAGGAATAGAGATCCTTGAAAAAATAGCTAGGCGAAGGAAGGGAATTAATCCAAGAGTAAACGGAACATGACAGAATACGTTCTTTAAATGACTTCCATATTTTAGGCACTCGGTTTTTCTCGTTGCTTTCCTATTATATTCCACAGCCTGGAATAATGGGCCACATGTAAATTAGAAAATGAACTGGGGACATAGCAGTTGGTAGAGTGTTTCTCTGGCATCCACAAAGCTCTGAGTTTGATCCTTAGCACTACGTAAGACTAGGTATGCTGACACATGCCTGTGATCCAGCACTCTGGAAATGAAGTCAGAAGGATCAGAGGTACGAGGTCATCCTCGGCTGTATTGTGAGGCTGAGGCCATCCTAAAACACAGGAGACCCTGCCCTCTCCACCTTCTCCCAAAAGGAAAGAAAGGGAGGGAAGGGAAAAAGGAGGAAAAGAAAAGAAAAGGAAAGGAAAGGAAAGGAAAGAAAAGAAAAGAAAAGAAAAGAAAAGAAAAGAAAAGAAAAGAAAAGAGGAAAAGGAAAGGAAGGAGAGGGGGAGTTACAGAGTGTAGACAGACATGCTATAAAGCATATCTGTAGCCTCACTACTTGGAAGACAGATGAAGGAGGAATGCAAGAGCTGCAAAGAGCCATTGTACCATGGCCACTAGAGCTAATGCAACAGATGTGCCTGGAATATTCACGGTGTTCCTTGCTGGCCAACCTTACCATGGCTAGCACCTGCGTGACTTGCACCGGGATTCTTGTGCTCTCCTGATTCTTCTGTGAGCTTCTCTTGAAACTAAACTATAAATAACCACTATATACTGCCACCTGGCGGTAGGTAGATGAAATAACAGCTGTAAGCTACCTGACATGTTGGTAGCAACCAAACTAGGTCCTCTGGAAGAACAGCGACCTCTCTCAACCACCTGGAATCTCCTCTCTATCCGTTTCGGTGTTTGAATAAGTACCCACGGTAGGTACTCAGGCATGATGAGAAATGGTCTATTATTTCATCTCATTGAACTTTCATAGCAACCCTGATAAGTGAGAACTATCACTCTCCCTGATTAGACAAGTGACACTCAGGGGTGACGTTTCTGGGAGTGGCAAGGCTCCTAAGTGGAGGAAATGCAAGTGCAAATTGTCTCTGACCTAAAACTGTTCATTTATTAAACTACTAGTGTGGTGGGATGAGTCTTCTCTGTGTTTATTGAAATTTCATAGCACGCCAGGTTTTTTTCACCCAATCCCACCCTTCATACCTACCTCTCTAAGGCACAGTGGTCATGAAAAGTTTAGGCCCAGGCAAGGTAGTACACGCCTTTAATCCCGAGGAGACTAAGGCAAGCAGACCTCTGAGTTCAAGGCCAGCCTAGGACAGCAAATTCCAAACCCGGGTGTGGTAGTACACACCTTTAATCAGGGCCACACCTGATGGAGGCCTACATAAGGATGATGGAAGAAGGAAAGCTCACTCTTCTTCGCTTGCATGCACTTACTTGCCAGATCACCTGTTGGAACCTACTTCTTCAGGATCCCAGCTCATATGTAAGACCAGTTCAAACACCCAGCCCTGAGGGACTGAGCTACTACTAAACTCTTGGACTTCCCATTCACAGCTGCCCACACACAGCTGGATTAGTTGGACTGCAGGCTATTAGTCATTATAATAATTTCCCTTAATATATAGAGACATTCCATAAATTCTGCGACTCTAGAGAACCCTGACTAATACATCCCCACCACCACCACCACCAACACAGTGTAGGGGAGAGGAAGGGAGAAAAAGAGAAAGCCTGAGAGACTATAAGCTTTCCCAGGGACACTCAATACCATTGTATGTAGCACAGTGCCTGGTACAAACAAGAGGCTTGGTGAATCCTGCACAAGTAAGGATGCTGCCTGGTGTTTATTCTGCCAATGGCTTATCAAGCATCTACCATTTTATTTTTACTTATGTATATATGTATCTGTGTAAATATGTGCCCACAGAACCCAGAGGCATCAGATTGTGTGAAGCTGGAGTTACAGGAGGCAGCGGTCAGCTGCCCACCATGCGTGCTTAGAGCTGAATTTAGGCTTTCTGCAAGAACAGTAAGGGCTCTCAACCATGAACCTTTCCCCAGACCCAGTCAAGCATCTGTCTTAAAGATATAGGCTAATCACTAAATCAGAAGGGGGTGGTATATTTCAAACAGAAGACCAAGGGAAATTTTTTTTAAGATCTGTCAAAATGACTGTCATTTAGTAGGGTAAAGACCACAGCAAGAGACACATAGTGGTGTTTTTATGGTATTTGAAAAGAATGTGTCCCCATATAGCAAAGGGTCCTGGGAAGTTCAGGGCCTGTTTCTCTTGAGTTCTGAAAGTGGAAGCATGGCAGTATGCTTTAGATACCCTCTCATGAGGACATCCCTGCCAAGGCCAGCTGTGCCACAGCCTTGGCGCAGCTGGCCTTAGAGGCAGCCTTGTGAGTGATGCAGCTCCAACAGGCCCAGGGAAGCCTTTCACTGAGAAGTGCCCATGAAAACCCAGCTGTGACTCCTCAAGTGGTGAGGACACTGGCTTCTGTTTCCTAGTCCGGGTGTTCCAGAAGGCCCAGATGTCTGCACTAGCTGTGGGTACCCCAGTACTCAGAACCCTTTCCAAGGCCCACCCCAAGGAGAAGAGGGACCATCAGATGACCTCCCCAAGGTGGTTTCCTTTAATCTGAGACTCTTTTTCCAATGACTCTGCTTGTTGTACCTCTGTCCTTAGCTTCATGTTCTGTGGCCCTGGCTGTAGAAACCTGAACCAAGCAAAGTACCAGAGTTTTAGGGAGTGAGATGGAGAACAGGGTATGGAGGAGAAAACACTGGAGCAAAACTTTTCTCCACTAAATCAGTACCATGCCTTGGGACCCAGTGAACCTCAGTAGTCTCTCCATGAGCTTGTGAGCAATTTTGCAAGCTTGAGCATGTTCCCCAGTGCAGGGTAGAATAGATGCCATCAGGACTTCTCTTCAGCTTCAATGAGGTGACATGTAAGCCAAAGCAAGCCACGGGCAGATGGTGGTATAGTGGCAGTTCTCCTTTCCCACCGTTGCACCGAGATGGAAGAGAGCTTTGATGCCATAGATTTCTATTGTAGACAAGGACTCAAGAGAAGAGACTGCTGGGTAGTGGTGGTGCACATCTTTAATCCCAGCACTTGGGAGGCAGAGGCAGGCGGATTTCTGAGTTCGAGGCCAGCCTGGTCTACAAAGTGAGTTCCAGGACAGCCAGGGCTATACAGAGAAACCCTGTCTTGAAAACAAACAAACAAACAAAAAAAAGTTATGTGATCTTGTGTTTTAGGGAAATACTGGGTTTACTAAGAGAAACCATCCTTTGTTATAACTCTGAATGTGTTCATCTTTAATCTCTGCTCTCCCAAACCTGTTTGTCCAGGGAACCTCTTTGGGGGATGTCTTAATTAGGGTTTTCATTGTGAAGAGACACCATGACCATGACAACTCTTATAAAGGAAAAACATTTCATTGGGACTGGCTTATAATTTCCGAGGTTTAGTCCATTATCATCGTGGAAGGAAACATAGCAGCAAGCAGGCAGACGTGGTGCTGGAGAAGGAGCTGAGAGTTCTACATCTTGATCTGCAAGCAGTAGAAGGAGACTGTATACCACACTGGGTGTAACTTGAGCATATAAGACCTCAAAGTCCGCCCCACAGTGACACACTTCCTCCCACAAGGGAACACCCAGTAATAGTGCCCTTCCCTATGTGCCAAGCATTCACACACATGAGTCTGTGGGGGAGCATTTCAATTGAACCACCACAATGGAGAAAACCTGTAAGTATGTCTTTGTATACGTACTTCTGTTCATCCAGCCCAAGGCTTGGCAGTGCTTACTCACTCATATCTAAGGCACATTGCCTATTGAGAAGGTGTAAAGTGGGGTATTGAAGGGTGTGGATGATAGAAGTTGTTATATAACCTTTCAGCATCTCAAAAACAGCAGAAGTTTAATGCCTTTAGGAAGGATAAAAAGAAAAAAGTGATGCACGTGAGATTTTGTAGTCCACAGCTTCTCTTCTAATCCCTCTTCATGTTTGGAGCCAGCATAACTCTCTGGTTGGGCCCTCTTCTCTAATGTCTTCTGTAGACAGAGGGTTGCCCCTGCTGATGTCAAATGGTCACACTTTGCATCCGTTCCTCTTGAGCCAGGAGATCAGCATCCGGTAGTGGTGCCCTAAATGTTCAGTCACTTTGCCCTCCTTTTTTAGAAAAGAGAAAACAGATTCTCTTTTCTAAATATTAGCAAGTTTCCAGAAACAGTATTAAAAATGTAAGTGTTTCGTTTCATTACAGCCCTCTTGTAAATACCCCAGTAGCCTTTTAAAAACTTTCCTGGGAGTGACTTTAAAGTCTCATGTCACGGGACCCTTGAAGAGGCATGTCCTCACTGCTTGGAAGTGTACCACAGGGTACACTTTCCAGTGTACCTTTCCTGGAAGTGCTTTCCAGGCTGAAGGAAGAGAACCAGGTCTTTTCATCTCCCTCAGCTCACAACTTGTCTTGCGATTTGGGACCACTGGGTGGTGAGCACATGCAATCTGAACACAGAAACGAGACGACACTCAATTGGAATGGCTTATCCAGTCTGATATCCTAAGGTGGTGCACACATAGCCCCACCATTCTGGAGGTGGAGGAGAGAGGACAGCGAGTTCCAGACTAGACTGGATTACATAGCAAGACTTTCAAAACAAAACAAAAAAACTACACAAGGACCCAGCCCCTTTATCCCCCCGCCTGTCACTCACCCATCATTCCTACCTTTGGCTAGTGAAGGTGAAGTGTTCTGTGTATTTGCACACAGTACAATGAGGTAGATGACTGACACAAAAGTAGGAGGGGCTTCCCTCTGGGAGGAGGCTCAGCCCCATCTAGGAATGTTTGGGGCCTCCATCTTGTGTAGACCCTCTGCAGGCATCCACAGCTGCTCTAAGCTCATGAGTACTGTGGCTCTCGCTTGTGCTTCATAGCCTTGCGCCTCATCATCTGCCCCATCTTGTTCCCCCAGCTTCCATCAGTGAGTCGTACCCAGATCCATCATCATAACTATGAGTGGTAGCAAATGGTGATCTTCCTAGGTCCTATACTCTGTGTATATTTGTTGGCTGGTTTTCCTATGTGGTGACAGAGCCTGCCCCTTTCCCTTCTGTGCTCCTCTTACTGTGTCTTGTCACTCACCTTTTCCTCGGTGAGCTAAAATGCTTGCCAGTTCTGTTACTTTGATAGTCTGATAGCTCTGGACTTGGCCAATAAATCCCCTATAAGCTGGCTCCAAGAGATCACTCTTGACACCAGCTCTTACCCCTGGGACGCCATGGTGAATGCTGTCAATTTCTCTATTTAAAAAAAAAAAACTCCAACATTCTCCCTACACCCCCACTTCCACACCCCCATTGTAAAACAGGCTTTTCCTGCCTGGGGAACTTCACCACTAACAAATGTGGCCATGACTGTCTTCAAACACAGGGTTGTTTAACTTCAACACGAAACCGGGGGCAGAGTCAAGCAGTTTGTGGGAGTGCAGGAGCAGGTGGCGCCAGCAGCGGGTAGACTCGACCATGCTAATGGTGTTTGCTTTTCCCCTGTGTAAACCAAACCCTGGCTGCAGAAGATGTCCCCTTTGCTTCCCTGTTGCCGTGTACATTGTGTATATTGCTCCAAAGACAAAGCACATTTTGAGTCCCCTTAGCCATCGAGGGCTCCCACTGTAGGTCAGGCAGCTGCTTCTAAAAGACAAGCCTGCTCCTTCAAGGGTCAGCATTTTTCTACTTCTGTGCATCATGCCGGAGGACAGATGTTTCCCTTTTGCTTGCTCCACAGAAGATATGGATGGGATATTGATGAAGGCACGGGTAATGGATTGAACCTGATCTGATATGTGTATAAGGTAGACTAATTGCAACTGTGGGTGTGTGCAGGCATGGAGTGGTGGTGGTGGTGGTGGTGGTGGTGGTGGTGGTGGTGGTGAGCACATTGACCCTTACCCTTTTCACCTTCGGGGGATGGGGGGTGGGAAGCGGTCACACAACCTTGAACATTCAAGCCAGCCCTTTGAGAACGCAATGCTATCAGGACAGAAAATCACAGAGTAGGAAAAGAAGGGCAGGAGGACCTGAACCAGGAAGAATGTCCCACCGCTCAGGTTGGTACCAGACGCAGAAAGCATGGCTCTCAGGCAGGGGACTGGGCCTGAGGAAAGCCAGGAAGTGCCAGGAAGTGAACCCTAAGGGAGTTGGTGCTGGAGAAAGACAGGAAACTGACCCTAAAGAGGGAAAGGCTACTCACAGAGCCGCAATGGAAGGGCTTGGGAGAGCAGTGTGGATCCTGTCTTTCCCTGGCAGCGAAGAGGAGAACCTCAACTTAAGCAGAGGAGGCCTTGGATTCCATCCCCAGCTTCTGTCTATCTACTGCCTGCCTTGGGAAGCTTGTGGTTTCAGAGGAAGAATGCTAAATCCTAACCATTCTTGGATTTCTAAGCAATTTGCTCTATGGTCTGAGCCCAGCAGAAGGTTTCAAGCTGCACTAAGTAATGAGTTCCCCAGGACCCCAGCAGCCTCTAGGACACTGGGAGGTATCATGGAAGTTGTCGACCAACTGCCCCTCCTGTCCTCCTTGGCTTCTTTCTCCCTCCCTTTCAGCTGCTAAACTAGAGCTCCCAAAACTGACCTAGATACTCACTGATAACATTTAACAGTGCCTCAGTTATAGGACCATCTGCTCAAAGCTGACCTATCTGCTCACTGATAATATTTCACAGTTATTTAAACAAGGTTCCAAAGTAAACAAAGTTATTTATTGCAGGTCAGGATTTCAGAGCCAGTGCTGAAATAAGGAAGGGAAGAGGGGAGGCAAAGAGGGGCTGGAGGGGTAAAGAATGAGCATAGCACTTTTTAATCGAAATTATTTCTCCATTTGATCTACATTATGAGCAGAAAGAGAAGCAGAAAGGGGAGCTGGATCTAGGTGTGTAATCCTAGAAGCCACTGAGTGTGTGTGTGTGTGTGTGTGTGTGTGTGTGTGTGTGTGTGTGTGTGTGTGTATGTACTTAGGCCTGTGTGTATGTGTGTATGTGTGTATGTGGGTGGGCACACGTGATGCTATTTAAGCCCCCCATCCCTTCTTTCTCTGTAGTGCTGTTGTACTTGGGTCTGTATATGTTTTGCAGTTGATATCATGATTAACAGACTTGCACCATTTGGTCCTTATTGTAGAACCAGCTACTTCTTGCTGTTGCTAAATGCCTGTGTCACGGCAACTCTATTGCATGTTTTCCGGGTATTAAGATGTGCATCTTTTTAGAATACAAAGGAGGCTCAGAGAGCTGACTCCATCCTGAAGATGGAGTCAGGAACAAATCTGTGACAGCATGTCCTCCATTAGTAGCAGATTCCAGGGAGACAAATGAAAGATAATTAAGAGGGAAGAGGCAGAGAGATGGCTGTGTGTCCAAGTAGGCCTGCAAGTTCGCTGTCCCAGTGATTTGGTGCTTGGGGCAAAGGGTATTGTAGAGCCACTTTCTGTGCTGCTGGAAACACTGCTACAAACTTGGGGTTTCCAGACAAGGACCCAGAGCTCCTAGAGTTGGATGGTGGATTGCACTAAAGAACACTAAAGGGCCCTCTTCCTGATGAGCTCCCAGGAGTCAACATGGTCCCTGTTCCCCGGCAGTCTATGCCCCCCCTCACTCCAGCTTCCACATCTGTAGTCACATGGTAGCTCCTTTATGTCTGGGACCAAATCTCCTTCTACCTTTGGCCTACAGGCACAAATGTACCTGGACTTCAGAACTTCCCATATTAAGGTTCTTAACTGGATCCTCTCCGTATTTGTTTGATGGCTTCCTTCGGCCATTCACAGATTCCATGGATTCATGTGGTCACATCTTTTAGGAAACAACTTTTCTACTTACTGCTTGGGTTTTGGATTTTATTTTATCACCATAGTAAATCAAATCCCCTGTAACCAACCAACCAATCAACCAACTAACCAATCAACCAAATAACCAACCAATCATTCAACCAAGTAAACAATCAAACAACCAATCAAACAACTAACCAACCAACCAACCAACCAACCAACCTGTAGTTCATAGCAGCTGCATCCGTTTCCCTATTGGCTGAGGTGTATAGAGTACCATCCTGGGAAGTTTATGATTGAAAGAAGGAAGGAGGAAGGGAGAGAAGGAGAAACACAGCCAGCCATAAGCAAATCATCTCTCCTCCAAATGAACTTTACAAACAAAGGCACTAGGCTAAAGGTCCTGGTGTTCATTTGTCTTCTGAAAGGCTTTGTACATTAGCAGGAAACCACTTAGAGGTCCTCCTGTATTGACATTTGAAATTCAGTCAAGAATTCAGCAGGCCAGGGTGACCAGCTTAATATGGAAAGAGGATTTTGTTGAAAGGGAAGCGATGGAGAAAACCCAACCTGGGAAGGGGTGAGGCACAGTGAGCCAGTAGGAAATACCTCCACCACCTTCACTAGGAAAGCCCAGAGTCATGGTACTGACCTGCAAAAGAACAGAGCTCATGAATCATGACTGTGATTGTCCTGGCTGTGGAGATAGCAAACAGGAGCATACTGGTTCTGGCTAAGCTAACGCTGGCATCCACCTCAGGCTATACCACTCCAAAGGGTTGAATCGGGGAAACACATGGCCAGCCATCTTGAATACTCACTGTCTGTGGCAGCAGCTTTCCCTTACTGTGACAAAATACCCCAGCCAATCAAGTGATAAGAAGGGATAGTTTACTTTGGTTCTCAGAAGACATGGTTCATTTTGGCTTGCGGATCTGGAAATTTCAACCCATAGTCACCTGGACTTATTTGGGGCTGTGCCAGTATAGTAAAATACTGTATTTTGCTATATATATTAGTATATATAGTAAAATAAAATTAGTATATATAAAATTAGTATATATATATATATATATTATATATATTATATATATATTATATATATTATATATTATATATATTAGTATAGCATCATAGTAAAATCATGTGACAGAAGATACTTGGTCACCTCAAGGCAACTGAAAAATCAGAAAAAAAGAAAAAAAAGGGGGGGGGGGAGCAGAGGGTACTGGGTCCAAATATTTTCTTTAAAGGTACAGCCTTTAATGATCTAATTTCTGTCCACAAAGCCCCACCTTCTAAAAGGCTCGCTACCTCCCAGTAGTACCACGGGCTGGTGACCAAACCTTCAACACATGGGCTTTGGATGGACATTCAGATCTGGACTATTTCTGTCTGTCTTAGTTAGGTGTTTACTGCTGTGAAGAGACACCCCAGCCAAGGCAACTCTAATAAAAGACATTTCATTGGAGCTGGCTTAGGGGTTCAGAGATTCGGTCTGTTATCATTACGGCAGGAAGCACAGCAGCATCCAGGCAGGCGTGTGCTAGAGGAGCTGAGAGTTCTACCTCTTGAGAATTCTTGCTCTGAAGGCAGCTAAGAGAAGACTGGCTTCCAGGCAGCTAGGACTAGGGTCTTAAAGCCCACGCCCACAATGACACACTTCCTCCAACAAGGCCACACCTACTCCAACAAGGCTATACTTACAAATATCACCACTCACTGGGCCAAGCATATTCAAACCACCACACTGTCTTAATACCCAAGAAAGTGACAAAGGTCCTCTAGGGATTCTTATACCTGGGTCCTCTGAGAAATGCCGCGGGTCACTAAACATCATGGGTCTCTTTGCTCCTTGGTGTTATTCTACCATGATTTTCCCACCTGCAGATGGGGCTGGAATATACAGCTTAGATGGCTGGAGGGTGGTTTACGTGAGTCAAGTGTAAACGTTTGGGAACTCTGAATCATGTGTGGCTTTAGAGACATGGGGCGGGGGCGGGGGGGGGGGGGGGGAGTCTGTCTTCATGGCGCATGCGCTCTCCTTGACCAGAACGTAGGCTTGATTTTGAGTGTCTAAGAAAGGAAAGCAAACTTCCTTCTCACAAATATGGCTAATTCTTACTCTTTCTTTTCCAGATGGTAACAAAAGATAATCCAGATGGGGTGCAGGTGTTGTAAGATGATACAAAGGTAAAGTGCACATATTGCAAGGGGCATTTGTAGTCACTGCAGAGTCCTGTTAAAGCCACACCTATAAAATAAGGCACAAGAGTAGAAGAGGGCTCGAGGAAGAGACAAATAGGAGGGTGGCAGTGAGGGACACTAGAAGATGGGGGGATGGGTATGATCAAAGTCTATTATATAGAGGTATGAAAATGTCATAATGAAGCCCATTGTTCTGGCCAATGGCAGATAATAAAGCAACAGCAAAATGATAGAAATAAATAAGGATGTAAAGACAGTAAGTGTGACGGCTGCTTAAAGAGTAACCCACTCACATCGTGGTGCATTCAGTGCATTTAGCCAGCTCAGTGCCAAGACATGAAGACTTGGCTCCATGCGACATCGTTTAGAAACCCTGTGTTCTAGATATTAAAAGGGCAAGCTCAGGTTGTAGAGGACTCCTGAAGTGACATAGTGACCTCACGGACCAGAGACCAGTCACCTGTCCTGTGACATTTCATAAAAATTTGAGTGAGGTGAATCATAAGCAAAATAGATTAACTGATGACCTGACTTCCCAGGTCTCTTCAGATCTTTCCATTAGCTAAAGATTTTTTTATGCCAAATGGACTTATTCCTTTTAGATACGATGGCAGGGGCCAGTTTCTTTGCCAACTCCTCTGTCCCCATGTCAATTAATTGATGTCTATTCCTCTCGCCCCCCAGCTATCTCTTTGATCCAGTTCAAGTGCCCTCCCCTGGTTTTGTCAATGAAGTAAACAGCTGCAAGTTGGACGAAGATGACACTGTCAGACTAAAAGGCACCCAGAACAGTGAGGTTGAGGTGCCCAGGAATGCCCTACACGGTGGGAGCCTGAGCAAATCAGAGAGCAGAGGCAGTACAACTGGTCTACCTCACCAAGGACCGCTCTCCCGGGAGGACTCAGAAGAGAGAGCCTGTGTGGAGAAGCAGGGTATTGTCAATGGCATCAGCCCCACTGCTACTCTGCAGTCCGTCAGGAGTTCCAGGCTCCACCAGGTTGACAATAGCTCCTGGGCCAGCAGCCCCTGGGTAGCCACCATAGACGGTGCTCACCCGGCTCAACCCTTCCTTGAAGGAGAAGACTACAGGAAGCAAAGCTGCGTGCTGCCCACCTTGGAAGGGACCCAGATGGTGGGACATGGGGACTGCAGAGCCCCTGTGGAGACCTTGGCAGTGGCAGATCACATCCCATACATACCAGCCCCAGATTATCCCCAGCTCTGGAGCCCCGCAGTAGACAACACAGACCCTGAAGAAAAGGACTGTCTTTTTGAAAACCACTCTGAGGTGGAGCCCCTTCCGGGAATTCACCCCAGGGTGAGTCAGCAGGGTTTGAGCATGCCCTTCTCCCTGAAGGGAAGCTGGGACTCACTGAATGAGGCAGGGACAACAGAAGTTCTGAGTGACTACTTCAAAGAGGAGGATCCCACTCACCCTACGTCGGTGGCTGATTCTGGAAATGAGCGGGAAGACCCCCACACCTACAATGGGGACAGGGAAGGTGTTGTGGTAGATGAGGACGCTGAAGTGGCAGAAGCCCTCGCAGCATTAGAAGCTGCTACCGCAGGAGAAGATGCAGATGATGCCGATTAGGGGGAGGAGTGAGGCGAGGAGAGAGAGCTGCAGTCACAGGTAGCATGTGCCCACTCTGCCAGCATGCCCCGGCAGCCTTGCCAGCTGGACCAGTTGTTTACATCTGTTATCTTCCCATTGCCAGTACCTGTGCCATGCTGCTTGCTGGATACGGCATCCCTCTTCTCCAAATGCATTCAGAATGCTAGCATCAAAATAAGAGTGGGCCTTCATGTCCATGACCACAACAAGTGCAGAAGTTAAGCAGCTTGCATGCCGGCCCTGAAAGTGCCACCAGAACATCTGTCCAGATGTGCATGAGGATGCCCGGACATCCCCACACTTGGTCCCAGGGGCACACAAACATGGGCCATTCTGTTTGAATGTATTTCTTTACCTTGTTTTTGAGAGCCAAATACTTCACCCAACCTAGAAAAAGGAAACTACCCACTTAAAGTGCCTACTGTGTGCCAGAGCTTAACTTCAGGGACAGTCACCCAGGGAACTAGTAACTAACCACTTGTGGAACATCAAGTGCCCTTCAAGGTGGGGCAGACTTGACCAGTGAACAAATGGTTAGTCCTCTGCTGTGCTAGGAGACCACCCTGACCTTAACTTTTTTTTTAGACTATTACTTTTTAATCTCCTTAGGGATATGGGAGGCTGGCCAAAATACTTCTTAAAACTAGTGTCATGTTCTAGGTTCGAGTTTGTGAGTGTTTTGGAACAGCCTAGTCATTTATGAAGGGATCATTAAACGTCTGGTTCTCATTAAAGCATCACGCCATATGTGTCTCCCTGTCTTGTGGAAAAGCTGAGTATAATAGTCTCAGACAGAATTAGTGACCGTTGGCGCTTCCTTCAGTTTATACATGTAGACATTCATTTGCCTTAATGGAAAAGGAAGGGCCAGAGATGGCACTCCCTCTGTGTTAAGGTGGTATAGTCCAACTTCCTACTTACACCAGGTTGGTTATCCGATCCCTTGGCTAGATCTAGCTGGATAGAAAAGAGAACAGAAGACATCAATCAAGCTGTGTACTTGAGTCTCCCAAATCAACTTGGGATATAATTCAAGAAGATAAGAGAGAATGCATGTTGATTTTCGAGGTGAGCAGCCTACAGTCTCTGTCACATCAGAACTCCCAGACCCTAAAGCCTATGGTAAAACTAACAGGTTTTGAGAGGCTCCAGGGACAGTGCTGATGTTAAGTGTGGCACAGACGATTCTTAAGCCTTCGGTCCAGGAGAAGAGGGTCTTGACAGCTACCACCGTCCCAACTTCTGTCACATCTCAAAAATGAGCACAAAAAGGGAATTCAGACAGGGCCTGGGGAAAGAAGGGGTTGGTGCAGACAAGGCTTTCTCTGTCCCTGAAGTACCCACTTGCACTGCATATGCACATTAGGAACGGCTGCTAAGTTCCCCAGCACGGACAGCCTGACAGCTCTCTCTCTCTCTCTCTCTCTCTCTCTCTCAAGATTCACTTTTGCAAAAAAGCTGCTTTGAGAAGGTCAACAGATAGCCAAGGATTACAACTTTTTCATAAAACCATCTTAGCCCCATTCACTTTTATACCCCACCCCAGGCTTCACCAGAGGGCCTCACACGGGACTCAGAACTTTGAGACTGAAAAAAAAAATTCCCCATTCTGGCTTCTATGGGGTGGTCCCACCACTGCCACCAACATCTTGCTGTACAGGTTGTGTTCTTGGTGGCTCATAACCCGACAAGTGATACTGCTGACAGGGACTTCTTCCAGGCCTTCTCAACATTTCTGTAAGCGTATTCGCTGTGAGGCACCAACTGAGATCAGGCTCAGACATCACAGGTCTCTACAATCCTGAGCTAGTTATATATAGCACATGGAATTTACCATGTTAAGTCTCAGTTTAAAGTGTTTTTGTTTGTGTGTGTGTGTGTGTGTGTGTGTGTGTGTGTGTGTGTGTGTGTTGCACACATATAGAGGTCAGAGGACAACTTGTGGCTTGTGGGAATCCGTTCTCTCTCCTACTAGATATATATATATATATATATATATATATATATATATATATATATATATATATATATATATATATCTATCTCAAAGGATTCATATGTGTGTGTGTATACATATATACATATGTTTTTCTTGGTTTTTTGAGACAGGGTTTCCCTACATAGCCCTGGGTGTCATGATCTCACCCTGTGGACAGGGCTGGTCTTGAACTCACAGATCCACCTGCCTCTGCCTTCTGAGTGCTGGGATTAAAAAGTTGTGTGCCACCAGCCTCAGCTTGTTTGTAAAATATCTTAAACATATCTAACCAAGCTTCCATCTGGCTCTAACCCCTCCGTACACCCCCTCCCACCTTCACATCTTTCCCTTTTCTTCTTTTTAAACAATCCGCTGAATCCAGTCAGTGCTGCCTGCACATGCATGGGTGGAGACTGGGCAACTTTTAAGTGCCCCACACACACCCCCAAAAATGACGATACCAGCAGCCATCAACTGTCAGTAGCTCCTGAGCTAGGGAGGGGCTCTGCAAACCCTCTCCTGTTCATGCTGAAATGCTGACTGACTTTATCTTGCAAGCATCTTCATGATGGAAAAAAGAATGCTCTCTCTCTCTCTCTCTGGATTTATTTTACTTTTTTCTCTAGATTATACGCATCCAATTAAGGTCATTCTATTACGGTGACAAACACACAGAAGCCGACATTGGCTTATGGTAAGTCCTTTCCCTGATTATGGAAAAAATAAGCCTTTATTTTGGGCTTTTTGAGACAGAGTCTCATGTAACCCAGGCTGACCTCAAATTGATTGTGCAACCAAGGCTGGAGAAAGCACCTCTTTACCTAACAATGCAGACAAAAGTCATGGTGTTCAGGTATCCAGAAGTCCTGACCCCAGGGCCCTTCCCCAGAACCTCACACACACATGGGATTTAGTCATATTACTCCTAGAGTCCCCTGTGTCTCTTGCTATGAACCATAGGTTTAAATTTCTTCCTTTTTCTGAGCCTCTGTTTTCTTGTCTCTCTTTTTTTTTTTTCAAGGCAGGGTTTCTCTGTGTAGCCCTGGCTGTCCTGGAACTCACTTTGTAGACCAGGCTGGCCTCGAACTCAGAAATCCGCCTGCCTCTGCCTCCCGAGTGCTGGGATTAAAGGCGTGCACCACCACGCCCAGCTTGTTTTCTTGTCTCTTAAGTGGAGATGGTTCCTATTTTCTAGCATAAACACAGACCCTCTGCAACTTTAGTGTGTCCTGGAAATGTGCACTGTTTGACTTTTCAAAGGAAAGAAAAGGAAAGGACACAGATTTCTAGACCTCGGACCTTAGAGACTTGCTGGACCTTGAGTGGGCGGGTCCCTGGCACCCACACTGTGATGTGGGCAGGTCCCTAGCCGTGCCTATCAACACCGAGGTGGTGACAGTCGTAGCCACCTTGCAGACCTCACGCTGGTCATCAAGAACAAATACTGCCCACTCACCCCTACACCTGCATGGTATAAGTAAATGCACTGTCTTGATCTGGTGTGGTTTCTACTTCATAGAGCAATAGGAAGAGGAAGAAATAATTAAAATATCAGAGTTGACTCTTTCCTCCCCGCACCACGGGGCCTATGAAACCACTGATTTAGAAGAGCAAATAAACTAAAGCACTCTGCAAATAAACAGGGTTAATATTGACAGAATATGCAGCATAGGTCTCTCTCTCTGTGCGTGTGTGTGTGTGTGTGTGTGTGTGTGTGTGTGTGTGCGCGCGTGCGTGCCTTGTAGCTTCAATACAAGCACACTTGAAAACGCACATCCAATGCCAGCCACCTACCACTGTTCCTTCACTGGGGCTTCTGGGGAGTCACTCTCAGGCATTTGGGAATAGTTAATATGAAACTAGACTGAAATGTGACCTAAAGGCCAGAAAACAGGGAAAGAATTTCACTTATTTCCCTTATCAAAGCTGCACATTCCGGACTGCTAATTAGAATGCTTAGTTAGAACCTGGCTACTTTGTGCTTGGGACTCTTCCAGAGGAAGAGTCCCCACATCCCAGAACCCACATCCCAGGACCTGCATCCCAGAACCCACATCCCAGGACCCACATCCAAGGACCCACATCCCAAAATCCACATCCCAGGACCCACATCCCAGAATCCACATCCCAGGACATGCATCCCAGAATCCACATCCCAGGACCCACATCCCAGAATCCACATCCCAGGACATGCATCCCAGAACCCACATCCTAGAACCCACATCCCAGAATCCACATCCCAGGACCCACATCCCAGAGCCCACATCCCAGGACCCACATCCCAGAACCCACATCCCAGAATCCACATCCCAGGACCCACATCCCAGAACCCACATCCCAGGACCTACATACATCCCAGGACCCACATTGGGTCACTCATGACCAATGTAAATCCAGCTCCAGGGTGTCTGCCTCCATCTTCTGGCTTCCAGCTTTCCCAGACACATGCACACATACATGGCAGGCACACAGGTTCTAACTAGGCACTCTAATTGGCAGTCTGGCACCCATACATGGCAGATGCATAGACACATACATAAACATAAATTAAAATAGGTCTAAAACAAAGAAAGGAGAATTCTGATGCTTTGGAAGCAAAATGATATGAGGAATGTATCATTATAAAATAGCAATGTAGCAGCGGGGCATATGGTACACATATCCATAATCCCAGCTCTCAAGAGGATGAGGCAGGAAGGTTTTGAGTTCAAGTCTAGCCTGGGTTATATAATGATTTATTAGGACAGACAGACAGGAGGGAGGGAAAAGGAAAAGTCTGGGGATGTCGCTTGATTGGTCAAGTGTTTTCCTTGCATGTGCAAAACCCTAGGTTCCATTCCAAACATCAAATGAAACCATGTGGTACACAGGCTTGTTATTCCAGCTCTCAAGAGGCTGAGGCAGGAAAGGTCCAGACTTCAAGCTTAGGTCTGTAGAGATGGCTCAGTGGTTAAAACATGTACTGGTCTTCCATAGGTCCCAACTTTGGTTCACAGCATACACATCAGATAGTTCACATCTGTCTGTAACTGCAGGTCCAACCAACGGATCCGATGCCTCCATGGGAGAATATACTCATGTGCACATAATCACATACAGATGCACACACGTGCAAAGAATTTAAAAATAAATATTTAGCTGGGCGTGGTGGCGCACGCCTTTAATCCCAGCACTCGGGAGGCAGAGGCAGGCGGATTTCTGAGTTCGAGGCTAGCCTGGTCAACAAAGTGAGTTCCAGGACAGCCAGGGCTATACAGAGAAACCCTGTCTCAAAAAACCAAAAAAAAAAAAAAAAAAAAAAATTTAAAAAATTCAAGGTCATCCTCAACTACACAGCTAGTTTAGGGCCAGCCTGAGCTTATATGACTCAAAAAAAAAAAAAAATATGAAGAGGAGAGAGAAAACTCCAGAAAAAATAAATTTGATCTCCAGGTTATATTCAGAATATGATATTCCTAAAGCTATAGAAAAGGATGCTTGTGGCCCTCAGACATATATGTAAGGAGGATTTCTTAGGTTCATGAGAGTCGGTCTGTGATCTGGGGCCAGTCGAGATGCTCTTCTTGTCTAAAACGATAACTGAAGAGTGGCCAAAGCTATGAATTTGCAAATCCAGACTCATAAAGGTTTTCATGACATCAGCCGTAAACCAGGCGACAATCTAGCAAAAATGGATGTCATATTTAAACTATCAATTATTTATTTATGGCTTACTTATTTATAGCAAGATGAAATATCTATATACACACTACTTCAAAAATAATTTGCTGGAATAGATGGCTATTGGTTGAATTATTGACTGAAATCCTCTCCATCAATTGTGACTACAAGCAAATCCTGCCTGTGCGTACTCAAACCCATTGCTCCAGTCACATCGTGTGTAAAGCAGAGGCGATGGCCGGGCCTCCCTCTGCACCTCGAGACCACACTGAGACATACAGTTCTTCTCACCTCCCCAACTCCTGGCAGACCATCACTATTAGCTGCCTTCTGGTCACTTGGCTAAGGCCACTGGCTCACTTTCAAAAGTCACATTCAACATCTTCTTAGTAACTAACTCTTAACTGCTACACACCAAAGCTCTCCAAACCACTTCTGATGACAACCATCTCTAAAGTGATAAACTCTTTCTCACTTACATCATCAATTATCACCCAACATTAAAATTACAATACAGAGGCACTTATCGGGAACATATTTTACCCTCCTTTATTTTACTGACTGGCGCACACACAGGGGTTCACACCCACTTACACTTTTAGGCCACATCGCCCTTGAAGCGAGTAGCTCATATTAAGATGAATCTTTCTTTTTTTTATTTATTAGATATTTTCTTAATTTACATTTCAAATGCTATCCCGAAAGTTCCCTCTCCCCTCCCCCCGCCCTGCTCCCCTGCCCACCCACTCCCACTTCTTGGCCCTGGCGTTCCCCTGTATTGGGGCATATAAAGATTGCAATACCAAGGGGCCTCTCTTCCCAATGATGGCTGACTAGGCCATCTTCTGCTACATATGCAGCTAGAGACACAAGCTCTGGAAAATTGGACATAGTACTACCGGAGGATCCAGCAATACCTCTCCTGGGCATATACCCAGAAGATGTTCCAACTGATAAAAAGGACACATGCTCCACTATGTTCATAGCAGCTATATTCATAATAGCCAGAAGCTGGAAAGAACCCAGATGTCCTTCAATAGAGGAATGGATACAGAAAATGTGGTACATTTACACAATGGAGTACTATTCTGCTATTTTAAAAATGAATTTATAAAATTCTTGGGCAAATGGATGTATCTGGAGGATATCATCCTTAGTGAGGTAACCCAATCACAAAAGAAGTCATTGGATATGCGCTCACTGATAAGTGGATATTAGCGCAGAAACTTAGAATACCCAAGATGAATCTTTCTTCAGCATTCCTTATTCACAATGTAATCGTGTTGAAGGCCGCGGGACCTTAAAAGGTCATTAGGTTATGGAGGCTCCGCTCTCATGAACAGACTGTTTATCGCTCAAGTAACAGCATCAGGTCTCGAGACAGAATTAAGGAGTGAGTTGTGTCTTGTGGGGTTGCGTTGGTTACCCTGAAAGCGGGTCCCCCTGGACTTTTCCCTCTTCTCCGAATCTTCCTTGGCCCATCTCACAAACCTTCCCACTACAGTGACGTGCACCTGCCATTGTCCAGGGAACACCAAGGCCTTTATTCAATGTGGCTGCTAAGCTCAGACTTTTCAACCTCCCAAACTTGGGAACGGACAAGCCTTTTATCCTTTTAAACCATTCAACCCCAGGTATTTTGTTTATAGCCATATAAAACAGTGGCACCAATACCCACTAAAGAGGCAGTGCCTTCTGGGAGTTTATGGGCAGGCTATGGCATGCATCTCGGTTTTGCATGAATTTTATACTCCTTTTAAAAAAAGCAAGCTGGAGAGCTAGGCTAATTAAATCTGTGGTACCTGGGTTTAGTTAGAGACCCCAATGAAGTAAAGAGAAATTTAAGACCCTCAATATTAACATAATCATGCACATACATGGGCCCACAAACATGAAAATGTACAACATGCAGGCATGTCACACACACACACACACACACACACACACACACACACACACCACATTCACATGCAAAATTAAACAAACAAACAAATTCACTGTGCGAACAACGGTTCAGGAAAATGCTAAGCCTCAAAGAAGCCAAGAGCCTGGTTCCCAGCATACAGCGTGAGTGGAGCCTGGTTCCCAGCAGACAGCGTGAGTGGAGCCTGGTTCCCAACAGACAGCGTGAGTGGCAGAGCTAAGGCTCAACTCTACATCGAAGGTCAAGCTCTCTCTCTCTCTCTCTGAGTCCCAGTTGCTTAGTCACACCATTTCTATGACAGCATTTAGGGCCTGAGGTTCCCTCCACAGTCATTCCTGCCTTCATCTGTGTTCAGGGGCACACTGGTGGCCTCAGACAGTGAGGAAGCATTTGACGGGGAAAACAAGATAGATTGACAGGGCCAGAAAAAAATATTCAGGAAAAAAACAAACTTGCTCCTTTACTCCCATCCTCTAGCTAGTGATATCCTTTATTTTTAAAGGTTCATTCATTCTGCCAACACATCGTGGGGGCTCTGCACACCAATGCGCACAAACGGCCGGATCATACCCCACTGCAGTTCCTACATGTAACCAGAAGAGGGAGCCAAAGTGCTATCTCTGTGCAAGGTGGGATGCTCAAAGACAAAGACTTGGCTACAAAGCTCCAAGTTACGGGGAAACCATTTGTAAGTCCCCTAATTTTCATTTTCTTCACTGTAAGTTTTGGATAGCACAAGTTCTGGTCAGCAAGACAGACTTGAGAAGGAAATGCAGAAGTGTGCAAAACTATAAATAATGCTCCATCCTCAAAACCATAGATCCTCCCGGAGCCCAGGTACAGAGAGCACTGACCAGGGACATCCAGATGGGCCACGATTTGCCACATTCCCAACACTGACAACCGTGTAATCTAAATAAGATCTTGGCACCCCTACTCTGCATCACATGCATACCCAGAAAGTCTGATTCAAAACAAAGTATGTCACCCCTAGTCACCCCTTTTGGCTGTGAAGTGAGGAATCCAGGAATTTCCAGGATCTTCCTTAGTGCACACATCCAAGTTTCTACTTTTCCTGGGGTGAAACTTATGTCAGCTTTTCTATTTCCTCGACATACTCGGGAGTACATCTGCACACACTCCGAAGTATTACCCAAGTAACCAGTTTTGTGGACGCCCGAAGCCCAAAAGCAAAAACAGCTGAGCGTAGTACCAAGTTCTGTTCATGGTGGCTCTCCTGGGGTAGTTTTCAACTATGTGCATGCCAGCATTGAAAAAGTTATTATGTTGTAAGAGTGGAGTTTCCTACAAAGTTGAAAATAACATAAGGTTAAAATGAATGAAACAAGTATGGAGTCAGAGGTATCATATGGACTTGGACTCCTTAACACAGAGAAACACAAAGATGTGTACTTAGATATGGGTTACTATACAGAGGGCAGAGGCTGTGACACCCAGTATCAATGAGCACAGCCTGTGTCCTTATTTTCAAAAATACCATTCTGTATCAAAATGACTCAGGGTTCCTTAGATATGCAGTTGGTCCTAAGACTGGGATGTTGAGGTTTGGTCTGTTGCTATGAATCGTAATGCTAAGAGTGTGAGGGGGGCAAGACTTGGTTGTCCCAGAGAGTCCCCACATAGATTCAAGTTATTTCTGATTGGTGAATAAAGATGCCTACAGCCTATAGCTGGGCAGAATTGAGATAGGTGGGGGGCTTAGTGTTCCCGGCAGCATTGGAGTTGGAAAAGATTACAAGGGGAGAGAGAAAGGTGGAGAGGGAAGTAAGAAAGGCTGAGAGGGCTGACCAATTGGAGTTAAGAGCAGCCCAGATGAAACATAGTAATAACTCAGGGTTATCAACAGGAAATAGATTTTAATGGCATAGAGGGTAGATATTTGCCCAGACGTGCTCTTTAGGGCTTATTGTAAATATAATGGTTCTGTGTGTCTTTTATCTAGGAACAAAATGGTCAGAGTCAAGGTAGAAACCTCAAATTGAGATTAAATATTTTCTACAACACTGGGGCAGGGAACAAGAAAACAAGAAGAGCCTGAAGCACCTTCTGGGCCAGAAAGTAACAAGGGGCTAGAAATAGGCGAGGCAGAGTGTGGGGGAGGGGAGGAGAGCACCATGCCAAAGGCATCAATCTGGAAGAGCTTTCTTTTTTGTTGTTGTTGTTTTTGTTTTTGTTTTGTTTTTCAAGACAGGGTTTCTCTGTGTATCCCTGGCTGTCCTGGAACTCAGGACAGGCTGACCTCGAACTCAGAAATCTGCCTGCCTCTGCCTCCCGAGTGCTGGGATTAAAGGTGTGAGTCACCATGTACAGGCACTGTCCTCTAGGGAATGGAGTTGTGCTCCCTTGTCCTGCTCCCCCACCCCCAGAAAAAAAAAAAAACACCCCACATTGATACTGAAATCTCAACACTTAGAATAGGACTCGGGTGACCCTACTGGGAGCTAGGATCTTTGCAAATGTAACCAAGTTAAGATGAGTTCTTATGATGGATTGCAGTGGGCCCCTAAGCCAAAGGGCAGATGGCCTTAAAAGGACAGATAGGACATACACACAGAGAAGGACATCTCAAGACACAGATCTTCAATGATGCAGAACCTCAAACCGGGAAATGCTGAGAACTTTCTAACACCTCCCTCGGAATACAGGGTGGACCTAACCCTGGAGAAAAAAACGTTTCTAGCTCTGGCCTGAAATAGCTTTCTGTATTTCCTTAGTCGCCAAGCTTTTGGTAACTTGTTGATTGGAGTCCTGGGGAAGCCAACTCCAATGGATGGTAAAGCTAGCAAGATGAAAATGTAAACACAGGTAAGTTACTGGCCTCATCCCCGAGTATCTTCCCTCTTCATGACAGAGGTACAAATAGTAACTGGAACATCCTGAAGCCTGCTAGACACGCCAACCAAACGACTGACTGGAAATCACAAGATGACACATGTCAACTCCGTGTTCCCTGACACGCAGCATCCTTACCAATGCAAAACCTCAAGTCTCTCCATGAGAAAGTTCCCCAGCTCAAATGGAAGGACACCGTAGAGAGCCGAGCGGCTTACTACAGTGTGGTGATCAAGAGACTGGTCTAGTGAGCCGTCTTCGGAGATGCAATAACTCAGGGCAAAGTGGGAGTCTCCTTCCACCTGAGTTCTAATTTGTTTATCAATCCTGGACCAATAGTGCTTTCTTAGTCATCATCATGTTCCTATGGTGATGGAAGATGTTGAACACTAAGATTAGCAGACTGGGGGGGGGTACACATAAACTCCACACTTTATTTATTTCTCTATGTCCCAAATCATCCATGGGGCGGGGGGAGGGGGGAGATAGAGGTGCTATAAACAGAGAAATCCAATGAGACCAGCCCACCGATTACTCAACAAGCTAAGACTTAAGAGGCTGGTCCTGTAAGATGTAACTCATTCAAGCACGCTGGTTTAATGCTTTTATTTTTAACTCTGCTTTGGTAGTACAAAATTCATAAAAAGTACAAACCAGACAGTTAAAAATACATTTGACACTGGAAACCGAAAATTTTCCTTTACAAAATTTTTTTACATCAAGAAGGCAACCGACTGACTTAATTCCTTTACACCAAGAAGCGATCCATCGTTAGTGTTGTGGACGGTGAACTTGCCTAGGATCCGCAGCAGAACTTCTGAAGGAGGAGGAGGGAGGAGGAGGGACCCTAAACGCCAACTGTGCTGGGAACACTCAGGATTCTCACCAGGCTGTACAAACCAGGACAAAGCTTATGTGTTGAATGTATTGAATGTTTAATTTTTGGCATCTCTGGAAGCCAGTCACCCATGTGCTCAAGCATTAGAAAATGTTTAAAATGTACTCTGGGTATATAAATACAATCTTAAATATCTTTGCTTATTATTATTTTAATTTTTTTGTTTTTTTATTGCTATAGAAAGTGCTCTACATTGAATAAAATTAAAAAATAATTAAAGCTGAAGAATCTTACATATTAGCCCATCACCATTTTTTGCAAAATGTATAGGTTTTGTTTGTTTGTTTGTTTGTTTGTCTGTTTAAGTAAAAATACCGGCTTAGCTGCACAAGCATTACTCCCATGAGCACGCACTCTACTTCCTGGACCACAGTGAACCTTGCATCCACACTGGCATCTCTGCTTAGTAGACACAACACCAAGTCACTAGCTGCCATTGCAGGTTCACACCAAACTGCATCTACCACTCACATAAAATGTTTGGGAAAAAAAAAGTTAGTTTGTGTCCAGAAGCAAAATTTTTTTTAACAGAAAATGCCCTGGGGTGTATTTTTTAAATCCCGCCCCTCTTCTTTTCTATTTTATTTTTGTACAGCCAAATTAAAAGCAAAAAAACAAAAAGAAACAAACAAAAAACACCCCAAAACCACACCCATTACTTAATGCATCACACCAATGGAAGTAGGGCATAAAGCTTGACGCACCAGCCCCCTCCCCATCCCAGACCTATGTACTTTGAGGTGTTTTATAAAACAAGGCCAAGAGAGAGCCCTACCAGGCAAGAAGCCCCTAAGACTGGTAGAGCATACCCGAAAGTGCTCTACCACTGAGCAATAGCCCAGTCCTCTCTTCACTTTTTTTGTTGGAAGACGGGGTCTGGCTCAGTCACCCGTAACCTGGGGAGCCTTGAACTTGCGATCTTCCTAGGAAGCCTTTACTAAGCATCAGCTACAGCAGGATCCTGAGTAAAACAGCAGAGGTCTCAAGGGTGTGTTTGCATAAGAAGAGTGTTTTGTTTTGGCCTTTGGTTGCCTTTAAACCATTTTCCCTTTTACTCAATCAGACTAAAAGACAGCTGTGTAGATTAAGTTCAATAAAAAACAGTCATAGTCTCTTTATCTTCTAAGTGATCAGAGAATGACAGGGGGGACAGGCTGACGGGAGCAGGAGTCAGTGCTGAATTCTTGGTCCAGGAATCTTTAGTGCAGGGTGCCTGTGGTTCCATCGGATCCCGTGACGTCCTAGGGGATCATCTTCTGAGCAATAGATGTTTTCCAGCGTCCTTTTGCAGGCAAGAATCTCCTGTAACAACCCAACTGTGTGTACGAAGATCTTATCGCCAATGTCAACATGGAATCTGGGGTTCCGGAACAGACGTGAGCACGCCAACACAAGCTCAGGCTAGAAATGGCTCCTCTGTGTGTTCATAATGCCATGATTCCAAGGGAGGAGCTGCCTGGGTCTGGAACAGCCAGGAATGTGCAACTGGGGACGGTCCGAGAGTATAAGAGGAAGAGCTCTTTCCCTCTCAGAAACGGAACTAAAACTTTCGTCACACCTTTTAAGCCCAAAACTTCTTTCAAAGCAAGCTGAATTCTGTGTCCAGCATAGCAAAAATATGCCCTTTTGGGTTTGATCTGCATGCTATTGACTTCATGATAGAAACTGTATAAAACATATATAAAAATATTCCCGAGGCGACTTCATTATCTCGCAAGTTCGGAGTCTCTTAGAACACTTCAAGAAAGCCAGCAGCTGCTGCAAGAGAAAACAAAAGAGTAGAGTTGTGACGAAAGGAGACATACCCCGTGCTCATCTGAGTTAACGACACAGGAAAGCTGTGATCCCTCCTGACACCAGCCAACCCACCCACTCATCTCTGCCCCATTACACCTTCTGGGTAGAATTCAGTCTAAGAACACTTAGGGACCTCCTCCTCATCACCAAGAAAACACTAGAGCTGCAGTTCTCAACCTCTGGGTCGCAACCCCAAAAAGACCTTTGGAAAACATAGATTTACATTAGGATTTATAATGGCATGGAAGTTACAGTTATGAGGAAGCAACAAAGTCCTCTTACGGTTGGGGTGTCACTCAGCACTTTTACGGTTGGGGTGTCACTCAGCAACGGGAACTGTATTAAGGGGTCACGGCTCTTCACAGAAGCTCCCACGGCAGCAGATACTTACTCTGCCTGTGATCCCTGGTTTGCTCTCCAGGAAAAAAAAAAGGTTCTTAACCCCTGCTTCTCTGCTGTCATGTCACGTGCTGCAGGGTGATGACCTCGGTCATACTTATAAAACAGCTTTCTATGTCCCAAATATCTCCTGTCATTCACAGCTTTTATACCTTTTGATGTTCCTGAAATTTTCAAGATGCCCTTGTATACCGAAACGTGCATGCTGTCTAAGAAACCAACGTTAAGGAGCAAACCTATATCAAGGAGCAAAGCATTCTCATCTGCCACACGTGTTTGCGGATAAATGCTGAACGTAAGAGAGAAGAAGCCAGCTTGCAGAAATACAGAAGACTAACAAACATTAGCGTTGGCATCTTAGTTTAAGAACATACTATTCACAAGACAGGTCTGGGGACACAGACTTATAATCTTAGCTAGAGGCTGAGGAAGGGGGGGAAGGAAGGGGGGAACCCAAACTCAAGGCTTATGTGGGCTGCACAGTGAATTCAAGACCAAACTGGGAAGCTTAACGAAACCCAGTAAAAGGTTTAAAAAAGGGAGGGGGGGGGTTGCTCGCAGGGAGAGCATTTGCCTAGTATGGGCAAGGCCCTGGTGGTTCAATCCCGAGTAACTAGCATATAACCTGGAGAGAAAAGAAGGGAAGGAAGGAGGAAGGAGAGGAAGAGGGAAGGAGAACAAAAATTTACCCTTCAAGACATGCACTCTAAGATTATCCACTATTTTAAAGGTATTTTTATTGTATACGTATGAGTGTTGGCCTAAACATATGTTTGCACACAATGCATAGCTGGTCCCCATGGAGGCCAGAGAGGGCATTAGACACGCTGGAACTGAAGTGAAGGAAGAACAGAAGCCACACTGAGATCTGAGCCCAGGTCCTCTCCCAGAGCAGCCAGTGTTCTTCTCCACTGAGCAGTCTCTCCAGGTCCAAGGTCATCAGTTCCTATTTCTCGACATTCCTGATATTCATAGTGTCTTACGATGGAAGGGCAGGAGGCTGATTTTTCCAAAGATGGATGAATTGGATGAAGGACCACATGGAAATGAAATACTGTCCCCTAAAACGTCACAGGTCAAGCTTTTAGTTCTAATGAAACAAGAGGTGTCTCCTTGGAGCTGACACACGGGTTCGTGCGTGGGGACAGCCAGTGAGTATTGCTTTTGGGGAAGAACTCAGTTAACATTCTAGCACAGAAAAGGCCACAAGGAGGCCTTGTAGAGAAATGTAAAAATCACACACACACACACACACACACACACACACACACACACACCCAAAAGAGTTAAAAAACTATGTCAAGAGTTTTAGGACGAGTGGTGGTAGCGCATGCCTTTAATCCCAGCACTCGGGAGGCAGAGGCAGGCAGATTTCTGAGTTCGAGGACAGCCTGGTCTACAAAGTGAGTTCCAGGATAGTCAGAGCTATACAGAGAAACCCTGTCTCGAGAAAAAAAAAAAAGTTTTAGGACATTACCTAGAAGTATGTATTGGGCTGTTTTATGGCTGCTCTTTAAGTGACTTTTTGTATCCTGAAAGTCACAAAGTCCAGGACAATGAGGTCAGGCCTGAAATACAACATCTCATCAGAGTGAAAGGGCATAGTAATCCATACTTGTAGTTTCAGGAGTCAAGAAGCTGAGGCAGGCCCGGGCATGGTGGTACAAGCCTTTAATCCCAGCACTCGGGGGGCAGAGGCAGGCGGATTTCTGAGTTCAAGGTCAGCCTGGTCTACAAAGTGAGTTCCAGAACAGCCAGGGCTATAAAGAGAAACCCCGTCTCAAAAAAACAAACAAACAAGCTGAGGACTGCCACAAAAATCAAGGGCAACTGGGGCCACAGAGACCTTGTCTCAGAACAAACAAAGAAAAGAAAAGGAAAAAAGAAAAGAAGAGAAGAGAAGAGAAGAGAAGAGAAGAGAAGAGAAGAGAAGAGAAGAGAAGAGAAGAGAAGAGAAGAGATCATTCCAACCCAGAATTTATCCCTTGACAGAATGACAGAAGATCCCACCAACCTCCAGGGGGGGCCAACAAGAGGGTAAGATCAAAGGTCTAGATGCAGACCTAGATCCTTAGTCCTGGCTGCTGAAAGTGGCTGTCCTCTGGCATCCCCAGCACGGCAATAAGGTTTGCCCTAAACTGACAGATATTCAGTGTTTACCATGGTACAGCAGGAAGATGAGTATCAGTCCTCGGCTCTAAACAGCCACCTCTAAAGCTGATCTTAAAAACTGCCCTGTGCGCTGTGATCTCTGCACAAGGATGTGGAAAATCCAAACTGCTGCTTCCAGACCTCAGGAACTATGCAGCCAAGAGAAGACACCTACACAGGAGCCCCTCCCATCTGGTCTCTGCTCGACGCAAGGTGGCGAAGAGCTTCCGGGTTAANTCCTCGGCTCTAAACAGCCACCTCTAAAGCTGATCTTAAAAACTGCCCTGTGCGCTGTGATCTCTGCACAAGGATGTGGAAAATCCAAACTGCTGCTTCCAGACCTCAGGAACTATGCAGCCAAGAGAAGACACCTACACAGGAGCCCCTCCCATCTGGTCTCTGCTCGACGCAAGGTGGCGAAGAGCTTCCGGGTTAATACCTGTCTCATCATAAGGACAATTTAGGGAGGGAAAATGATGCCACACACTCACAGATAATGGTCAGCCTAGGGCCCAGAAGCTGCACCCAAGGACAGCTAGGGAGGGCTCAACACAGAATCGTAAACTTCCTTAAACATCAAGATAGTGTGTTTTGTCTTGTTTTTGGGCAACTCAGTTACGCTGTTCTCAGTTACGAGTTGGGTGAGCAACACCACAGGATGCCAAAAGGTTGGCATGCAAATGTCCAACTGTGGCCTACTTTCTGTGGATGAAATGAGGTACCGAAAAAGTGTGGAGTGCATTTGGTATGTTTTTTTCCCATTAATTTATTTATTTCTTCACTTCACATCCTGACCAAAGCCCCCATCTCCTCTGGGTATCTCCCCCACACCCCTCCTCTGAGAAAGGGGAGGTTGCCCTGAGTATCAAGTCACTGCAGGACTAGGCACACCTTTTTTCACGGAGGCTAGACAAGGCAGCCCAGTTAGGGGACCGGGATCCACAGGCAACAGTCAGGGACAGCCTCCGTTCCAGTTGTTAGGGGACCTGTGTACATCTGCTAGATATGAGGGGGTGGGTGGGGGAGCATAGGTCCAGCCCACACTTGCTTTTCAGTTGTTGGTTCAGTCTCTGGGAGCCCCAAGGGTGCATTTGGTATGTTTTAATAATCCTAAATGTCATCCCTTATTTTATGGTAAAGGAACTGGATCCTTACTGACAAGTAAGTCCACTCTGAATTGGTACTTCTTTACCACTTCAAACCAGTGTTAAAAGAACAGACATGGTGACACGTGCTGATAATCCCAGCACTAGGGACTCAGAGGCAGGAGGATTGCTACAAGTTCAGGGCCAATCTGGGCTGTAAAGTAAGAGCCTATACAAAAACAAAAACAAAACTAACAAGCAAAACGTCTATACAAAAAAATACAAACTGAAACCAAAACTCATCCAGTGTCCTCTTTAATCTCAGAAGTCTCCGTTTGGATGTGAGCTTGCACTGACAGGCTCGCGTTCACATCCATCATTATTAAAAGAAAGATAAGACTGAAGCCCTTTAAATTTCATTATTAATAATGTTGGGCTGTCTCTGTCTGTTTATCTCTGTCTTTCTCCCTCTGACTCTGCTCTCACTCCTGCCCCCACCCCACCCTACACACACACACACACACACACACACACATACACACACATACACACACAGACAGGGTTTCAGCCTTGGCTGGCCTGGAACTCACTATGTAAACAAGGCTGGCCTTGAAATCAAAGATATTTGACTGCATTTGCTCCAGTGTGCTGTCATGCACTGCCACGCCTAGTCTAAATTGGGCATTTTTTATATTTGCTGATCGCTGTATTTTCAATAACACACAGCTCTCCTATTTTGATGAGGGGTTTAAATAATTAAAACCTTAGCTTCTAAATACCAATCATGAGCAAGTATTTATAGATTTATCATTGGG
>LR749709.1:1205543-1261842 GCA_902729485.2 Mus minutoides
AATACCTGCTGAGAAGTAAAGCCAAATGAGGTCCTTTGGCCTCTCGTGTCATGTAAACGTACACATGCTCATGCCATACATATGTGTGTGCACCTTTATACAGACACCACACACACAAACACACACAAAACCACCACCAACAACAACAACAACAAACCAAAATTAAAAAAAAAAAAAAAAAAAAAAAAGAAAGGAAGGAAGGAAGAAAAAACACAAATACCTGGAAAAATAGGAAGTGAGGCTTCTGCTGTTCATCTCAGCTAACAGCACAACTGTCCAGGTCCCTTGGGAACTAACCCTCCTGCCCTTGGTTGAGCCTTTCTAGTAGACAATGCCTGTGCAGAACAAGCCTTTCCTACTGAGCTTTCCTCAAAGTATAGGTGCATCAGCAAAAGAAAGAGACAGCATTGATGTGAAAGACAGCAGTGGAGACATTGGTCAGACAGCAATAAATGACCAGAAAACCTACATGCACAAGTGTCTTGCTGTCAAACCAAACCTAAAGGATATAACAACAGTTCAGGTAGGGGAGTGGGCAGAAGTGAAGAGCTGTCGTGGAGACCCAAAGGGCCTTTGTGAGTATTTTAGCCAATACAATATTTCCTCGGGGAAATGCAAATTAAAACACACTGTAAACAGAATGGCTAGAATTCGGTTACTAATATCAAGTACCAGCGATGGTAGGGATCATAGAAATTATCTCAGAACCACTAGTAAATGTGTAAACTGGTCAAAGCCCTTTGGAAAACTTACACAGGATCTAGTTATGTGTACTAAACAAAAACTGCCTTATAATTCCTTCATCCTCCTCCTAGATATATAACTTTTAAATGTCCACAAACAGATATACAATGATGATCATTGTCTCAGTTAGCTTCTTATTGCTGTGATAGAACAACATGAAGAAAGCAACATGAATAGGGAAGGGCTTGTTGGGTGTACAGTGTTCTGATACAGTCCATCAGAAAGTCAGAGCAGGAATTCAAGCCAAGAACTGATGCAGGGGCCGTGCTTCCTGGGTTGCTTCCCCATGGCTTACTCAATTTCTTTCTTTCTTCTTTCCTTCCTTCCTTCCTTCCTTCCTTCCTTCCTTCCTTCCTTCCTTTCTTTCTTTCTTTCTTTCTTTCTTTCTTTCTTTCTTTCTTTCTGGTTTTTGAGACAGGGTTTCTCTGTGTAGCCCTGGCTGACCTGGAACTCACTTTGTAGACCAGACTGGCCTTGAACTCAGAAATCTGCCTGCTTCTGCCTCCCAAATACTGGGATTAAAGGTGTGCGCCACCACACCTGGCTCGTTTTGCTTTCTTATAGCTCCCAGGACCATTTGCTTAGAAGTGGCACTGCCCACAGTGGGTAAACTATGAGCAAAATAAATTCATTAAGTGTACTTTTTGTCAGAGCAATAAGAAAAGCAACTCATACAAACTTTAATGTTCTTAGCATAACTGGGCAGCAGCTATCCTCGGCTGCAGACCAAATTCTCTGAAGGATAGATAAATAGATAGATAGATAGATAGATAGATAGATAGATAGATAGATAGATTATTTTTATATATATGAATATTTTGCCTATGTGTATGTATGTTAACTGTGTGCATTATTGATGCCAGTGGACACCAGAAGAGGGTGTCAAATCCTCTGGAACTGGAGTTACAGATGGTTGTAAACTGACATGTGGGTTCTGGAAACTGTATGTAGTCTTTTGCAAGAGCAGCAAGTGCTCTTAACCACTGACCCATCTCTGAAATTCCTAGTCCATTTCTGTCTGTCTGTCTGTCTGTCTGTCTGTCTCTCTCTCTCTCTCTCTCTCTCTCTCTCCTCCCCTCTCTCTCCCTCTCTCCCTGTCAGGCAATAGTGATCTATCAACAAAAAGTATAATGTCTAAGAGGCCTGAAAAGATCAAAAGGGAAAGGAAAGTATTTATGGAGATACTCTGGATTGTTCCAAGAAGTGTTTCTCTGCTCCTGTTTGAGATATTTACCCATGTCTCTTAGTCAAGCTATCACTAGCCACTTACCTTTCCCACTTGATCCACTACAAACGCCTGCTCTTACCTGGCCCACACTTGATTCTGCCCTTCACTAGCACTAGAAGATCTTTTGAAAAGCACAAATCTGGACTAGGCTACATCTCAGTGGGTAAAGTGTTTGTTGTATAAGCACAAGGATCCCACAATCCACATAAAAGGTGGGCACATGCTAGAGATGAGGTGAAGGCTCACTGGTTAGCCAGCGTCCTCTAAGGGGAGAACCCCAGGCTCTTGGAGATTCTCTGTCTCAAAAAAATGTCACAGAAATCAATAGAGGAAGATGCCCAGATTATACTTTCAGTTCCCACATCCTGCATGCACAGGTGAATACATGCAAACATACATACATACATGCACATACACACATACATACATACATAAATACATACACACATGCACATGCACAAGGATATCCACATACATACGCACACATACCCATGCACACACACATACATACACACATACACATATACATAAACTTACATACATATGCACATATACACATACACATGTGCACATACATACTCACACATACACACAGATAGACACAATATATACATAAATAGATACATACACACATACACATACTCACACACACATACACATACATATACAGTCATGAAATCACAAATCTGATCATTTTCCTACCTTCTTTCTTCACCAATATATTCCAAAAGCTCTCTGTCATTTTGTAGACAAATACCCAGTCCTTTGCTTAAGCAAAAGGCCCTGTCTAATTTCGTTCCTGTCCACCTTTCCGACCTCAGTGAGAGCCATATTCTACAGCCAGGACCCCACTGGTCCCATATCATACCTTCTTTTCCCACAAAGCCTTTGAACACCTAGATTGTCAATGTCAGTATGTCTTTTTTTTTTTTTTTCTTGCCTCAAGTTTCTTTGTAAAAACAGCATAGGTCGCTGGTCATCTGCAAACAGTGTGTGGGTAGGTGTGTCCCAGCAGTCTTTCTGTCTTCACACTGGCAGGAGCCTTTTCTATGGGCCTTCACAGGGGCCTGGGCACCCGAGAGCCTGAGCTGGAGCTGCAGCCTCGGCCTTAGCTGGAGCTATGGTCTCTGTCTTGGTTTGAACTTTAGGCTTCGGTTGACAGAGCCTATGCCCCTTGGCCATGTAGCTTCGAATCTGCTTCCCAAGCTTGGGGTGACCAATGAAAGCCATGTGGCTGGGTTTGCGGAGGGGACCCTTTGGCATCTTGGGCTTGATGGCCTGAGGCTTCACAAGGGCCTTGCTGGCCTTTGTGTGTGCACTCACTGCCTTTGCATTGCTAGCCTCTGTGCGTGCACTCACTGACTTTGCAATGCTGGCCTGCATCTTCTTCACTAAGATGGATGAATAACTTTACAGTAACATATATTCATGATTTCAGTACTCAAAAGGTTGAGGAAGAGGCATTGTGCATTTCAGGCCAACCTGGGATATATACAGGGTTCCAGGCAACATCAAGAGCCTGACTAACAGGAAAAAGAAAGAATTGGACACATTGGACACTCTGCCACTAAGTAACTCTTGGCTGCAAGTTTCCATTTAGTTCTGGATGGGAGGTGTCTTGTGTTTGAGATCTGTCTAAAACCAAAGTGATGCCCTGGCAGTGTTTGCTTCAGCAAGTGATGGGCTATTTCCAAGATAAATTGTTCTTGCCATTTCTCCCCATCAACACTAAAATGCTGGATGGCATTTTATTTTCTGAGCATAATGTCTTGAAGCAAGTCTCATATTAATGGCTCCAATCTCCAGCCTGATAGACTTAAACGTGCCACATCTTTAAGTTGAGGCTCAGAACTCCAAGTCACCATCCTTGGAGTTAGAACCTCAGAAGCCACATTCATGTGACCATCTCAGTATGTGGACTGTGAACGTGGAAAGTGGATGTTTCTTACATGTTACAGAGTGTGTTCCAGCACCCGCTCAATGGTGAAATCCCAAACTTGACTCGAGTTGAAGGGGAAGGTGCCAGGCACTGGTTTTGCCCCAACTTCAGGAAGGCACAGCCAGTGCCCCTGGTCAGCCTGGGAGGAGCTGTGTCACACCCCTCATGATCTGGGAAAGGTATTACAGCATGTCTCAATGTCTGCCAGGTGCCAAGGATTTTCTTCCTTTAAACTCCGATTCTAAAGTTATACACTCCTTTAAAAAAATTAACATTTAAATAGTACATCTTGGTACATCTGATGGTGTAAGAGTTTCTGGTTCTGGTATTTATAGCTGTATTGTCAATTGGTTGATAAGATTATCCCCATAACCTAAGTCAACCCATCCCTTTCCATCATCAATTATTGATGCGAGACCCTTGGGAGCACTAATAGAGTATAATCAATAACAGGGAAACTGCTGAGCCACTGGATGTTCTCTGCTCAAAATACACGAGTCACTGAGTCTCAGCTGCCCTTGGCAGTTTCCTACCATTTAATGCCTGGTTCAGGCTCCTCAACGTTACTCCTAAGAATAAACTTGTGCTCCCAGAAAAACGTGTATGTTATTTGAGGCTAAGCACAAAACTAAGTCCCATCAAAATCTGTGTATACCTCACTCTCCAATGGATTTCTTCTAGATTAAAAAAAGAAAGAAAGAAAGTAATAATAACTTTAACTCATTCATTATCTACTAGAAAGGCCTGTTCAGAATCAGATGGGTCTAGGTATGGATGTACCTCCTCACACGGTAAGTCAAAACCAGCATTGCTCATTTATATGCTAACTTCATTCAGAGTAAAGAAGGCTTCCCAGAGACTTGGAAAGTGGAAAATACTGTAATCGCCATAAAACCAAAAGCATTATGGTTGAGGAGTTAGGGGAATAACCTTCAGTTTTCTTGTTACAACAGAAGTGGGAACAAAGTTTGTATCTATTTTTCAAATGGCCAAATCATAAGGAAACATTTCTAATTATGTTACATCTTTGCTACAAGATGTACAATTTATCAATATATTTCAATCTAGATACAACAGGGTACTTTTGATTGTACTATGCTAATCACAATTAAACTGAAACTTTCCTGACAGAAAAGCGTGTACTAGATCCCAGAAAAATATGTTTAAACAACTCTTTGCTTTTGTGTTTTAAGAATTTCTCAGCAATAGGTCATACTTTGCACACCAAATGTGGCAGTAGCTGTGGATTGGCTAATTCTAAATACTCATTTTTTCACTGGGGTGGACACTGTGCACCATGTCTAGACATCCGCTTATTCAACTAGAAATTGGGCCTTCTCTGGACTCATCTCAGATCTTGGCCTCTCTGCTTACTCCAGAGCGAACCACTGCCAATCCCCAGAGGCACCTTTCAGTTTCTCAAACGGGATGAAAATCTGCCAGCTTGTCCATTGTCTGCTCTCTCAGCTCCTCGTGGGAGACAAGAATATCCACAGGGATTCTGATGAGGTCTAAACAGATGATGTCCACGCTCCCAGGAAAAGTGCTGTATCAATGATGCAAGGTATGTACTATGATGTAACTAGAGATCCTTATTAAAAGGTTGCAAAGAGGCAAGATGTGTAAATGCTTAGGTAAAGGTCAGTGTTCCATACAAGCAGGATTTTTGTGACTGTAAAAGTAGAGCATTCTTGGTTTAGAAAATACAAAACAAAATGAATATGAGATAGTAAAAACTCATGCTAGAACATCTCCACAAAAAAACCAACCAGCCAAACAAACAAACATCCAGAATACATCTCAGATTGATTGCTTATCTCCTTTCCATCTGTAAGAATACTTACAATTGAGCCTGGCAGTGCTGGTTCACGCCTTTAATCCCAGCACGTGGAGGCAGAGGCAGGCAGAGATCTGCAAATTCAAGGTTAGCCTTGTCTACAGAGCAAGTTCCCAGACAGCCAGAGCTACACAGAGAAACCTTGTCTCAGAACCATCCCCAAAAGAGATACTTAAAATTATCTATTCATGGTTTAACATTTGGATTAACATAAATATTAGTAGTGGATTTTCTTATCTACCAGAAATATACCAAAGCCCTAATGAGAAAACTTCTATTAGTGTTTTTCTATAGTGTTTCACACTGATGGAAATATATATAACATTGATTCCTAATCATCTTTTACTTTCTTCTTTATCCCCTAGTCAACTGAACACGTGTATACACACACACACACACACACACACCATTCTTTACAACCTGGCCTCTGGGGTTTGTTTTGGATCATACTCTCCATTCTCAGGCTTTCTGTACCTGTGCATTCGATTCCTGTGATACAGAGGGCTATGGTAGCTTAGGAGTGTGGGCTTTGGAACAATGTAGCTGGAAGCCAGTTATGAACCTCTGCTATAGGACCAAAGTGAGTTCTTTCACTTCTAGTTGTCTGTCTCCTCATCCAGAAAATTAAAATAATAAACACTCTTATCTCAGAGATTAGGTATGATAACCAAATGCCTTAAAAGTGAGACCGGAACCAAATCCTAGAGGCCAGGTAGACAGTGTGTGTGTGTGTGTGTGTGTGTGTGTGTGTGTGTGTGTGTGTGTATGCGATGTAGTTCATTGATAGAATGTTTGCCTAGCACTCATGATGCCCAGCCTGATTAAAAAAAAATGCATGTATGGCATACATACATTATACATGTATGTAAAGAACTTCTATACCTGACTCATGAACATACGGAGGAAAAGCTATACATCCATCTTGTTTCTACTAGTGACAGCATCATGAGAATCATTTGAGAAGCTTCCAACGACACTTTCTGATAGAAGGTCAGCATCAAAGAGTGATTGATCTCTTCCGTGTGATATATACTCTCAGAGAATAGCTGAGGGCAAGGACTTAAAGTCACCTCCAGAGCCTGTCTCAAAACCAACCAAAATGAACCGACCAACCAAAATCAAATAAACCCCACTGCCTGTTCTGTTGCTTCTGGCATCTTTGGGCAAGCTACTACACTTCTTTAACTCACTGCTCCATCCTTCAATTGCTAGTCATAATGGCTTCTACCTTGCAAAGTTGCAGCACCATTAAATTATATAATGAATAGAAAGTGACTAGAACAAGCACATACTAAATACTACTAAACAACTAATAATATTAACTACTTAATATCACTGCCCCTCCAGTGTGTGTGTGTGTGTGTGTGTGTGTCTGTCTGTCTGTCTGTCTGTCTGTCTGTCTGTCTGTCTGTTGCTGGGAGTCAAACTCAGGACTGAGCAAAGGAAGCAAGGTCTCTATCACTGAACCTCACCTTTAATTGTAAATATTTTTTGAGCATTTACTGTATGTGTGCTCTAAAGGTTTTGAAGAGGTAGTAGAGTTATTCCGACTTAGAGACAAGGATGGGGGCCGGGGGGGGGAGGTTGACATTATCTTCTGCAAATGAGGGGACAGCAGGAAATAGAGTCACACATGTATGCTCTCTGAGTCCTTAAGAAGGGTCCCTGTCCTGGTGGAGGGTCTGTCGTAAGGGTAAGAGCCTTACTTCTTACTCTAAGAACATGGTCAGTCAATGATGGAATGGACAAAGTTCTCATGATCCAGTTTTGTGCTGACCTTCGTGGGACTCAGGCAACTGTTCACAAGGACCAGAAATTGCAGTTTAGCAAGAAAGGATCCTGTAAACAGGGCCTCACCCTTGGGTCTCTATCCATCAACAAATAGGAAACACTAAAGAGAGTCCTGGGGTGGGTATAGGAATGTGCAGAGAACAGGAAAACCACTCTATTTAATGGCCTTCTTTGCTGACTCCGGGCAAAGATCCTTGTTATCCCAGAAGCAGACTGGGTTCATTTCTCTCTCACTTCACTCATGGCCCTTCAGGCAAACAGATCTCTAGGAAGCTCTGAGACTGAGATCTCAAGCGAGTACATGCTGGTGCTGGGCTGGAATCTAGAGCCCACTGATAAGCCCAAGTATTCTATCGTGGAATGGCTTGACCTCAGGGCAACTGATTTGGTTAGAAGGAAAGGGGAGCAAAGATAGCCTGATGGGAGCTCAGCCTACATCTGAGGTCAAGGGGGTTTCCTAGGAAGAGAGGCCTCACCAAGGCAAATATTTAGGTCAAAGACCACTATGAATACATATTCACTTGCAGGTGTTGTGATGGCTATTCCTGGTTGTCAACTTGACTCTATCTGGATTGAACTACAATCCAGAATTGGAGGCCTTACCTGTGATCCACCTTGAGTCTGGAAGACACAAGTTTCTGACCTGGCTCTTGACATGGAGATCTTGAGGCAGAGTGGCTATGAAAAGCTGAGGCCCAGGCAAGGTAGTACATGTCTTTAATCCCAGGAGACTAAGGCAAAGAGATCTCTGAGTTCAAGGTTAGCCTGGGGCAGAACACTTCACATACTGCTGTTCATCACCAAGGAAGTCAGGCCTGGAACTGAAGCAGGTCAGGAAGAAGGAGCTGTTGTAGAGGCCATGGAGGAATGTTTCTTACTGGCTTGCTGTAGTGGCACACACCTTTAATCTGGCCCACACCTTCTGCTGGAGACTTACATAAGGACATTGGAAGAAGGAAGACTTGCTCTTCTTCGCAGCTTGCATTTACCTGCCAGCACATCTGTTGGAATCTACTTCTACAGAAGACCAGCTGAAACCAGTCCTGGTGGGACTGAGAAATTACTAGATTCTTGGACTTCTAATTCATAGCTGACCATTGTTGGGGAGTTAGACTACAAACTGTAAGCCATCATAATAAATTCCCTCAATATAGAAAGACATTCAGTGACTCTAGAGATCTGTGACTAATACTAAGGTATCTCCAAACCCAAACACACTCATGGGCTTAAGCAGAAAATAAATCATATGTTAGACATTTTTACTGTTTTTTTCCCACCTTTCTCTACTTAGAAAATAAATATATGTTCTAAACAGACTGTCTTGGCACTGCAGACACATCTCAGCAGTTAGGAGAAGTGTTTACTGCTCTTGCAGAAGACTCAGGTTTGGTACCCAGTCCGCACATGGTGACTCACAACCATCTGTAACTTCAGATTCAGAGCATCTGATACCCTCTTCTGGTCTCTGAGGGCCCCTGCATGCATGTACTGCACATAACTCACACAGGCACACACATACACGTAAAATAATAAACAACCAATAAATCTCTTCAACAGGTCTGTCTTACTCTTCATTGTCCTCTTCATATCTAGCACACAGAAAGTGTTTTTTAAAATCAGTATGGCATAAAATGATCCCTCCCCAGAATAAGTGAGTTCCATTCTGGTTTTATAGCATACATAGGATCACAGTAGTCATGCATGGGTCACACATCTCTGGTCCCCAAAGGTGCCACTGTTTCTTTCCTCAGCCATATTCACATTTCAATAATGTATCTACTGGTATCTTCTAGAAAAGAAAGAAAGAAGTCTACCACAAACAACAGTGGGCCCCAGCCGAGGCTCATGCCTATAGTTATAGCCTTTGGGGAATTAGGCAAGAGGAGAGCCATGAGTTCAAGGTCAACCTAGGATATATAGTAAGAGGCAGGCCCACAGAGTTAGGCCTTCCTTGTCTCAGAAAAAACAATCTGACCAAACATAAACCAAAAAGAACAGTACACACCATGGGGTAAACTGAACAGGTGAAGCTCAGGAAGGGTTATTAGATCAGTGCAACCATCTACTTCATTCCTCACGGTGGATGCATGGTACTGTGTATTTGTCAAGATTCCCAGCGCTGAACAGCACAAAGAACCAACCTGGATACATGCACTTCTGAAACACAAATAATCGTGTTATTATTATTATTATTATTATTATTATTATTATTATTATGCATGTGTATATGAAGTGTGCATATGGGTCCACATGCCACAGCATGTACATAGAGGTCAGAGTACAACTTTGTAACATCCACTCTCTTCATCCACCTTTCTGTATATTTGTGGGATTGAATTTTTGTCCCAAGCTTTTGGAGTAAGTGCCTTTATCCAATGAGATATCTCACCAGGCCCTAAAACATCATTTTGATAGGGAGAGTCTCTGGCATGAAGTGAAGATGTGTTGATATCTGTATTGTAACTATGTGAAACCGTTTCTCTATAGGATATGGATGGATTGCTAACTCAAAGACTTTATGAGAAGAATCTGAGACTCACCACAGAAGAAACTGCATGTACACTGTGTTCTACAGAAGACAGATATTTCCCAGTAGGCCTAAAATTCTAATATCACTATTTGTTCATACTAAGAATGAGCAATTTAACCATGCTTGGCTCCTCACTGCTAGACGGTAGGCAGAGATAATCCAGGACAAGAGAATAGAAACATCCATGTGGGAATGGGTTAGAGCTCAGGAAATCAAGTTTGAACTTGTGTTCAGTTTTGCATGGGCAGTACCTTGTTTGTTCTATGCTGCCAAAACAAGAGTGTTCAAAGCTGGGTGCTTTACAACCAGAGGGTGATTGGCTCACAGTTGCAGAGATTTTAAAGTCCAATATGGAAGAGCTCCATCTGGCAAAGGACTGCTAAATGTATCATTGTGTGGTAAAAGCAGAGATAGTGGGCAAAAGAGGCCCCCAATTGCCCTTCTGTAAGAGTAACAATTCCTTCCATAAGGGCCCAATCACCTCTCAATGCTGTTCAAATAGCAATTCAATTTCAGCATGAACTAAAGTGAGCGTGCAAAGCAGAGCAGGCAGCTGAGTACAGCTTTCACCTTGGTAAGCTGGAAGACATATCTGCGTCACTATGATGCGTCAGCTGAGAGATCATGGACCCACTCACACATTAAACTAGAGCTCAGCTTTTAATATACTTTTCAATAACAGAATTAGAAGCATTGGCTAATTCCAGGACCGAAGCAGGAGATAAACAAAAAGAACCCAGAGGATTTAGTGCCACTAGAAAGTCAAGGAAGCTGTAACTCATGCACATGCGCAGAGCTGAGCTATCAAATGGACACAGGAAGCAACAGAAGGATCTTCTAAGAGCAAAGACAGAGCAAACTGGGGCAACAGAATAAGTCAAGTAATAATAATGTATTATAATAAATAATAATAAATATAATATAATGAATAAATATAAATAAAAATAAATAATAAAGTAATCATAATAACTCACACCATAACATAAACATTCAGGAACTCACACTTGCATTCATGAGTTTAGAGAGCTGATTCTGCAAAGTTTGCCTCTCCACATGCACTCCCCACCCAACTATACACATGCACAGCAGCAACAAGCAGTAGCAGCAACAACAACAATAATAATACAAAGAAATAGAGAAACGGGCACGATCATGGAGCCTAAAGACGTCACAGCTAAGCATACTGCAGTGCTCTTAATAGATCCTGAACAAAAAGACAACATTAAAGGGGATTTGGGAGAAAAAATGTAAATGAAGCATAGACTTATAATAAATAACAGCAGGACAAACTAGGCTCATTACTTGTGCCAAATGTTCAATGTTAGAAACAGGAGAAAGTGTATGCAGACTAGGATATATGGGAGCTTTCTGTCTGGTTCCACAACTTCTCTGCAAACATAAAATTGTTCTAAAGTAAAAGAAGAAAACAGACTCTAGAAGTTTATGTGGCGATTCCAGGCAAGCTTAGTACATTCCTCTGCTAAGTCTGCTAGCTCCACACACTCTCAGGGTTCTCCTTTCTGTGCCTTCCCATCCAGGTCTCTGCTGTTGGCTTTAACTCCAACAGATGCAACTCCTCTAAGTCCTCTAGCAACCCAAGTGTTTGTCTTCAGCCAGTGTGGTCCCCTCAGCTGAACAAACTCCAACACTTAGCGGAACAGCTCTGCCCCACCCTACCCTACCCTACCCTACCCCCAGCCCCAGTTCACCCTTGTGATACATTTGCTCTCCTACACGTCCAGTTTAGGGAGATGTGCTCAAATGGCTTTGTTCTGTCTCATTGTGTAGTTTCCAGAGGAAAACAAATGGGTGTGGAAGGAGCCCGGCAAACCTAACCTCAAACAGGGAGGCTGCATCTAAAAGTCCACGGGTGTCTGTAGACTTCAGGGTGTTCAGTTATAATTCCCACAAAAACTAAAGAAAAAAAATGAGAACTCAAAGTGTAGACTTAGAAGTCTGGGAGGTAAAACAGATACAAGGCATCATCATCATCATCATCATCATCATCATCATAATAATAATAAATAGGTTCCTACTGAATTCTAAGCTATTGCTGTCAGTGACACAAAAGGCCCCAGGACAGGGAGGGCGAGGCTGGCCCTCAGGTGTGGTGCTGGTTTGCCGACCAGCCCATTCTGTCTCCTAATTGCCTTAGGTAAGCAATACTTCACCTAAAAAAAAAAATGCCTTTTTATTGGTTCTTTGTAAATTTCACATCATGCACCCCAATCCAACTCCTTCCTCCCTACCCTTATACCTGCCCTCCACCCTTGCAACCTCCCCCACAACAGAGGGAAAAAGAAAAGTCTCACCGTGGAAGCTGTAGTGTGTAATAGTGTGTTCCTCGGTACACCCTTTTACCCACTTCTTTATTTGCAAAGGTTCATTGTGATGACTCTTTGGTCTGGTACGAGGCCTCTGGCTTCTGGTACCCTAGCGATACTGGATCCTCACTGGGACTCCTCTTGGATAGCCTGTTCTTGTCCAGTGTCATGGAGATCCTGTAGTTTTTGGGGGGGGGGTCTGTAGGGCTGGCCTTTTATTTCACATTAGCAGTTCATCGATGGGGTAGATGTTGGGATCGGCCAATTCAAAGTCCTGGATCTGGGCCTGAGAAGTCTCTGAGTTCGTCAGCTCACTGACTCTCACACACTCATGCCCGTGAGGTCTGCTCAACTGAACAAACTGCAACACTTAGCGGAACAGCAACCCCTCTACCCAAGGCCAGCACTACCCTGCTCCCCAGACAAGTGTTGTAGCCAGTGAGGGACAGGACCAGCTCTCTGGCTCTCGTCACCCCAGGGCCAGCTCTCTTGCCTGCCATAGGTAATGAGGAAAGACGGAGGGGAAGAGGACATTTCTCCCTCGTCCATGACAACACACAACAAACAAGAGATCACACCCTTGGAGCTGGATCACCCCAAATTCCCAAGCTGCTCTCCCAAATAATGCAGTTAGTTGGCTAAGGGTAGGGCCAGCTCTCCCATGATGCCCAGACAAGAGGTGGGGCCAGCTTTGCATAGCTCTCACACATCAACATATCTCCAGGCAACAGCCCAGACCAGGGAAGTCCACCTGGCCTTTGGTGGCTACAGATCCCTGCTGTTTCAGGGGCCACAAACCCAGATGTGGCCCCCAGAAGCAGCACAGACAAGAACCTAGGGGGCATCACCAGCTACTCACATCGGGCTGTCCCTCACTACTCTTGAGTCTCCAGCTCTACCTCCCTTCATTGTGCCCACATCCTTCGGTTTCTCTTTCTCTTCTGTTTCTCCACCACTTACTCGATCCTCTTAGTGGATCCCCGGGTCTCTGAGTGTCTGAGGTTATCTCAGAAGTGGTCTCAGAAGTGCCGTGACGCACTTGAGCATTATGGCACCGGGGCAAAGGTCATCTTGGTCATGGTTTGCTCCCCAAGGCCTGTGCATCTCTGGACTAACAGCAATCTCAGGCTAGCTTCCTTGTCTCTCTGCGCAAGCCCCATGGTGCTGCTGTGGTGATCCTCTCTGGCTTGCACTTCATCGGGGTTCTATGGCCCCAGCCAAATTCTTCTAGTCTCTGGCTTGCCTCCTGATCTGGGAATCCATCTGGGCCTACACAGCACCAGACTGGTGGTCATCTCAGAACCCCCTTTTGTTTGGCTACTAATCAATCAAATGTTCGCAGGTCAGAACACAAAGCATAGACATAGCCTTTCACCTCCCTGCCACCTATGGACACACATGTGACACAGCAGGCACACCTGCAAAGCCGCTAAAGGCAGGGCAATTCTCATCTTTTAAGAAGAAAATTAAAAATTTCAGACCAGAGTCTTACTATGCAGTCCCTGACTGGTCTGAAATTTGCAGCAGTCCTCCTGTCTCAGCTTCCTTTTTAAAATCATTTTTTAAAAAAACTAATGTTTTTATTTTATGTTATGTGATAAGTGTTTATCTTAAGTGAATGTTTGCACCACATGCAAGTCTGGTACCCAGAGGCCAGGAGAGGCATCGGATCCTCTGGAACTGGAGTGACAGATGTTTGTGAGCTGCCTTGTGCATGATGGGAAACCCAAGTCCTCTGTCAGAGCAGCCAGTGCTCTTAACTGCTGAGCCATCCCTCCAGCCCCCTGGGACCACCTTTTAATGAGCCATGAATGCTGACAGTGACCAGGATCAGGAGGCAGTGACAGGTGCCAGATACCCATGGATTTATTTATTCATTTATTTTGGCTGCATTCTCACTATCCTCTACCCTAGTCAGAAGATAGTAGTTTAGAAGTCAGATAGGGAAATATGCGAGCCATTTGAAGCTGTTGGGTCTTTTACTAATCGACAAAATGAATGGCATTTAAGAGCTAGGAGGCCAGTGTGGCAACTAGTCATGCTTTCCAGAGAGAACAAAAGCAAGAGTGAACGATGCACTTGGGAGGCTGAGGCTGGAAAACTGTGAGTTCAAGGCCAACTAGGCCTACTCAAGGAAATGCCCTTCCTCATACACACATCTTCCTCCTCTTCCTCCTCCTCCCCCTCCTCCTCCTATTCTTCTTCTTCTTCAAAAAAAACTTACTGTGCATATACAAGTTTGAATATGCATATGATAGCACTCTTTTAAAATTTTCAGTGTCTTCAGGATATTTTATGTTTTACATAGCAAATTCACAGTTTTATTTAGTGCTAACTTATTGAGAATACCAAGTAAGCTGTCTTCTCTTCAACACATTACACTTGTACACACATCTCTGTACCTTCCTGTGCTCCCTGCCTTCATGTTATCATGGACTCAGAAGAGAGCAGACAGTCTGGGCTGAAGACAGAAGGGAGTCAGAGTGGTAAGTAAGAGAGTGTGTGGATCAAGAAGCCTGAGAACCAGGCAGGATAGGAGCAGAGCTTGCCAATGGGATTCCTGGCTGGAGCCAAGCAGAAACTGCCTCAGAGGCAGAAGTTATAGGGCTGGGAGGGGCGGATTTAGAACAGACCAACCCAAGAGTCATTATGAGTCAAGAACTATTAGGAACCCAGAATCCAAATCTTTGAGTCTTCAGTGCATACCCTGACCATTTCAAGACATTCTGGTCCTTCATTCAGTCACTCCTCCCTCATGCGTTTGACTCATGGGCAGTAACACACATTTAGAGTCTTTCAGGAAGACTATAAAGCTTCGTATTTGATAGAAGGCATGCCAAGAATTTGGGCCTGTATTTTAAAGTGCTAGGGTAGCTTTTGATGTTAGCTAATAGCCGTGAACTGCTATTAAGGAGTTTTGCTCTCTTGGGGTTGCCTCTCATTGAGGAAGCCCAAGCAACATGGAGAGGACCCATACGAGCATTCCAGTCACCAGCCCTGGCTGAGTTCATTGCTTAGCCAACTCAGCTCATTGAGGAAACAAGCTACCTCAGCTGTGTGAGTCACTACATCTCACAGCACAGACAGGGGGCAGAAGCTGTCTCTCCTGTGCTACTCTTGAATTCTCGATCCAGAGACGCCAAGAGCATAATAAATGTGGCACTGTGTTTCAAGCCTTCAAGCCAGAATGACATCCTACCCACTTGTTTCACTCCCAATGATACTGTGAGATAGAGAGCATAAGAGAGATGGGGAACGGAGCCCTAGAGGGTTCTTCTGCCAGATCACAGCTCGAGAAGTGGTGGCCAGGTTGAATCTCAGGCTTATTCAAATCTAATGCTAGAGCTCTTACCCCTTTCAGGGAACCATGGGGAATCTCTCTGATTGAAAGACAGAGCCAGGGTTATGTGTCTGTCTTTCTCCCAAATACGCATTGATTCTTCCATACTGAAATAATGGCGTGAAGCACATTGGAACTGAATCCCCATTGTGATGAGTTGAGAGAATGGAAGTTCAGTCTATGACATTTAAAATTGGGGCCTTTAGAAGGTGATGTGGACTGCATGTGGTCACTAGGGTGAGAATTCCACAATTAAATCTTGGCAGCTCTGTAAGATGACCATAGAGAATCTGAGACATACTTATAATTCCCTGACATGCTTCAGGCATCTGCCTGGAAGATGACTGTGATCATATGGGACTTTTTTTTAATTAGATATTTTCTTCATTTACACTTCAAATGCTATCCCAAAAGTCCTTTATACCCTCTCCCCCTCCCCCACCTCAGTCCTGCTCCCCAACCCACTCACTCCCACTTCCTGGCCCCGGCATTCCCCTATACTGGGGCATATGATTTTCACAAGACCAAGTACTCTCTTCCCATTGAAGGCTGACTAGGCCATCCTCTGTTACATATGCAACTGGAGGCACAGTTCTGGGGGGTACTGGTTAGTTCATATTGTTGATCCTCCTATAGGGTTGCCGACCCCTTTAGTTCCTTGGGTATCTTCTCTAGCTCCTTCTTTAGGGACCCTGTGTTCCATCTAATAGATGACCGTGAGCATCCACTTCTGTATTTGCCAGGCACTGGCATAGCCTCTCAAGAGATAGCTATATCAGGGTCCTGTCCGAAAACTCTTGCTGGCATACTTGATCTTTGACAAGGGAGCTAAAACCATCCAATGGAAAAAAAGACAGCATTTTCAACAGATTATCATGTAGAAGAATTTGAATTGATCCATTCTTATCTCCTTGTACAAAGCGCAAGTCTAAGTGGATCAAGGAACTCCACATAAAACCAGAGACACTGAAACTTATAGAGGAGAAAGTGGGGAAAAGCCTCGAAGATATGGGCACAGGGGGAAAAAATTCCTGAACAAAACAGCAATGGCTTGTGCTGTAAGATTGAGAATCAACAAATGGGACCTCATAAAACTGCAAAGCTTCTGTAAGGCAAAAGACACTGTCAATAAGACAAAAAGGCCACCAACAGATTGGGAAAGGATCTTTACCATCTTTACCAATCCTAAATCAGACGTGACTTTTGGATCAGCACCATTATCCCAAGTAAACCTCTTTTTTTTTTTTTTCTAACTCATCTTCTCTGTGTTAGTGTGTTATTAGCAACAGAAAGCAGACTATGACAAAGTATTTTATTCTCCTAGGCATTTCTCTTCTACATTCTAAGGCTTCTCAAAGATGAGAGATACCGCTAAGAAATGTCTCTGTTTATAATCTGGAGGGACAGAGTGGTTACTTTTTTCACGTTGCTCCTTGGCTCGCTTGAGGTTATAAGATAATGGACTAATCTGTTGACTCGGTTGGTGGTGACCAGGATGGCACAGATATTCTCCTTTCTTTTTTGTGTTTATTTTTCTTTCTTTCTTTTCATGAATTCTGACGCTATTTGAAGTTTCTGAACCAGTGACTCCACAGCTTGGGGTGGGAGTTCGGGGGTGGGGTGGGGGCACCAAGGCAAGGGCAACTGTCAGAGATTATTTGGTTGGATTCAGTTTATATGTCACCCAATTCTTATAGCTACATCCACAGGAAAACCATGGACTTTACAGAGTGTAAAGGCTCTTTAAGCCTGATGGGCTGAGTTTTACTTATGGGATCCACTTGGTAGAAGAGAACTGACCCTCACCATTTGTAACATTTTGGTATGGAGACACATGAACATACACAGAGAGACAAATATATAAACTCGATGGAAACTTTGTTAGAAAAAGCAACCCCCCTCATATTGACCTCTTTTAAGCATTTTTATTTTTCAAATTTTAAATATTCTAGCATCTTCTTACTAAGATGAAAGCCCTTTAATTCTATGACTGTAATTTATTTATTCCTATTTATTCCTATTCATGCTACTCATGGATGCTAACGTAATCTTCAGCTGGATTCTGTCTTATGGCTTTGGAAGGGACTTGGTGACATTATTTTAATAAGTATCAAGATCACTTTTATTTTAGAGATTAAGTCTTAGAATGTCACAGTTCCAATCTCTGACCAGCAGAGAGTGGGAATAAACGACACCAACTCCAAAAGCAGGTTCAGAGCAGCTGTAGCCGCTTCTCTTTATTAGGAGGTTTCTCGCAGCTTCCCCAGCTTCAGTCAGTCATCAATCCTCAATCAGTCCAATTCAATTCATCCTCATCCTCTGGGACTGTCCACACTTATCCTCTTCCATTCACTCACATCACCTCACACCACCCAATCATAGACGCACACGTCCAAGGCAGCGTGCAGGATTGGCTGATAGAATGGTCTCGCTAGATGTTGCACTAACCTCTCCAACGAAGTACACATGCTGCTTTTACTGTGCATGATTGAGGCTGAGGTAAACAAGCGAGGTCACGGGGCTTTAGCACAGAGCCAGGGTGCCATCTTTGGCCCATGCGGCTGCGCCCGCTCCCCACATTAGAAGTGGTAAGCCATTTCCTTAATTGGCAGAATTCCTAAGGTACCAGGAACAAAAGTTGATCAAATCTCTTCGAACACTGAGATTCTCTTTCTATTTTCTACACCATTAAAAATTTGTAAATTATGAATAATCAAAACTTATCTTAAAGTACTCTAAAAGTAGAGAATTTGGCCAGGGTGGTGGCACATTTAATCGTAGCAATTAGGAGGCAGAAGCAGGTGGGTCTCTGTGAGTTCGAGGGCAGCCTGGTTTACACAACTAAATATAAGCCAGCTCCATGCACTGAAATCTTGCTTTCTTACCATAATGTCTTCTTAGAATATTCCAGGCATTAACTTGAAAAAGTGGTGGTCATTATTGTCTTCCCCTTCAGCTCAAGCATTTATTATATTCATAACTTATAAATGACAGGAAAAAAAAGTTTGCATATTGCAGGGCCTTTGACAGTACTAAGCAAACACTCTTACTATTGAATATGACCACAGATTTGTAGCACAGCAAGCACAATTTTGAACTGGAATTCTGTGTTAACCAATCACTTGTGTGTGACTGGGATAATTCATTTGTTTGTTCCGGGAGCGGGGAGGGGCTGGTTTACGGGTCTCTAAGGTTCTCTTCAACTAAGCAAAGTCTCATGTGAAGCACAACACAGTATCTACTCAACCGTTTACAACCAACCACCCGTTCGCATCTCCTCAACATTTCTTAGGTTGAAATTCTAATTGTAATGCAATGGTCATCTGAGGTGAGGGAACTGAGGGAGAGAGCAGGTCATGAGGGTGGAGCTCTCTCCAGGGTGAGCTAAGTGTCTTTATGAAGAGGTCTGGGGGGACCTTGTTCATCTCCTCCTACATGTGAGGACACAGTAAACACCCAAAAGCCAGGCTTCTCCAACTTCACACCTGTTGGCACCGTGGTCTTGAACTTCTGGGCCCCCCAAAATGAGAGATGAACTCTGTTGCTATTAGCCCGCCAGTTTAGGTACTTTGTTTCAACAGCCCAGCCCGCTGATGGAGCGATGTCATCACCACACTCTGTTGCTATTAGCTCTCCAGTTTGGGTACTTTGTTTCAACAGCCCAGCCCGCTGATGGAGCGATGTCATCACCACACTCGGCATGGCTCAGGGTGTGTTGAATCTTTCACAGTATGGAATAGAACTGTCCGACCGACCTGGATTTGCCTGGGCCTGTTTGCTGGATCCCAGAACAGAATTTACACAGGAGGGAAGGCTCTGCGACACTTCTTGTGCCGTTGTCCCCTCCCTACAGCGAATGAATTCTTTTTTAATGTGTTTATATTTTCTATCCAGCTTCCTGGCCAAAACCCCATTCTTTCTTGCTCTTAGGTAGTCACCTAAAGAGAAGTGACCTGAATATTTGGGCTCCTTCCCACTTTATAGCTTGGTGCCTTTGAAACTATGATTAAAGGACTTTTTAAACAGTCCAGTGAATCTCACACTAATAATTTATCCTGGTGATGTTTCAGGCATAATATAGAGAATCTGTATTAAGTTTAACTACTGTCACCACTCCCTTCAGTGAAATCTGAAGAGACTGTGTGAAATGAGATCTGGGTCAGTGTGCCACATCAGAGATTTGCTGGGCCCTGTTCTGTGGTTACAGATAGGACCTTGACTTGTTAGTAGAGAAACTAGCTATTCTATAAGCCACTTAGTATCGAGTTCTCAGATATCATACATCAGGAATGGATCTCTCTTGAAAACGATGATATGCCAGACGTGGTGATACGTGCCTATAAATAGGGAAGTTGAGGCAGGAGGGCTGTCAGATCTAGGCCAGCCTGAGCTCCATACCTATCTTTAAATAGTTAAAATAAAAATAACAATATAACGTGACGGGGTATGTAGTACTCTATAGAGTTATTACTCTTGACAACAGTTCTTTAAGTATCAGCTATTAGATGTCTCCTCTCCAGTTATCAGTGTTCCATCAGAGTTTGGTAGTGGAGGTAGAGATAATGGTGATCAAGACAGTGGGGTGTGTGTGTGTGTGTGTGTGTGTGTGTCTATGTCTGTGTCTCTGTGTGTGTGGGGGGCACATGTAGTGTGTGTTTCATGTGCACACACACATGCACTCACAGGCACTTACTGGAATGAAGCCCAACTCCTTACTGATGGTGGCCAAGCACTGTAGCACGGAACCATGCCTCAGTTGCTATTCCACCAGCTTGAATTCTCTCAGCTCCTTTCTTATTTGTCGAGGTTCTCCATCTGGACTTCTGAGGATCACTCTTAAGGAAGGTGCTCCCTTCTCGTGTTCAGGCACCACTCAATGACCTTTAAAGTAAGCTAGCACTGGGCCCCTAATGCAAAGGCGAACCTAACTGTGCCAGTGTCTGTCCTTCAAGTCCCTGATAAGCATTCCTCCCTTCCTGCATTCTCAGTGTCTGCCTCCACACTAGAACAAGGCTCTCTTTGGAAAGCAGCCTGCTCTCTCCTGCCTATGTGTAGGTCAGGGCCTAGGCTCTGATAGTCCTTGGTAGTCATCTTTTGAGTGAATAAAGGCCACAGGAGAACCTGCCGTTCATTCTTCAAACCCCAGTCAGCTTGGTGTCAGCACTGGGGGAGACACCTGGATAGCACAGTCCCTGTTCATCGTTTTCCAGTCTAACTTTGAGAAAAAGACACATTCAAGGCCCTGTAAATCAGTCAGTGTAATGTGCGAGCCACAGCGAGGTGCAGATCTTTCTCAAGGTTAGTGCCACGGTGCAGAGGAAAAGGCACTGGCTTTTGACTTATGATCCACGGTTGTATTTGAGCTGGGTTTTTATTAACTGGACAATTTGAACAAGCAGAACTTGCTTAGAGGTAAGGAAGAAAGTATGCCCATGCATTTCCCACCCTGGTTGGTCAGTCAGCACAGTCCAGACTTGAGCATGCATAGGAGCTGTGCTGGTAAGGTTTTGTCAGCTTGACACCAACTACAGTCACTTGGAAAGACAGACGCTCAACTGGACATTGTCCCAATCAGATTGTCCTGTGGGCAAGTGTGTAGAGTGTTTCCTTCCTTCCTTCCTTCCTTCTTCCTTCCTTCCTTCCTTCCTTCCTTCCTTCCTTCCTTCCTTCCTAAAGATAGATTTATTTATTTATTTATTTATTTATTTATTTATTTATTTATTTATTATAAGTACACTGCAGCTGTCTTCAGACACCCCAGAAGAGGGCATCAGATCTCATTACAGATGGTTGTGAGCCATCATGTGGTTGCTGGGATTTGAACTCACGACCTTCAGAAGAGCAGTTGGTGCTCTTGACCAATGAACCATCTCTCTAGCCCCCTCTTTCTTTCTTTCTTTTTTCTTTCTTTCTTTCTTTCTTTCTTTCTTTCTTTCTTTCTTTCTTTCTTCCTTCCTTCCTTCCTTCCTTCCTTCCTTTCTTTCTTTCTTTCTTTTTTTTCAAGATTTATTTGTTTTATGTATATGAGTGCTCTATCTATATGTATACCTGTATGCCAGAAGAAGGCAACAGATCCCATTACAGATGGTTGTGAGCCACCATGTGGTTGCTAGGAATTGAACTCAGGATCTCTGGGAAAGCAGACAGTGCTCTTAACTACTTGGCCGTCTCTCCAGCTCCAAGCATTTTCTTGATAATGATTGATGTGGGAGAGCCCAGCCAACTGTGGTCCTTAGCTGTATAAGAAAGAAAAGCCATAGAGTGTAAGCCATTGATCAGCCTTCCTTCATGGTCTCTGCTCCAACTGGGAATGGGACAAGTAAGCTAAATAAACCATTTCCTCTCCAAGTCGGTTTTTGGTCATGGTGTTTATCATAGTAACAGAAAGCAAACTAGGACAGAGGCTTAGTCACGAGTGGAATAAAGCCACTCAGGGAACTCTATTTCCAATTTCCTGAAATTCTTAGGACCATATATACACATGGGAACTACATTCAGAGAAAGAGTGAGAATATGGCTGCCTGGCTGGTTTCTGAGCAGATCTGCATGGCAATGACTAATGTAAACAGCATGTGGAATGCTGACTGGTCAGCCACTGAGACTGTCTGTCCCCAAATCTGCCTACCAGATAGCTATCACCTACCAGATAAATATCCTTGGGCAATTGACATGTTTTTTCTAAAGCCTCTATCCTTTTCTGTAAAAGATGATTAATATCCTCTTTGATGCATTTGGGGAGGTTTAAAAGAGACAGCCTTGTTAACTATCCAGCACAATTTAAACTCTCAACTAAAATAATACACAGATTTACTCTCCACATGGGCATTGTGAACACTTCCAAGGCCTTTAAGGTCTGGTGGTAACCAAACATATTTTAACTTATCAAATCTAGATTAGAGGGTCAGCTATACAAGTGGACATTTCCAAAAACCTTTTAGCTGGTGAAGGGTGTAGCATGTATTTAATAAGCATCTAGTATGTTCTAGGCAGTACTCTAAGCCTGGAGGATAGAGTTAAAAAACAGAAAAGCTATACAGGCCTGTAAGCCTTTATAGAGCTTAGGAGAGCAAAAGAAACAAGGAGAATGGAAATCTAAAAAGCACAGTAGCAGGGATGATGATCGGGGTTGCTTTCGTGTGTGATAAATGTTTGGATTGCTTCAAAGTCCATGTGTTGAGCGCCTGGATCCTAGCCTGATATGCTACTGGGTCATGGTGGAATCTTTTGGAGGTGACCCTAGTAGGAGGAAGTGAGTGAAATCATTGTAATTCTCTCTTGAAGCAGGTCTCTCTCTGTCTGTATCTCTGTCTCTCTCTCTTCCTTGCTCTCTCCCACTCTCCCTCCCATCCCCTTTTCTCTTTCTCTCTCTCTCCCTTGCTGTGACTGAAGCTGAGCTGAGCACCAGTGGACTTAAACCTTTGAAGTCCATAAGCCTCTTCCCTATTATCTCGGGTGTATGTTCTAGCAACAGATGTAGTCTGTAGTTCAGCGATACTCATCCAACGTGTACAAAGCCCTGTGTTTCATCACCAGCACCATGTGGGGGAAAGGGGGCTAAAACTAACATAAAGTTGGGTGTGTAAATGAATCTATCTCCAAGATAATGCCACAGAAAGACACCAGTTAGACAATTCTTCTGCAGCTTATGTCAGGCACTGCAGGAGGTCAGGTAGAGTAGCTTGGCTTTGGGAAAGCTGAGAGCATGGGATGGTACTCTGTGGTTCTTTTAGAGGCCAAGGGGAGCAGATCTAGTGAAATGATGGGCAAAGTGTCTAGCATTCAGACACTTTTTAAAGAGCGAACTCTTTTCAGGGGTTTTGCTTTCAAGTGATGGAAGGAAATGGTCCGGTGCTTGGAGAGGAAGTGGAGCCAATTAGAAGGTGTTTTGTATTGTAGATAAGTAACCTGCCTGCGCATGGGTAGGATTCACGGTCTGGGAGAAAAGATTGACTGTTGGGGAGATTGAAAAAAATTCCTAGAGCGAAGTTCTTCTGTAAGCCAGAAAGGGTGGAAGTAGCATGCAGGTATTAAGGATGGGCAGGGGTGTCAGTCAGCTTTCCAGCACTATGATGAATATTCGTGATAATCAGCTTACAGAGAAAAAAGATTTGGTATGACTCACAGTTTTGGAGGTATGGCTCCATGGCTGGTTCTGTTGGTTTGGGGCCTGAGATGAGTGAGAACATGCTTGGGTGTATATGGCAGAGCAAAGCTCTTCAACCAGGAGCAGAAAAAGGAAGAGGAGGAGGCCAGAGCCCCACAATCCTCTTTGAAAGCGTGCTCCCCAAAGACCCAACTTCCACAGACTCTATACCTCTTAAGGGTTTCACAACTTCCTAATAGTGATGAGCTGGAAACTCAACATGGTCTTTGATGGGGACATCCCCTTCCCCGAACCAAGCAGCTGGGGATGTAATCATTACTTATAACAGGAAAGACCAGAGAACACAGGACATGGAAGAGTGTGTAGCTATAACAACACTCTTCTCTCTGTGTGTGCCTGTGTGTCCATGTGTCTGTGTGGTCATGTGCCTGTATGTCTATGTGTTTAGAGGTGTTATAAATGCATGTAGAGGTATGTGCACATGTGTGTGCCTATGTAGATGCTATAGAATAACCTCGAGTGTTGTTTCTCAGGTGTGATCCACTGTGTGTGTGTGTGTGTGTGTGTGTGTGTGTGTGTGTGTGTGTGTTTATGGCATGCTTGTGTACATATATGTGTGTTCATATGTGTATGTTTTTCTCTGGTCTGGAACTCACCAAGTAGGCTGAGTTGGCTGGCCTGTGAGCCCAGGCGAGTCTGACTGTCTCCTCCTCCCCAGTGCCTGGGTCACAGGCAAACATCACCCGTTTACTGACTGAGCCATCTTCACAGCCCCAGTTCCCTTCTGATGGCTTCTGTTCTCTGAGCAACTTAGAAAGCAAAATGCTGTTAATGACCCTGGAATGAGGAGCCAGGATAGACAATAGACAATAAAGCAGCGTCTGTGTTGAATCAGTGGACCAAGGGGTTCTTCACCCTGCACAGCCACACACACATACCTCTTGTATAACAAGAAGGTGTGTCACTGGGGGAAAACATGATATTAAAATTTGATATAAAGAAGAAATGAGAGCTGGAGAGGCAGATCAGTCTTAATCAGTAAAGCGCTAGCCATGCAAATATAAGGGCCAGAGTTCATTCGCTCAGCATTTGAAAAAATGAATAAAAAAGCCCTTCACGAGGCACCTTGTGCCTGTAATCCAAGCATTGCAGAATCAGACACTGGAAGATTCCCAAGAGCACTCTGGCTAGCTGGTGTGGTCATAAGTTCCAGTTAACTGAGCCATCCTGTCTCAAAAAAGTGGAAAGTGACCAGGGAAGGAAGATGCCAGATGTTGACCTCTTGTGCAGGAGCGCGCACACACACACACACACACACACACACACACACACACACACAAGAAGAGGATACACACACAAAAGAAGAGGATTGGGAAGAAGAGGGGAGGATAAGGATGAGACAAGATTCTTGAGAGATATGATGGGGTCTGAGGGATATGATGTCTATGGTTAATGACCTATGTTAAATCAAGAAGACTTGAAGGCAGGAGCTGTGATATTCATAGTTTGGATGTTTTATTAAAAGACTCACTGGGAGAGATTTTCCTCATATTAAATGGGAATTTTTAATTATTTATAGCACCTACTAATAGGAAATTTTAAATTAAAGTTTTAGGTACATGAACCTGATTTCAATAATTCAAATACTTTCACTAATTCTTAACATACCCTTGATGGGTATTTTTTTTCCAAAACAATTTACATGGGAGTCTCACCCAATGTTTATTATCAGTTCTCATCTGTTACTGGGGAAGTCAAGAGCCCCAGGGGAAGGCAGTTGTTAGGAATTACTTCCATCACTAGGAAGTCAAAACAGAAAGCTTTAGCAATCAAGTTACCAGTTAAGGGTCCCAAGGGTAGTTTCAAATCTTTATTCAGATTGCACTAAAAAATAAAACAAAATAAAATAAAATAAGGCTGACCCTCTGTCTCCTATAGACACACTCTGTGATGGGAATAGACTTCATAAGGCTGGAGGGCACTTAGACACTATAAACTTAGGAGGTCTGGCCTGGCAGTTCCTGAGCTGTGGCCATCAACCCGGTGAGGGTAGTTGTCCCACCAGTAGCTGGAATCATTGTGGTTGGCAGTCCAGGCCCAGTGTGACAGTCCTCCAACCCCAGATCCCATCTGGGCCAGAATCAACTGGCTGCCTGCCTCTGTATTCATCCTTCTCAATTCCCTACTAATTGAAATGCTGATTTTGATCTTGGCATGTGATGGTCTAAAGAATAACAAAGGTATTTCTGAATCACTCTGCAGCTCAGGAAGCCAAGGTTATTAAGTTGGATTCGAGAGATATTGGCAAAAAGGCTTGGCAACTTTAAAAAAAGATTCTGTCATTTAATCTCGTCGTGCGTATGAGTGTGGGCCTGTGTGTATGTATTGAATGTGCATTTTGTGTGTATAAGTGGCCACAGAAGAGGGGGTCAGGTCCCCTGGACCTAGAGTTACAGACAGTTGAGAGCCACCCTAGGAGCCAAACCCCAGCTATCTTCATTAGGGTTTTACTGCTATGAACAGACATCGTGACCAATGCAACTCTTATAAAGGACAACATTTAATTGGGGCTGGCTTACAGATTCAGAGGTTCAGATCAGTATCATCAAGGCGAGAACATGGCAGCATCCAGGCAGGCATGGTGCAGGAAGAGCTAAGAGTTCTACATCTTCATCTGAAGACCACTAGGAGAAGACTGGCTTCCAAGCAGCTAGGATGAAAGTCTTAAAGCCCATACCCACAGTGACACACCTACTCCACCAGGGCTACACCTTCTAATAGTGCCACTCCCTGGGCTGAGCATATAGAAACCATCACACCGTGAGGCCTCTGCAAGAGCAGCAAATGTTCATAACTGCTGAGACATGTCTCTAGCTCCAGGTATGGCAAGTTTTAGAAAGCTTCCTTCAAAAACATCTGGTTCTCCTTTGGCTTTTTCTTATCTCTGCCTTCTCAGGAAAATTCAAACACCGAACACTGGGGGTAATGCGTTGCCATTTGGGGCCATATCCTAGGGATGATTAATGATGACTTGGACACCTAACAAGCTGATGGAGCCAACTTTCCAACTCTCTGACATTTATCTCCAGATCTTGTTTCCAAGTGAGAGAAATGAGTACGTACCTTGCAGAAGCCATTACTCGCTTCCTTCCTAACAAGTATGCCCACTCGAAAAGAACTATAAATTGAGCATTACTAATGGCACCAGCCAAACATCTGAGAAGGAGCACACACCCTGGTACCATATTCTCCCACCTTGACCTCATCTTTTCCCTGGTTTCCCACATCCTCACAGTGCTCCCCTGAGCCCCATCTTAACAAAGGGCAGGAGGCCTACCTGGGGAACTACAATTAGAGAGAAAGTATTTATTTCTTTTCTATCTTCTCCCACCAAACCAGAAGATGGTGTTCTCAAGATCTGGCCCAATAACTACTTGCATCAGAATCTCCTGAGGAGTTTATTAATTATTCATTCCACATCTGTCCCAACAAAATGTCTGGGGTAGGCACAAGAATCTACATGTTTAACTTGACTTCAGCCAGATTCTTACGCCCACCAGGTGCAACCACCTCCTCTTAGGAGCTCACTTGTTTATCTATAACAATAATTTCTTTGTTTTTTAGACTTATGTTCTCCAACGTTTTAACTTTGGAGAGCCATAAATATGCATATGAATGAGCTGTCTGTGAGTTTTTACCTATGAATTTTGTCCTTTATATCACTTTCCTTGGTTCCATTTTTTTTTTTTAAGCCTTGGGCAGGATTCTTGTTCCCGATTTTAATAGAGGACGTTGGTCGGTGTAGACTCAGTTGGTCTGAGGTGATAGCCAATGTGTTTTACTCAAGAGTAAAGACTTAAACTGAGCCCATCTCACATAGACGCCAACCAAGGCCCTTTATCCACACCTGGTGATCCTGGGCTATCACAATATGCATTTGTCCAGAGACCTAAAACTGCCTTCCTCTGAGTATCTCATTCACTGCTGTGGTATAAACACCTCTCTCACAGTTATCCCTATTTGATCACATAGAGAATATAACAAAACTCAAGTCTTCACAACCAAGAACACTTACCTCACTAAGTCAAAATCGTGCCATTGCTGCTACATGAAATGTGACATAGACTTACAAAGTGTAAACCAGCCTTTTTGGCCAAGCCAATATAAATTCATTCAAGGATAGAAGTATTAGATGACAGGATATTTGAGAATCCAAGCCGAGCATAAGCAGAAGGGCAAGGTCCCGGGAGTGTGAGAGTCCTTAACATGGGAGATGGTAAAGCTTTTTCTGATTGGGCTTTCATAGAGCTGGAAGCACCTGGAGGCTCTCGGAGATGGCCTGCAGCACACACTTGTAGTTTGCAACTGCGCCTTTAAGTACAAATCATTACTAATTGGTTTTAAACATGTTTACATCCAAGTTGAGAGGCTAATGTTGTTTTGGGTTAGGCTTTCAAAACTTGTTTTATAGAAGCATTTCTGAGCCATGGCTCCCCCACTGCCAAAGAAACCGCACAGGAAGTTGCAGACAGATGGCAGCGACAGAAGCTCTGGGGAGCACAGAATGATATTCCATATGGCACACTGTGCGAGGCTTATGAAAGTGCTTCTGACATCCAGAAACGGATTAGCCAGCAGTCTCAGAAAAATGAAACCTCCTTTGGTTACCTTCACCACAGGCCAGGAGTTCATTCCACATAGCACCCAATACAGCTGGGCAAGTTCAAGAGAAATGAGCAGAAAATCCTCAAAGTTAAAGAAACATGAACCAAAAAGCCAACCAACCAACTGCAGAGCCTTAGCAGCGACTGCAGCTCCATCTCTGAGTCCACCACCGGCTGGAGAGGTGTGTGGCCTCTATAGGGAGACAGTTGGAAGTTTAACATGAGAACATTTGAGAACATTATAACCAGGGATCAGAGAGTGGGTAGCTTCAAGGCAGATAAAGCCCACTGCCCGAGAGCCCAAGAGTGGTGGTGCACACCTTTAATCCCAGCACTTGGGAGGCAGAGGCAGGCAGATTTCTGAGTTCAAGGCCAGACTGGTCTATAGAGTGAGTTCCAGGACAGCCAGGGCTATACAGAGAAACCCTGTCTCAAAAAAACCAAAAAGAGGTTCTACATTTTCAATGGATAGAAAAGTATCAAAAGGAGAAAAAGATTTCACAACACGTAATGTGTTACAGAATTCAAAGTTTTGTAGGGAACTTCCAAGAGAATCCCAAAATACCCGGTAAGACCTGTTCATTTGTTTCTGTTTGTCTGCAGTGCTGTCCCTGATGCAAGGCAGAGTTGAATAATTGTGACAAAGACAGCCTGATGTGTGCACCTAAAGGATTTACTGTCGGTCATTTATAGAAAAGCTTTGCTGGCCCTTGTTGGAGCTTTGGTGATTTAAAAGTGAGAACCAGAGGCCTACCACACTAGGCCTGTCCTAGCTAGCTGTCTAAGGGCTGTTTCAGAGACATGACCGAAATCGACTTGCGGAGGAAAGGATTTATTTGCTTTGCATGTCATGGTCATAGGCTGTCATTGAGGATGCCAATGCAGGAACTCAAGCTGGGCAGGAACCTAGAGGCGAGAACTGAGTCTGAGGTGGGGACAATGCTCTCTCAGCTTGCTCTTTGTTTTGTTGTCATTTGTTTTATTCTTGTTTTATATATAATGCATATGGATATATAATGCATATGTATATATGTACATATGTTTGTATAATATATATTATATATTATATATTATATATACATGTGTATATGTGTGTATATATGTATGTATGTATATGTGTACATATATATATATATATATATATATATATATATATATATATATACACACACACTCAACTGAGGTTCAGTGTTCCTAGATAGCCCAAGCTTGTGTCAAGTTGATAAAAAAAAAAAAACACAAATAAAAACAATAACCACAACCACAAAAAACCACCTCAACAACTACAGAAGGTTTTCCAGAAAAAATAACTTCTTTAGCACTAAAGACTACACACTCACAGCAAGAACTCATTCTGACTTGACTGAGTTTCTTAGCCTGTATGGTTGCCGTGACATTTGTGTGACTGTCTTCTGCATGGAACTATAACTTTTGTCAAGGCAGAGAGTCCCATGAGTTTGCTGTGGTCATGCCTGTACCCACACCAACACCCTGATGCTCGTATGTCTTTGTAGAGATGACCATTCACATCCTCCTGACTCCCTCTTAGTTTCTTACTCGGTGCTTCTCCAGCACAGCTCCGCCCACTGCACTTCTGGCCTGATCCAAGCCTAGATGCTGACTTCCTGTGGGTGGGTAGGAGCACAGATGTGGTAACTGGAGGGCATGAATCTCTACCAGTGAGAAATGAGAGACCGGGAGTAAAGCAGGTACGCTCTGACCTTTTCCTTCCGCCATAAACTTCTTGGGGATGACAGAGCCACCCACCCTTCTGAGTGAAATGCTGAGCCTCTTTGCAACCTGCAGACTCGCTTAGCCCCACAGCACACCACATACTTCTTAATTCCCTTTCACCTTATCGTCAGGACCCTGGGCTTGAACCTCTACGCAGCTTTACCAATTACTGGGACTGATCACTGGCTTCTTTTCAGTTTCTCCTTTGTGTAGATGCAAAGCACACCCGGTCAGTCCTCTATTGCTGGACATGAAGGTCGTCTCCAAGTTTTCCAGCCATGAATATTTTAAAAACTAATGAATTTGGGCTTGCCCTTCCTTATCTGTCATCTCTTATCTGGTGCTATCAAGTTGCAGCAGAATTATTATTTTTATCCTAAAAATAAGAAGTAAGCATCTTTTAGGCTTCTGACATTTGAATCATTTTCTGCCACTCACTCTTGAAGCTCCTGAGCTAGCAAATCTGCACTAAGTGTAATTCCCAGGGCTCAGTCAAACCTCCCTACCTTTGAGCACCCCATGCCCTCTACCTGAAATTCTTCCCCAACACTATCTGCTTAACAAGTCCCATTTGCCCACCTGCAGTGTCTACAGCCCCTCTACCTCTCTGTTCCAATACGCTTGGGAGCAGGGCTTCTTCCTCTGTGAGTTGCCTCTGCTCTGAAGATGTGGCAGATGCAATAGTTGTCATATGAGATATTCACCACATGCTTGTACTTCTGCCCCCTTGTCCATTATTTGCTTGAAGATACATACTTTATAGCAATAATCTATTCTACCCCACCCTAAGTCTGCAAATTATTAACAATCATCTAAGACATCAATAGCATAGCTGCCTTTAGGGATACCAGCCGTCATCTAGCTTAACTGTGGTCAATAATACCCTTTAGTGAATAGTCAAAGCCTTTGCTTAGCCAGCAAATATTTTGCCTTATAAATCTCAGAAGAGAGCATGCATCCTTAAGACAAATGAATTGGGGAAGTGAAATGAGCCCCCAAGTTCACACTGCAGCTTACTAACTCGCTGTCTTGCATGACTTTCTGGGCTTCAGGGTTCCCCCTTGCCCAGTGGTCAGGATGGTATTGACCCTGTGAGGTTGGCTCCAAGGGTTAACTTTGGTTATGTATGAGTGTTTGCTGCCTTTCCTGCTCCTTGCATATGGAGAATACAAAAGACGTGTGGTCCTCACTCACTCTTTCCCTCTCTCCACAGCTGATCCTAGCCACGCAGATATGTGTGTATGCCGATTTTAATTCCAAGCATTTAGAGTCCTGTAATAACAATGCCAAACCCTTCCCACACAGCCCACTGAATGCTAGGCATGTATTACACGCTTTATGAATATTGAGAGTTTCTGAAATAGATTAGGGCTATGCCTTCAGAGCATTTTTCTTTGATGGCTTGGATCAATCTTCAAAGCATTGAGGAGAAAATCTATTTCTAGAATATTACCTATAATATGTCATCTTCCAGGGATGACATCAGAGGCTCATGGGCCCACCCTCCATGAGCAGTCCCATCGTACCTAAAATACGGGTTAAATATATGGTTTATGCTGTCCCATCCCCCATAAGAAAAAAGGCTTTAAAATAAATAATATTGTTATTGTGGGGACTCATAGATTTGAAAGCTTGATCATTAGGAAGTAGTGCTACTGGATAGGGACTAGGGAGAGATGACCTTGTTGGAGGTGGGCTTTGAGGTTTCAAATGCCTAAACCAGGCCCAGTCTCTGCCCCTCTCTCTCTATCTCTCCCTGTCTCTTTCTCTGCCTCTCTCTCTCTGTCTCTGTCTCTCTGTTTCTGTGTCTCTGTCTCTATCTCTCTCTCTCCTGATGACTCAGATGTAGAACTCACAGCTACTTTTCAGCACCATGTGCACTGCCATGCTTCCAGCCATGATGGTAATGGACCAAATATCCAAATATAAGCAAGCACCAACTAAATGCTTTTTTTTTTTTTTAAGAGTTGCCATAGTCATGGAATCTCTTCACAGCAATAGAACACTAAGACAGTTATTTAAGGGGAAAATAGGAATTGGAGCCGGTGGCGGTCACAGTCTTGGTAGTTGTGGGTGGGCTGGATTTTAGTTTCCCTAGAATTACTTGGGGCAAAGTGCGAGGAGGAAAACAGGAATCCACATCTGTCTTTCGGCACTTCCAGAAGTGCTAACTGGCTCAACTCATCGTCATCTGCAGTGAATGACTGTCCTCTGAGCCCAGCACAGGACTCCACCATTTGGGGAAGTTCAGCTGTGTTCTCCTGCTCACCCCAGCTGGGCTTGTTAACTGTTTATACCCCCTCTTGGAGCAATGAGGATGGCCAGGAAACCTCACCTGAGTCTCCAGCTGCTCTCCATACCTGTTGCACACCACTTTGCCTTAACAACATGTGGACTGCAGGGAAGGACTAGTGTATATAGGCCAGAAAAGACTATAAGAAGGGACTCCATGTTTGTGGGTATAGGAAAGGCCCCATCCACACTGGGTAAAGGCTTTCCAGGTGATTCCTATTGGGGGATGAACATCCACAAAGCACTTTAAGTAGTCCCTCGGCTATGCTCTGGAGGGAAGTCCAATAAACTCACTGATTCCCCAAAGTGAACTCTGGTGGAGACAGAGTCCTTCATTTGTCATTGGGACCTTGCAAGGAAAGGTCAGTGTTGTTTCAATCTGCCCCAGAAAGGAGTTTTAGTGATGCAAGGATTTCTCAAATGGCACATGAAGATAGTGAAGATACAGAGTGGGTATCGAGTGTCGAGCCAGCCCTTCAGCCCTGCCCCTGGTGGACTCACTCTGAGCACAGGACAGCAGGCTCCAGTAGCCTGGGTGAGGGCTGCCCACAAGCAGAGCTGGAGCTCCTATTGCAAAAGCAAGATGCATGTGGTTTCCTATGCACTGTTTCCTTCTTCCCTTCTTCTTCCTTTTGGCTCTGAATTGCTGGTTCGCAACAGGCACTTTGTTATCCACCCAATAGCCAGGCACCCACCTCATCCCTGATAACATTCACCAGTGGAGATCTATCCATCACAGGAAGTGGGGCATCTATTCCTGTCATAGGTGATTAGCCATGTCTGCTCTAAATGAGGTCTATCCTTCCTGCAGCCTCTAGCTACATTCCAGAATAGCTATTCCACGAAAGTGACACACCACATTTAGACACTGCAGTATCGTGTCTCAGTGACAAGAGGTTGGGTACTTTGGAACCTTTGATAGTGTTGGGCGAAAGGTGTACATAGGAGCCTGTTCTAAAGAGATATCTACAGGGGAAAGTTAGATGGGGGACCTAGAACTCCAAAGGGATAAAGCTGACACTGAGACTAGGTGTTCTGTGTCTGTTTCCTTGTTAATAAAGCATCAATAAGATTCCTGTATGTTTAGAATGAGAACAATTGACATAAACATACTGTTTCATGTATATTGGACAGAGAGGAGGAATTATTTGAGGGCATGTGTGTTACTTTTTCTCAATGTGACCAAATACCTGATAAGAAGCATGCAAGAGATGGGGGACTTATTTGAGCTGATGGTTTAGGGTATATAAACCATGGAGGCAAAGAAAGGACGACAGCAGGTAGCTGGCCACATTTCAGCAACTGCCAAGATGGAGAGAGAGAGACACACATCGTGGTATGCAACCCACTTTCTCCCTTTTTATTCAGCTGAGAACCTCAGCCCTTAGAATAGAGGTACCCACATTTAAGGTGGATCCTCCTACCTCACTTAAACCAATCTAGAAACATTCTCACAGATGTCTGTTCCTAGATGATCCTAGATCCCAGCAAGTTAGATGGTTAACAAACAATGTTAACCATCACTGCATGTTAGACAAAGTAATGGCTTTCCAAGGCCGAGGGTGTGGTTCAGTGATAAAGCCCATACCGCAAATGGATGAGACTCTGGATTTGATTCCCAGCACTGCAAGAATGGGGTTGGGGGAAAAGGCACCTCTAAATTGTTGATATTTCAATGCTAGCAGGTTAGATTAAGATTGCTAACTAGTTATTTCCCAACAGAACACTTGTTTTCTTGGATGATTTAGATGTACTCAATCACAAGACTCTCTACATGTAGGAGAGATAGACAAGACAGAGTGATGAATTTTGAGACACAGCCCTGACTGCCATTACTGACACTAAATCTGGAAGGGGAACATCGACTCTGGTGATGCAGTAGCTGCAGGGAAGCTGGAAGAGGCAGGCAAACCCTGCTAATACCTTAATTTTTGCCTCAGGGAGACCCATTCTGTCTGTCTGGCTTGCAGACATACTGTGTCATTTTAAATCTCTGACTTATTGACAATTTGTCATCGCAGTGGCAGGGAGTTAATAGAGGGGCAAGAAGGGCGAGGTGACAGGGCCTTGTCCTGCACCCAGATATACCCTCTTTGTTGGTACAGATGCCACCTGGCCCTCGGGAAGTTTAAAAGCTCCCTCGTGTTCTCATGTGAGGTGAAATTCTGCAGTCATCATTCTGGAAGGAGATATAGTTCCCTGGTGGCGGGCGGTGTCGCCATTTTTCCTTTCTGAAGTAGCTGCTTGATCAATGGGTGCCCCTGGCTTGCCCAGTTGAGTCACCTAGAAATCATCTAGAATACACCTACGCTGGGCTACAGCCTGCTAGCTACTGATCCTCTAGGTATGGGGTGGGGCTGGGGCAGAAGTTGAAAGCTTCCTACATTATTTCAGTGTTTCATCGGGGTGGAAAGCCCCTGTGTCAGGAGAACAGTAGAGGCCTCAGTAGGCTGTGTCTTTCTGAAAACTCTGATACTGTCGCTAATGCAGAGCAAATGGGTTTGCAGAGCACAGCCTAATGTGGCCAGCTGTCCCCAACAGGAAGTGTTTACACGCGTTTGCACAACTTCTCTAACAGCGTTGAGCAAGAGCCAGCTGTTTTGTTTTGTTTTGTTTTGTTTTGTTTTTTTGAAAGACCAGCTCATGAACACTAGAACCTAGGACTCACAAGAAGAAAGTTGAAAGCACTTCAGAAGAGTGGAACGTAGACTTGAGGGGCTAGGTGGGAACACTGTCCTCAAGGGCTAACCATTCACAGAGGTCACCGAAGACAGTGACATGTGCTTGGTGGGACATTCTCCACAGATTTCTCATTACAAGGGGTAGCATTTCTTTTTATAGCATTCTTATTTTTTATTATCGAGTGCTCCTGTGTGCAGTTAGGGAAGGATGATCATACCAGGGCATCTGTGTGTTAGAGGACAACTCTGTTAAACCTGTTCCTGCCTTTCACCTCCTCTCATGGGTTCTGGGGATCAAAATGAAGCCACCAGGCATGCCAGGCAAGAGCCTTTAGGGCTGAGCCAACGCACTAGTCCTATAAATAGAATTTTGATGGGAAGTTCTGGTAGTTGCCACCTTAATCTACCTATCGCATTCAGTGTTAGTCACAGTGGAACACCCTGCCCTTATGTGAGTCCTGATTAGATCCAATGTGAAGCTGACCAATTTGAGGGGTGAAATGTTCTTACCAAAGAAATGTAGCCATCAAGAGAAGAGAAATTACCTAGACAAAGGAGCAAGAGAGTGGAACCATGAAAGAACAATCAGGTGAGTCACAGCTGGCCTGGTCTCTTCAAAGAGATACTGCCACTCTTAATTTCAGCATAAAAATAAAGATGCATAACCAGATATGATCGCTTAGTGGGATCCTAGCTTGGCTTTTATGTAGAAGGAAAGAAGAAAAGAAATGCGTGTCAAATTGTTTTCGGGAATTTTCTAAGGACATCTGAGTATGGATTGTGGTGATAGTTGATCTTAATTGTTAATTTGATGAGATTTAATATCACCATGAAAACAAACCTCTGGTCATATCTCTAAACTGAGGTTGAGACACCTTAAAGGTGGCCACAGCTATTACGTGGCCCGAAGTCCTGGGCAAATAGAAACGGCAGCTATCAGAACACAAACATTCATCCTCCTTTAATTCCTGAGTGAGGCCACAGGAAAACCAGCTGCTTCAGGTTCCTGGTGCCACGAAGTCCTCCACCGTGATGTACTACTGCACACTGGAACTGAGAGCCAAGAGCAACTCTTCCTTTCGTCAAGTGCTTTGCCCTAGCAATGAGGAAAGTAACTAATACTGCCTAGATATTAGATAGCATTAGAGAACTGTCACGTGTCTCGACTGTGACACTAAAACCATGTTATTTCAAAGAGTTTCCTCTCTTTAATTAACTAGCTAGGGACAAAATAACTCAGTTTCTGAAACTCATTTTCATGCATTTCATCAAAATAAAAATGCGTACACACACACACACACACACACACACACACACACGCCTACTTATATGAGCAAAGCAAAATATTGCCAAAATGCTGACAATTTGTTGAAAAAGTGGCAGGTACACATTGCCAACGCCTTTTTCAACTTCTTGAGTGTTGTAAACGGCTCTCATAAAATCTGGGGAAGAGTATCATTAAAGTCTTCTGTGCCAGGAAATGTCTCCTTCAAATTTGGTCTCTAGCAATGTTTGAGGTTGAATCATCCCAAGACCTTTTCTTTTGAGAGTGTCACTTCCTGAAAGTGTCCACCCACACGCAGGTCACCTTCATAGATGGCGTCCTTCTCAGCCTTGACCTTGTGCTTCTGGAGTCATCCAAAGGGCTTTCCTCGAGTTGTTTTCATCAAGTGCTTTGTCCTAGCAACAAGGACAGTAACTAATGCATCCTAGATACCACATGATGTTAGAGAGCTGTCATGTGATTGAGTGTGACACTGATACCAGGTTAATTTTACAAGTTTCCTCTTTTTAATTAAACCAGCTAGGGACTTGATATAGGAGCTGGGACATCCTCCAAACACCTGAAACTACCAGGTTCTTTAACTCAAGAGTCTCAGGACCTTCCTGTTATTCCATACACACTTAAGAGAACAAATATTAGTTTGCATATACACAATCTAATTGATATTTTTAAAAACAGCAAACTATAATGTGTGCTCCCCCAATCCCGCTTTTGAGGGCATAATAGTACAGGCCAGCCCAGAAATGTGTGTTTTAGAATAACCTTTAGACCCTGCTTCATATTTTTTTCAATGGTCCTGTGCCTTTGTCCTTGAAGTGGATATTTGATCTGTGAGCAGCCAAATGTCACCAAAAGTCATATGAGGTAAGTAAGCCAGCAAGAACAGGGAAGTCCTTCTAGCCTGACACTAGAAGGATTCTTAGGATGATCATTATTTTCTTAAATTAACTGGCTTTGACTGCCATTTATTTATAATAAAGAAAAAAAAAACTTTGATAGAAAATGTTAGTGTGAGTTGAACCCCATAAGATAGACTTTGGGTGGTCCATTGCCTCCTTGGAAATGAACATCTGAACCATGATTCTCAAGTTTGTCATTTTGCAAGGAGCAGCAGTGTGGCTACCTCATCAACTCCAAGGCATAAATGAACTACTCCAGGCAAGCCACCTAAAACAGGGCTTGGTTCCCAGTAAACCTCCATAACATTTGTCTACTGGGCAAAGTATAGCTACTGCTGCTCATTAAACATTCAGTCATTATTACTTTATAGCTATGTTTGTGTACAGAATGCTGAAATGGTCCTTTTCATTGCAGATGAGAGAAGTTTAGCTCAAATAGCTTTCAGTCAGGGTAAAAAAAAAAATGTAGCCAGGAATTTCACACGCAGAGGCAACTTCAGGTATAGCTGGACTTGGGATTCCAGCAATGGCACCAGGGTTCTGCCCTCTTGTGTGTTGTCCAACTCCGCTTCAGTTTGGTGGAGCTACGGAAGCCTGAAATGGTCAAATGGTCCAGCGGAGCTGGATGATATCCGGCATGTGTTCCGTGTGAAGGTGAAGGTGACTCCAAGCGGAGATGTGGTCCTAGCTCATTTTTGAGGAAGTTGCTTGGATCAGAGCACTGGATGGCTCACGTGGGTCCCAAGAACAGCTGAGACAGAGGCTTGAGAGCTCCTCCTGGCCTTGTGAAGCAGGAGCAAGGGTGTCACCAAAGAGGCCATGCAGACAAAGAGAACCATGCTCTCTCAGAACTGAACACCCCGCTTCAATTCATCCTGTACCCCTTTGTTTCTCAATGAGGGGTTGCCATTTTTTGATCTTCCCTTGTGTCAAGAGTTATACCAGGGGCTATGCATGGAAGCAAAGCCATCTAAGCACTGAACCTGACAGAAGGGGGATCTGAGCCAGGTTGCCTTGGCTGAGCATTTCAGATCTGTCACCTTATCTAACCCTCCTCCTCCTCCTGGGAAGTCAGCATTACTCTCCTTAGATGAGAAACCTGACGTTCAAAGGACTTAGTAACCTGCTCAAAGCCACACCCCTTAGCCAATGACAGAGTCGGGATTTCAACATGTGACAGTCTGACCACAGAGCCCTTGATCTATATCTTCTGACCACTTCATTTTCATAAAACTCCCATGAGGTAATTCCTTCTGAAAAGCGCTATGTTAGTGATGAGGAAATCAGACTCACGGAGGCTGAATAAACACCTCCAGGTCGCGATCAAGTCCACTAGGCGAATCAGCAATGATGGCACCGATCCCGAAAGGGCTGCTGTGTGAGCGCGCAAAGTGAAAACTACACAGAAGCATGGCACGCTGGAGGACTAAACTCCAGCTTAGGTTCTATCCAGAAACCATGACCCTGGTCCTGGCCGCACTGTACAAAGCCTTCCTCTACCAGCCAAGCAGTATTTATGAGATGATTGAAGGGAACATTTATAGTCCAAGCAAGGCCTCTAGATGGGAGAATAAAACCCTGGCCTAGGACCTGAAAAACAGATGATCACATGATTCCCAAGAAGCACAGTAATAAGGGAGAGACTTACTCGGTGAGTTAGGTGACACAGGTCAGAGACATTGGGCTGCTCTATGCAGACTTGAGTACATCCAATAACCCAGCTTGTTTGGCCACAGGACATGGCTGCTGGACAGATGGATCCCACATGACCAGGAGTACTGGATCCATTCAGAGGCTGTTGTGTGGATCCAGGGGAGCTCGGATGACCTCTGCCCATATAGGCAGGGATGTTTTACACTGGCACCAACTTTCATCAGGCCAATTGGAATATGCAGAAAGACGTAGGGATTTCACGACACCCAGGAAACCATCAATCTGATACAGAAAATAGGAGATGACTAAAGCCAGGTATCAGTGCCACAGTGCCAATGACTGTGCGCCCTATTGTCATAAGAACTCCATTGCACTGTGAAAGTGGGCTCTTACATATTCCTCAGATCTCTATCTAGACCCAGGGAGCAAATACTGATTACTCTTTGCTGTATATTATATTATATTATATTATATTATATTATATTATATTATATTATATTTTGGGCTCCTTCCTGAATAATGTCAAAAACAAGGTCATTGATTTGGGAGCAAGCCTAGGAAATAGCCTAATAACACATATTTGAAGATAGAAAATCAAGGCACACAAAGCGGCAAGCATGAACCTTGGTTACAATGGGGCACACAATAAAGACTATTAGTTTGATCTACTTCCCAACTCACCTAATGCTGTGCAGGATCTGAGCTGTCTGTGTGAAAGAATTGACAGGATGCTTGCATCTGATCAGTCAACAACGAACCCATTCTCGACGTAAGCTATACAAAGGCAGCCCAACTGACAAGTTCAAAACCCATGGCTACCACACCTGCTTCATGGCAAGAAGAGGTCAGCGTTCAAGAGAGACAGACTTTCCTGGCAGGATTTGATTGGCCCTATGAGGCTATGGTTCTTTTGAGGAGTGGGGAAGGATATTAAGATGTTGGTCTGTCTGAAATGTCTCACTGTGCTCGAAGAAACTTTTGAAACACAAATAGCATCTCTGATGAAGAGTGGCAGAAAACAAGAAGGAATTTCACTGGATCACTTAAGGGAGGAACCAGATTCGTTTATTGCTTTCTCTTTCTCTCATGGGAAAATTTTTTTCGTTTGTTTAGGCATAGAACTGGCAGTCAGAGACTACATTCCCCAGCATTCCTTGCAGGTGGGCATTTGCTGAGTAACTGTGTTCTTACTAATGGAGACTGAATATATCACATCCTCCACCCGTCCCTCCCCTCCACCCTATCTCCACCAGAGGAAATTGCTTTTCCCCTTGGAAAAACTTTTGACTCAAGTTTGATTATTTTAGAAAGAGCTATTCTATCCTATTAACTAAGAAAAATACCTTCTTCAGAGATAAAGTTGTGCCAATGGGAAGAAGTTTTGAAAGTTATAGATGTGAGAGAGAGACAGAGAGAGAGAGGGAAATAATGTTCCTGCAACACTTACAAATACTTTCTCATCAAAGTATTTAAAGGATGTCACATTCCTCACAGTCGGTGGCCTAGTGTGCCTGAAGTGCTTGGACAACATCCTGGCTCTTCTCTAACAAACCATAACCTTGTCAAACTTAAGAAATATCCTAAAAATGTTTATATGAAGTTTGTCATTGAATGTCTCTTAGCAAGAGTTAAATAACAAGGCACAACGCACTTAGCATGAGATGCCCACTTGCCCATGTCTCTGAACACTTGGCTCTTATGTGTTTTTTCTAAAAACATCAGACTGAGTTTCATAGACTGACACACAGTCTCAAGAGGTTCCAATCTCCTCTTCTTTTGGACAAAGAAGCCTTGCTAGCTGCAATCCCTAACACATTGCCTGAGTGTCGGTGGCAATAGAAAACAACTGTCTGTCACCATGGTCACATGAGTCTGCCCATTTCCTTTAATGTACCTGCTCTATATGTCTCTTAAGTTTGACAAGGTTATAGTTTGTCAGAGAAGAGCAAGGATGCTGTCTGTCCAAGCATTCCAGACACACTAGGCCACCATTAAATACTTCCCTCAACCACATACATCGCTAAAACACCAACTCCAGGAGGGAGAGAAAACCAGATCCAACATGCATTAGAACCATCCTGCCAACATGGAAGGCCTGGCTTATTTGAAAAGAGCAAAGGTATCTCCCTGAAGCCACTGAACTTTTAAAAACAGTCTGCATTGTAGCAGCTTGCCCTTTATCCTAACAAATACACTAAGGAGAGTTTGGGCGCTCAGTGGTACCTACTCCCTTATTCATCAAACAAAACAGACATATTGTATCATTCTATTTGTTCCTGGGATAATATGTCTCCAAAGACATCTCCAACTTGAACAGAGGGACAATGTGTCCCACTGTGTGGAGACAGGAGTGCCAGTGGCAGCCCACCTCTGCACCACGCAGCTGCTGGTGGGATGCTCTGGCCTCCAGGCCCCCGGGAGAATGAGTGCCACGTGGTTGCCAACCTCCTCCATCACAAATACTCATGTGTCAGAGATTTTTAAATAAAAAAAATTCAAGAACAGATGGCAAAAGAAAGACTCATTATATGTGTGCAGTCTAGGCTCTGTCTCCTATGCGAGTTGCAGTTTGTGTGTGTGTGTATGTGTTTGTGTGTGTGTAATAAACATTAATGTCATTTCTTGGGGATAATAAGCTCATTCTGCCAGCCCCACTGATGGCTAATAACAATCAACTATTATTGATGCTGTCTTCCTTACCACCTCCACCTCATGAATATTCATCGTCCATGCTAATCAGCACAGAAGACTGCTGCAGACAGACGTCAAATTACACTTCTGGGTTAGAAACAGCCTCCTCTTTACTCGATGCATTTCGATCAAGAAAAACTGTGGGGAACCGATTTCTTGAATTTATTTATTATTTACTTACTTATTTTTGGTAGAATGAAAAGCGGCTGAACGGCTTGGGTTGGAAGTGTGAACAACCTGCGTGTGTGAAGGTTCGGTTACTGGATGGTAGTTTTAAAAGGTGCTGTTGTACCTTGAAGAAGCCGGGCCTTCTTTGGAAGCTCGACATTGAGAGGGGATTGTGGGATCCCCCATCTGTCTCAGTTTGGTCTGCACTGGTTTCCAGAGTATTCCTTGCGATCCCAGCCCCCACGGCAAGGGACCCAGCAGCAATGGTGCTGTGTGAGGCCTGAGCTAATGTCATTTCCAGCTTTTGAACCTCCGAAACTGGAGCTAAGTCAGCGTTCTCCTTAGAACTTAGTTGCCCCAGAGAGTTCACGATAGCAAGCAGGGAGGCAGCCTCCATATTGATTAGCACTTAGACTATGGAAATGGTTTTGGGAGGCCACTGAGATAGATCAGTGGGTAAACATGTTTGCTGCCTAGACGTGTACAACTGAGCTCAATCCCCAGGACCCATGCAGTGAAGGAGAGAATCGATGTTCACAAGTTGGCCTCGGACCTCCACAATCATGCTGTGGTTTGCACACGCCACTCCCACATCTGAACACAAAACAAACAAAGAAATGTAATAAAATGAATAAATAAAATGTTATCTAAAGTTTAGAGATCATGTCTTGGCACATGACACTTTTAACTGGGGGTGGGGGTTTTGGGGAGGATGGATAGACAAGCACCTTGTTAGAGAGATAGTCTGAAGGCTGAGAGTCTCCTCCCATGGCCCTGTACACGCTGGTGGTAATCCTAAACTGTAAACGTCTATCCGTTTTAAACCACAACACTTTTTGACTTCTTTGTTTCACTCGCTCTGCTTTGGTCTGAACAAGCACGCTCAGTAACACCCATTATACTGCCAGGAGGTATGTGTCAGAGCCTGTGTGTGTGCCAGCTTAGCACTGGATGAGCTCCCTGTTTCTGGGAGGGAGGTGAGTGGGGGTGCAGGACTATTTCTAGAATGGCAGAGGCAGTATGGGATAATGTAGGAACATGCTCCGTCTTCAGGATTGTAAGAAGATGGAGAAATGGTGACTCTGCTTCCAGGTAACTGTATCTGCATCTCTCCTAAGAATCCTGCTAGCTCGCACTGGTGCAGAAGTTACAGTGATTGAGCCCCATGCTGATTTGTACCTGTGTTAAAGCACTGAATCCTCCCGCACAAGACCCTTTGAAGTAGATGTAGTCGTTGGCTACAACAATACGCGTGGTGGTAGCTGTATGGCTCAAACCTACCTAAAGTTTTTAGCCACTGTAAGTAACTACTGGAAGCTGACTGAGGCCAAAGAGCAACTTATGTTGTGTGCCCTGACATGTGACTTACCCAGAGGCACTTTGCTTTATTGCCTCAAAACCCTTCCCCTGGCCAAGCCCTATCATCTCAGAGCCACAGCCAGTTCAAAGAGAGGATGTAGGTCTTCTCCTTCAGGAGAGGTATTGTCTGACCAGCACTATCTCTCCTTAACACAGGTCAGGGCTGAGGGTGACTATAGTGTATCACTCTACTGGTGTGTGAGCTAATACTCTCTCTCTCTCTCTCTCTCTCTCTCTCTCTCTCTCTCTCTCTCTCTCTCCTATGAATCATGGCGTTCATGTCCTTAAATCAGTCATCCCCTCACATGACCAGCCCAGCAGACAATACAGTGGGTATGAGCACGGAGCTTCAGGCTGGCCACCAGCCAAGGGCTCCAGGGTGGGAAGAGCAGGATTTCTGCCTGGCTCTGAGCCATGTCACATGCAGCAGAGCTTGGGTGGCTCTCCAGGGGACGCTTTCAGACATATGAAATAAAAAGCAAGGGCCACACTCAAAGTTAAAAAGCTCTGTCACTGTTGGGTTTTCCTGTGGTTATTTTCCAAGAAAAACAAACAAATGTTCTGACCACTCTACTTTTGAAAATAAGTAGCAAGAAACTCGAATGTTAATCCGTTGGCAGTAAAAATATACTGTGTGGTTCTATGTCATAACCAGTCACAGACACAGAAGTCTAGACACAGTTCTGTCCTTTCCATCTACGTGATGTTGGTCAGTTCTGTGAATTCTCTGGATCTCGTTGTGCCTTGGAAACAGATGGAATACATTTATCTCTTAGTTCCTAGCTGAACCTGTTATCACAAGAGAGCTAGTGAGGATACAGTGAGAAAAAAAGATATTTCTAGAATGACAGACCCAGTGTCGGGTATATGAAAGGTCTCTTTCCCTCCTGAAGAAGGGAGGCAGAGAGAACTGGAGATGTAGGGTTGTAGATTTACTTTATTGCTTGTATTACGTTAATTGGGTTCCCAAAATCACATGGAAATTTGCACATCTGCGTGTAGGACGCTGAGGGTCCCTGGCCCCAGTTGGCTTTGGTTAGGAAATAAAGTTGCCATGGACCAATGGCTGCGTAGGGAGACAGAGGCGAGACTTTTAGGAGAGAGAAAGGAGAACCGCCATGCCATGAAGGGAATAAGATTTGGGCTTGAGAGCTGCAGGAAGAGAGGCATACTGATCATGTAGGAGCCTGCGCCTACGGCAGGGATGGGGGTCTGATTGAAGAAGAAGGAAGAGACAAGAGACAAGAGAACAGGTTCTCTCTGAACCTTGAGAAGGAGCCAGCCCTACTGACAAGTCAGCTTCCCCTGGGTGTAGGAGTTTCACACGGTTGATCTCCCAATTGTAAGCACATGCACTCGTGGGTCCAATTCACAGCAATACAAGGTCCAAAGAGGCAAAAGAAGGGGACACAGTGCCTTACCCTCACTCCCTATTCTTGCTCCTTCTGCTTAGGACTTACTTTTACACCCTAGTCAGAATTACAAAGATAACTGCTACTTGCAAAGTTGTCAAGATTTCCGAAGATAAACTAATAGCAGCTTCACATTCACCAGACATTCCACAAGTCCTTACCTCGTACTGGGCATTTGGTTCTAGAAACTTCTCATTTGTCCGTTGTCACATTGAGCCAAGATTCACCCCCACACCCCCACCTCCCACCCCTGTATGGTCCTAATTTCACAACCCAGCCATCCAGTCAGTACCTGCAGCTGGGTGAGTTTTCTCAGACAGATCCTTCAGCACACCCAGAGCCATTCATGCGATACCAGCCCTCAGAGAGATCAACTGCTTCATTCTCCCTGACCTATTCATGAGAAATAATTGGTCCTCCCTCGAATGCCTTAGCTCTTTGTAAATACCTGTCACCATAATGTGCTCAGATTATACACCTTTGTCACTGAAACCTTTAGAATGCCAAATCCTTGTCGGTCAGTCTTCCTGTGATGTCATGATGAATAAAGAGACAACCAGCTGAAACAGCCAAAAAGAAATATCTTTCTTTAAAAATCTCTCCCCTCTCAACCCCAGGGAGCATCCTGTTAACCTCTCCCCTGCCTTTGTCCTTAGAGCACTGCTCCCAGAGTTCTCACCTCAGCTCTGAACCTGTTTTATAGCTACCTGGATTCCTATCTGAGCCTTTAGTCAGGTATTTGTAACCCGACATCACTTTTTTTTTTTTAGGCCGTGGTCAGTAGGCCAAGACAGCACAGTTGGCTGTACAACAAGCCGCAACCTGGAGACATTCCGCCCAGTCATCTTTCACCACTTCTCCACGAGTGACGAATGACGGTAGTGTACCTCCGTGTGAGCACATTTTGTTTCAGAGGATGCTGTCACCTTAAGCTCCCAGCATCCCTGGAGGCGGACATTTCACTTGAAGACACTGACTCAGAGATCTCTGGTTCCGCAGAACTACCCCCAACCCCCACTCCCACCCCCGCCCCCGCCCAGTCCTCTTCCTTGTTCCTCCCCTTTCTTCTGTCTAGGAGGGTCTCAAGGCCCCCAAGCTGAAAGCAGAGCTAAGCAGGTGGGAAGGACTTAACAGAAATGCAAAGCCTTTGTTTCACCTTCAGCATAGCTAACAGCTAAGTCTTCCCGACACTGTCCCGCCCACCTGCTGGAGCCAGGAGTCTGGAGCCTCAAGGTCCACAGCTACCTACTTTCTTAGAGCCCTCAGGCAGAGAGCTGGGAAGACTTTCTCAACCTCACTGGGACCCAGGGAGGTCAAGGGTAGTCAAAGGCTTTTTCCACGGTATCACAGGACTCTTGGTTGAAGGGCGTTTGTAAGTAGGGAAGCAAGAATTTGGCACCGGCATTCTTCAGGTGGTTTCTCTGAGTGCCAACCTGTACCTATTCCTGGGAAGCCATATGGTTTCTGGTTATATTATTACATAATTCCACGGTGAGTCTTATTTATGCTCTATCACTAAGCTCCTAATAGATTAAACTAAAACTCACCTTTCATTTCTGGGAAAGCCATTTGCTCGGAGTTCTTTAATTAACACGTCAAACAAAAGGAAGGCCACTAACTACAAGAAGACAGACTGGGCTTGCAGTCAGTCCTGACAGAACCTGGTATTCAGCTCGGGCGGTTTCCCAGACATGCAGTCATCGATTTTTAACCCAAGAGATTCCTGGTAGCCTCTTTCATACAGCATGTCCATCCAGGAGGTTCCACCAAGTCTTCTCTTTCTGTTACCTCGTCTAGGGTTCTAAGGACTCTCTTAGCCTTGCCTGAAACACTCTGTCTCAAGTGTCTGCTCTGGACTGGAGAGAAGGTTACAATCTCCCTACCAAACACATTTCTTTGTTATTCAAATTAGTCGCTTTAAAATCCTTTAATCACTCATCCACCCCCATAAGAATCCCCCCCACACACACACACACACAGCCAGGCTTGGTGGCGCACACCTTTAATCCCAGCACTCGGGAGGCAGAGGCAGGCGGATTTCTGAGTTCGAGGCCAACCTGGTCTACAGAGTGAGTTCCAGGACAGCCAGGGTTATACAGAGAAACCCTGTTTCAACACCCCCACCAAAAGAATCCCCCCACACACACACTCACTGTCTTCTTCTCTCTCCCTCCCTTCTCCCACCCTTCTCTTTCTACAGGATTTTCCTCTCTAGCCCCTGCTGACCTTTAGCTCACTATCCACCTGCTTGAGTCTAAGTGCTGGGCTTATAGGCAGGTCCCACCATATTTGGGGTCCAGAATTCATCTTCATTCAACCAAGACTTTCAAAACTGCCCAGCTCGTACTGAGCTCTGCGCTAGGAGCTGATGGGAGCGGAGATGAAGGAAGCAAGCTCCAGGCCTCTCAAAGCTCAATTCAGGTACAGCTCTACAGTGAGCTTTCCCCAGCTCTCCCGTGGGGGTCACCTCAGCCAGGTTAAGGTACCTGCAGAGCTCCTGGTTTGGTACCCGGGCTGCTTCTGTCACCGTTTGTGGTATGGACAATCTGTGTAACTTGATTGTTAAGTGTATGCAATGGCTCTAGTCTTGTTGTTTTGCCTGATCAGGAATAATCGGCACTCAGTAAAAAAAAATGGCATTCACTTGCCAGGTGTGAGAAGCAATCTAGGACGTTGGGGGCAAGAGGGATTGCCTGAACTTTGGGACAACCTTGGACTACATAGTGAGTTCTAGTGATGCCATAGCCTGTCCAGGGTACAGAGTGAGACCCTATCTCAAAAAGTTGAAGAGCTATGGGAAGACAAAAAATATCTACCATTTATTGAGGGCTTAATTTTGAGGCACAGCGATTTTTCAGTGCTATCAAAGAAGCCAAGTGCATTATCTGCTTTTTTTTTTTTTCTGTATTCTGATGTTTGGATATTTGGGACATTGCTGATCTTCATCGACTCCTCCCACAATGAACCCATAACTACAAATAGTCAACGTTTGCCTGGAATTGGCCATTACCCTCATTGTTCCTAGGACAGAAACCAAAGGACTTGATCCTTTGAGCCCACTGCAATGTCAAGCTAGCCAATAGGAAAGCTGCTTTCTGGCCTTCCATTCCCTCCTAAACTCATCCTCCTGCCTCTCACTAAGTGAGGGGCTTCTGCTGTTTCAGTCTATCCTCTTCTGGATGCTCCCCTCTTCCTGGGAACTGTGATTGACAACTACTAGTGACAGGCATCTCCTGTGGATAGCCCGTTTTTTATATTAATACGTTAACTACATTTTAAAGCAATAAGGAAACTGTCAGCTTTTTCCCCAGGAGGGAGAGTATATGGAAAACTGAATAATGTCATTTTATGTTTGGAAAAACAGTTCTAATTATTTTATGACTTCAAATAAAGTGAAATATTATTCTCACTTTATGGTAGGTGGAAATATACAGATTCTGCAGTGATTTTCCGCAGGGGTCAGCTGTAAAATAAATACATCAATGACGGTGAGGATCGCTGGGAAAACTGGTTTCCTTCTGGGTCAAAAAAAAGAGAAGCTTTTTAAAAAAGGAAAAAGCATTCCTAAGAGTGAAAAGTATATGGTATATGATATCTTATAGTAGACACACACACACACACACACACACACACACTTCACTCCAGTTTGTATGTTGTAGGCTATCTTTCAAAAAAAATGTTCAGTTCATTAAGTGAAGTCAGGGTAAAAAAGTTTCCAGATTTCCTCTGCAAATTCTTTCACATTTTAGTCTTTTAATAATCTCAGGTTTTACATGTGTGTGTGTGTGTGTGTGTGTGTGTGTGTGTGTGTGTACCCAAAGAGGCCAGAAGATGATGGTGACTCTCCTGGAGCTGGAGTTAGGCTTTTGTGAGCCTCCTAAAGTGAGTGTTGGAAACCAAACTCCAGCTCTCTGGAGGAACAGGAAGTTCTCTTAATGTAGGTCCATCTCTCCAGTCCGCACATGTTAATTTTGATGTAGTGTCTTTTAGTCTCCATCCTCCTGACAACAGAGGGGTGTCTGTGACTGTCCAAAGGGAGCTATAGTGGCTGGGATAGGACTAGAATGTCCTAAGAAAAGGCTGCAGCAGTTAACCAGGCAGAGGGGACAGGAGGTCTTTGCTTTCCCATCTTAGAAGTGGAGGTGAATTCTCATGGCTGTTCAGAACTCTGCTCTATGCTGTCATTCAGGGACTTGGCCTCCTTGCATGTGACAGAACCTGGACCTGCACTGGTTCAAGGTAGGGAAGGGACAGAACATGGTGAGGGCAGAGCACTGTCATAGTAGAAGCTACAATGGTGTTATATTCCCCTGATGAAAACTTGGTCACATGACTCCGATCTCCCCCACTCCCCACCCCCACACCACGCCACTCCACCCCCCCGACTGCCAAGCAGCTCATCACTGAATTACCACTTTGGAGAATTGACTGTGGGAAGGTGGCTTATTCTGTTGGTGCCTGGGGAACCTTGAGAAGTGCATAGCTCTTGGGCTGCTGTCATTTTGTCATTTTTCACTTGATGGTTAGTGACTCGAGAGGCTCTAAGTGGTGAATTAATTAATTAATTAATCAACTCAAGTTTCATTGGTGGTTGAAATCAGAAGTGGGATTTAAAGTGAGGACAAGAGACTTGTGAAGTCCTATCCCTTGCCTTCTTAGACATCCTGTCTGCTACAACCTGTCTCTTCTTGCTAATACCCTTCTACTTAAAAGCCCCTAGCTCTGCTACGGTCAAATTCATTTTCTTCTCTTTTTCCTTCACAAGTCTCTACTTTACAAACAGTTCCTACTCTGACTAGTTTCCTCTCTGCTCATACCCTGTAAAAGGAACTTTTATCCATCTGTAGTAATTGTCTCTAAGGGTTCCTGTCTCAGTCTGCTAAACTAGGCCTCATTCTGGAAGCTTCTAGCTTCCATACAATCTTATATAGGCCTAGGCCATTTTCAGCTTCTGAGAGTTACTGCTGAACCAGCTCACCCTTTCTTGTTCTTTCTGAACACTTGTCTGGTTGGTTCTATTTAGCTGTTGTGGCTCCATACTTCTCTGCGAGCTGACTGATTCACATTAGCTTCTTTCAGCTTCTGACTGAATTGCTGTGCTTGGCCTCATTCTAACTTTGGCAATCTGTTCTAATCTTCTGGCTCCTTCTCATTCTCTGGCTGGTTCTGTCTTCACCTGTGCCTCACTTGTTTTCTCTCTGCAACCTGTCTCTGTACAACTCTCCCGGTAAAATTGCCTGCCTCTCTCTCTCTCTCTCTCTCTCTCTCTCTCTCTCTCTCTCTCCACTACTCAAGTAGCTTCCCTTTCCTCTCTCTTCTTGTGAGCGCTAGGCATATCCTTTCTCTGATTCGTCACTTTGCCTGCCACTCAATTAGACATCACTTTCAAACATGACTGCTTCCTTCTACAAACTAATGTTACCTTCATTGTTTGGGATTAAAGGTGTGTGCTAAGGGATGGGCCACACCACAACTAGAAACGTGTTTTCCAAGTAAACAACGCAGTTTCGGGACTCACAGTGCGATCAAATATCCTGCAACAACTGCCCACGTGACTTCATTTTGGTCACCCTTTTTTTCATATCAAATTCTGTGGATATCTTGTTTGTTTTTCTTTCCTCTGCCCTGTTCAGAAGTGCTGTCTCTCCTCCTTACTCCCCTACATACCCTCAAGCCAAGGCCCACATGGTTTACCTCATACTTAAGGATGTGGGTTGTTTTGCTGCTGACAGAGGGTCACTGTGGTGGTTTGAGTGAAAATAGCTCTCATAGGTTCACAGAAAGTGGCACTTTAGAAGGTGTGGCCTTGTTGGAGGAAGCAATTGTAAGAGAATATTTTATCCAATAAGCAAAATTGTAAATTAATTCTATGACCAGACAGTGCCTGTAAATGTCAGAAGTCCCTGTGATAAAAGAAAAGTGAAATAAAGTACTAAAGTAATAAAGTCCTCCTCCCTCAGCCTAGTCCTCCTCCCTCAGCATAGTCCTCCTCCCTCAGCAGAGTCCTCCTCCCTCAGCAGAGTCCTCCTCCCTCAGCAGAGCCCTCCTCCCTCAGCATAGCCCTCCTCCCTCAGCATAGTCCTCCTCCCTCAGCAGAGCCCTCCTCCCTCAGCATAGCCGTTTCCTTGTACAGTTCTCACCGCTATGGAATACGGACTGGACCTTGTCTTTTAAAATGTCAAAGTGATGACTGACACTAGACAACACTCCTCTAGTCACGGTCCCTGTGGGAAGTCAACGTGGATGCGCTACAGCCTCAGGCAATGTGAAGTTGGCTCTAGTACTCAGGCTGACAGCCAGAGCAGGCCACCCCAGCCATCACCGCCATTTCAATTTCTCATCTGAGAGAGTCAGACTTGGGTGTTCCCATCCTCAGCTCTCCTGTAAGCTTTGTCCCACAGCCGTGGCTCTGAGCAGCCTCGTTTCCTTGATGGCTTTGCTGTTCCCTGCACGAAGCATTAGGCTTGCGGTGTTTCTCAGCCCGTGAGCCGAGATCCATTTAGGGATGGGTCAAATGGCCTTTTCACCGGGGTTGCCTACGACCATCAGAAATGTCAGATATTTGTATTACCATACATAAGAGTAGTAAGATTATGGTTATGAAATACGAATGAAAATAGTTTTATGTTTGGGGGGGGGGGGTCACCACAACATGACAAACTGTATTAAAGGGTTGCTGCATTTAGGAAGGTTAAGAACCACTGCCTTAGAGTCTATCTATGGATTCTGGCTTTCCATGTGAGGAGAAATCAAAAGTGGAGGGATTGGTGAGAGCCCTGTCTCCAGAGCACATACTCCAGGGACAGACTCTGGAATGGAACGTAGTCTGTATCTTCTCTAGCAGATCAGGGAATAGGATTAGGTAGGCTTGGCCATTATAGGCCACACCCAAATAAGCTGCTCATTTTCCAAGTGTTTCTACATACACCCATTTTTCACAAGAAAGCATAATGGTTATAAAGTTATGTTTTAAGTTTTAATTACTGTGCCCAAGAGATCCATAAAACAAAAAAATGCCTCTAATCTGTAAGCCCCCTGCCCAAGGACACTTTCTGAAATGCTGGAGGATATTGTTCATGGGAGATAACATGCCACATGTTCTCATTCCCCTAAACAATTTTGCCTGACCCAACTGCACCGGATGTGTTTGATCACATGTAGGTGGGAAATACATAGGTATAAAGTACATCAGGGCATATGCTCGCCCCTGATTGGATGTAGGCAGGAGATATACAGGCAAGAAGTATGTCAGGATATATGCATGCCCCTGGACTGGACCTAGTGAGAAATACAATAGCCTTATGGATTTGCCTTTATAAACCACTGAAGAATGTGACTCATTGCTACTTTTTTTAGGAAGCCTAGAATGGACCTGGCCAGTATTTAATTAAAGCTTGCTTCAAATTTGGCTAAAAAATTGTGGTAGAGGTCTTATTTTCAACCTTTGGGTTTAATATTTAGTTAGACTAAAGGTTGACCAGATAGCTCATAAAACAGTTCTTGGTGCATCAGAAAGAAACTAGTTTTAGAGTGAATGAGTCTCCCATAAAAAACTAAGCATCCTCCCTCCCTAAGGCCTTGGGTAGGACAATCAAGCAGAGGAAACGTGCATGTGTGCTCCGAGATTGAGCTACTGTGCCATCCTCTGCAGACTTGGCAGGTCCTGGCCTCCAGCCTTCCGTCTCAGGCTGCAACTTGGAGGTGGGGCTCATGAGAATGAACCCCATAGGCTCATGTGTTTGAATGCTTGGCCCTCAATTGGTGGAACTGTTTGGAAAGGATCAGGAGCTGTGGCCTTGGTGTGGCTCTGGTTGTGGGCTTTGAGGTTTCTAAAGCCCACACCATTCTTAATTTGTTTCTTTGCCTCATGCTTGTGAGTCTGTAAAAGTAACTTTCATTCTCCTGTTTCAAGGGTTGTCTGGAAGGTTTACTGCTGCAAACCCAGGCCCAGTCCTGGAACCATCTAGCCTCTGTATAATCTCATGGAGGTCTGGAATGTTTTCAGCCTCTGGGACCCGCTGCTGAATAAGCTCAGCCTTTCTTCTCTCTGAACTCTACCTGGCTGATTCAGCTAATCTGGCTCAAATTCCTCTCCCAGCTGATTTATTCAATCTGGCTTTTCTCTTGGCATCTGAATTGCTCTGCTTGGTCTCAACCTAACTCTAGCAATCTCTTTTAATCTTCTGATTCCTTCTTATTCTCTGCCGGGATGATTAAAGGTGTGTGCTAAGGGCCGAGCCACACCATAACTAGAAACAGGGTCAAATATCCTATAACATGAGTCAAACATAAGCTCTCAGCTACTACTCCAGTGCCATGCCCACCTGTCTGTGGCCATACTCCCCACCATGACGGTCATGGATTCTACTACCCTCTGGAACCATGAGCCACAAATTAAATGCTTCCTTTTACAATTTGCCTTGGCCATGATGTGCCTTCATAATAATAATAAAATATATATATATATATAACTAAGGCAGACTTACACCATAATTCCCTAATTCTCATCTGCTACTATGTGAGGACTTTCTTTTCTAATCTCTGAGGTACTGTCACCCATACATTTCACTGAGCCAAATGACTTGCTCGTCCCTTTTGCTGTTTCTTCATGATTCATCCTTTAAAGATGGAAGCTTGGATCAGGGAAGAATCCAGCTCTCCATACATGGACTGATACCCTATAGATAAGGAAGAGTATCTATCTGGTTAAACTAAAACCAAAACCAACCTAAACCTACTCTGATGCTTATGCATTGAGAAGCTGACATAACCCTAGGGAATAATGGTCTCTGGCACGCACCCAAATCGTCTGCCTTGCTTTCCTTTTCCTTCAAGAGAGAAGACTAATATCTCCAGCCCATCCCTTCCCTTCTACATGGATCTTAAGGAGAGCAGCTTTCACTCCTCTCCATGGTTTTATTTTGGCTGATGGGAACCCCCGAGCAAGGAGGGGAAATGGAAAAGAGAAAGGGAGACAAGATCACCCTCATCAGCCTTCTCCCCTGTCCATGTAGATCTGCAACTTCCAACGAAGCTTAGTTCAGTGACGGTTTGTCCCGGTTAAGTGCTTTATGTCTGTTTCTATCACGTTTGATGTCCTCTGCAGCTTCTTAATCCACACACCCAGATAAAAGGCTTTTACAAGCATAGAGAAAGAACTTCATGCACTATAGCCTGAAGGTCTGGAGAGAGAAGGCTCTTTCCAACACCAGCTGAACAGCTCAGAGTGGCTAAACAGGTTGCTTTGAAAGACTTTGAAAGAGGCAGAGCCACCAATTTGCCCTATCAGAACGCAGGATCTTAAATCCCAAATAAGGCAGCAATCAAGTGCTAGGGATGTAGCCCAGTGGTAGAACCTGTGCTTAGACTGCTGAGGGCACTAAAATCAATTCTAAGAACCCAGAAGGAGCTTCTATTTTTTTTTTTAATGTGAATTCAGCTTTCTGTATACCGAAGAAGCAAGGACCGTTTAAGAAGCAAGGACCATTTTGAATTCCACAAGAAGCTAGCATTTCCAACCCGTTTTATTCCTTTGAGGCAGTGGCTGTGAATATAGGGCTTTTCTTTTTAATCCCATTGACCATCACTGCCTCGGGTATCAGACACGACTAAGCATTGAACGTGATGCTTGTTACCTTGACCCACTTCGGAAAGGTGATATTTTTAAAATAATTTCTCAATTACCTTATGTGTATGAGCATTTTGCCTGTGTTTATGCTTGTGTACCACATGTGTGCCTGGTGATTTAGAGGCCAGAATAGACTTATCAGATCCCCCTGGAGCTGGAATTATAAACGGTTGTGAGCTGCCGTGTGGGTGCTAAGAATCGAACCTGGGTCCTCTGGAAGAGCAGTCAGTGCTCCTAATCACTGAGCAATCACGGCCATCCTTATTGTTTAGTTTGTTCTTGAAAGAGAAATTTTTCTTTTATCTTAAAAAAACAGAGAAAGAATATATATGTGTATTACTGCTATATCTAAAAATATGTTTTGAAAAAGAAAAAAAACACCCAAAACTAAAAGTTCTTTCCTCTGCGACAGAAGGCTAGCAACACTTGGAACTGCAAACAAAGAAGTCACAGTGCTGACCAGGAGAAGCCTGGAGCAAAGGCTCCTCGTTTCTATTCCAGCACTAGGTATTTTCATTAGAGAGCTGGTGGATCTATCCCTAAACACAGATGGGCTGGCTTGTTCCCCGACACCCTACTTAGAGGAAGCAGTAGACCTGGGGCTTAGAGCTCACTCTGTGGCACTTGCTCCCTGCCATCTTGGATCACAAGCTTTTCATTCTTAGGCTGTGAGGAAGCTTGTGGGTGAACTGAGCCTCGTTCTGCTTTCTGGGGTTTGGTATTGCTGCTATTGGTAGGGGCTTTATTTTTATTTTACTTTTAGAGAGTCATGAGGTGTGAATGAGCATGGGCATATGTGAATAGACTTGAGCAGCAAGCACCTTTACACACAGAACTATCTATTCGGTCTATTTGAGACAAAAATTTCCCCCTCACAATCCCACTAAAGAAAAGAAATGCTTTCTACTGTGCTATTCATATCATGTTTTACTTGATTCTTTAAAGAAAATGTGTAACTATAGCCAAGTAGCACATGGCTCAAAATCTGATTTTCAAGTGAGGAGAGGAAGCCATGTGATGCTCTCGGGGCTGGTCCCGGGGTACTTCTGAGGGACAGAGCACATGCTTCCACTCCCATAGCCTTAAAAAGAGCTGCAACACACACACACACACACACACACACACACACACACACACACACACACACAGAGGTATGAAAACTGCTGGACCAATCGAAATGAAGGAACAAAGATACTGTCTTCCAAGGATCTGAGGTGAGAGGGAGCGAGATCAGAGCGGTCCTGCTCTCTGAGAGGATTTACTGTGTTCCCTTCTAGTATTAAGTAACTATGACCCGGATACATATCAGCAGATATGCTTAATGTGGAGATTAAGCAAGATAGTGGAGACACACCTTATTGAATGTTAAACTCTAAATTTGGTAGCTGAGATGTAATATAGTATGGTGTCCTCCCTTTCTCTCTCCCTCCCTTCCCCTAAGTCCTCCCTCCCTCCCTCCCTCCTTCCCTCCCTCCCTTCCCCCTCTCTCTGTATGAGTATGTTTGAGTGTGTAAAAAAGCATGTGTGTATATGTAAGTGTGTGTGTGTGTGTGTGTGTGTGTGTGTGTGTGTGTATAAAACTCAGATCATATATGCTGTTTGGGAGCCCCCCTTTTTGTTTTACAGTTAGCAGGATGCTGTAACCATCTCCCCACGGTGCCTGTTCTAAAACGCACCTCTGTCTGTGGTTCACGTTCAGTTGGGTTTTTTTTTTTTTTCTTTTTCACTGTCTCTTGTTTCATAAGGGCGGGTGTGACTTATCTGTTGCATTGAGCAATTTGTGCCATACATTGTTACAGTGGACTTTCTTTCATGCCTGGGAATCCAATGACACTGTCTCATGTACTTTTCTACTACTGTGGTGAGACACCATGACCCAGGTAACTTGCAGAAAAAAAAAAAAAAGAATTTATTACTTGGAGCTTACAGTTTCAGAGTTTCAGATGCTCCATGACCATTGTGGCAGGGAGTTTGACAGCAAGCTTGTAGGTCTGGT
>LR749709.1:1261942-1396942 GCA_902729485.2 Mus minutoides
AGGGGGAGGAGGAGGGAGAGGGCGAAGAGGAGGGAGAGGGGGAGGAGGAGGGAAAGGAAGGGGGAGGGGAAGGGAGAGAGGGAGAGGGAAGGAGAGGGAGAGGGAGAGAGAGAGATAGAGAGGGAGGGAGAGGGGAAGGGAAGGAGAGGGAGACTGGCTCAGGCTTTTGAAATCTGGAAGCCAGCCCTGGAGTGACACACCTCCTCCAATAAGACCACACCTCCTAGTTCTTCCCAAACAGTTCCATCAACTGGGAACCAAGTATTCAATATATGAGTCTATGGGGGGTCATTCTAATCTACTATGAATCTATAGACTGCTCTGTCAGGGACTGAGGCTGAGTTACGAAAAGCAAAAGAAGGATCATTACAATGACAACCCTATAATGACCAAGTCTGTTCATGACTTACCACCATCCAAGATATTTTCTCTGACACCAAGGATTGAGCCCATGGCCTCACAAGTATGGCAAGTGTTCCACCACTGAGCTATATCCCCAACTCTCTTATTCTTTTTTATTTTGAGTCAGTGTCTCCCTACATTGCCCAGGATGGCTTTGTACTCACTCTCTGCCCCAGGAAGGCATTGCACTCCTGCCTCAACTCTGAAAGTATCCAGCTTTACACGTTGGCACCACCTTTCTCCATGAAAGCGATTTGACTGTTTTGATCTGTTTTGTTTTTAATTATGGAACAATGGCTAGACATCAGAAACCTAATGAGGCTGGACAGAAAGGAGAAAAGCTGAACACAGAGAAACAAGGCAGTTTTGAAAGTTTCAGGAAGGGCTTGGGAGATATTAGTAGTTAAATTAAAGGTGATGGGAAATTGTAGCCTATGAAGATGATGGATTGGAGAGAATTAATGAATACTTATAGGTCAGCATAACCCACAGATACCATGTTCTCCGGGCCTGTCCCACCCTAGGACCTTACTCCAGAGGAAACCCTAAGCTCTTGGCAAAGGCTCTCACATCCCGAGTGGCCACGCCCAGGCCCCAAGGCCTCAGCCTTTTCCTCACATTGATTCCACTCATATCATGTGATGCTCCCCTCCCGCCTCCATTTCCCAGATAGCTAGCACACCATCAACTGATCTTATCCAACATCACACCTTCCCCCTGTCTGCCCTCATTTAAATGAACGGACGGGTAAATTATTTCTTCTCCTCCCCATGTTAAAGGAGGTTGTGTTATACAATTGCCAGGGGCGTTTCTCAGAAAGATTTTACTTTCTTAACAGGAAAGCACACACTTTCCTTCTTTCTCCTTCTTCCTGCACTGGATGTGGAGTTAATGAGTGAGCGCCCAGTACCCAACCAAAGAATGCCATTTGGCAAGGTGAGGCTCTAACATCAATGGGAAAGGATGCTTGCTCGGGTGAGAGATGGGACAGCCCTGACTCCCCAGGGGCATCCCTGAGCAGTTCGCCCAGGCCAGCAGAGACAAGACTCAGATTTTAAATAAATCTCCACTGATCCAAGCCACAGTGGTGTCGTACTCAGTATCCTTTGCCTAGTGTGTCACTTTGAGAAAAAGAAGACCCCGGGCCGTGGCATTTTGTAGACCCCCTGGGAGAGCAGGAATCTATGCAGTTTTCCATTTGGCTTGGCCCTCGCCCTTTCTCTTTCTCTCCTCTCCTTTCCTCTTTTCGTTTCCTCCAAACCAATTATTGTCCCTTGAATATTAACCAATTATTAACCAATAATTATCCCTTTGTCTTCCACAGGGGAGTTAAAAATCCTGATGACTTCTTTTGCTGCTGTTAATGTACTTTAGACATCCTTCTTGCCGTTTCAAGTGCTAACTTTTCTTTTCCTTTTTGCTTTCTTTCCTCCATGAAGTCAAGCTGTCTCCCTAAAAGGAATTCTGGTGCCAGGTGTGCAGATAAAAATATCCTCTACTTTCCTACATAAAATATAAGGCATTTCTAAATCAGATCCTAACACTGAGCGGCTCAGAGATGGAAAACGCGATGGTACTGCCAGCACAGCTGAGGTAATGCTGCCCAGGGGGGAGAGTCGATCACAGACTCAGGGATGAGAATCCATCACAGAGTAAAGGATGAGACTCTCTCACAGTCTTGACTCCCCCTGACTAGAAAGCACTCCCCAAAGGCTGAACCCCTTCACAATAAAGACGGACATTTTCTTGGGCTCACGCAACACCCACTTTAAGATGACAAGGGAAATATTGGACTAAAGTCCCGAGTTTCTGCTGGCTCTTCTAAAACCCTGAACTGGATCGACTGTGTGTGTGTGTGTGTGCTCGCGCGCGCGCGCGCGCGCGCGCGTGTGTGTGTGTGTGTGTGTGTGTGTGTGTGTGTGTGTGTGTGTGTGTCTTAAAAAACACTTTTATTTAATATTCGTATTTACATAGACTTCATTTGGATTCTTATTCCTATTGCCAATTGGTTTATATATTAGTCATGTCCATGTTTGACAAAGAAAACGTGTTCAAGGTTCATACACACATACCCATGCACCTCCAGGGGCCTTTGTTCTTCTGTCTTGTGGCTACAAATTCTATCCGTTGTATCAGCTTTTACCTTTGGGAGGCACCTCTGCTGTTCACTGAGTTCCAGAAGTCCTTTCCATCAGGGACCCATGTCTCACCCTTCATTAGCTCTGGACCAGGTTCAGGGCTCATAGAAAAGACACTGAAACAGTGAACGTGTAAATAAAATGTACGTCCCAGATCTCTGTCCCTAAGAGTTGTGAGTCTGCTGTTTTGTGTCCTTGATTCCCAGATTGTCCGAATTGATCGAGTTGGAGGAAGCACATTTTGCCTCCCTCAGAAACTTCTTCCTTCAGTAAAATGTCTAAGGTAAACTTGGCCACGCTTCATATAACCCAGTCATGACCAGAGAGAAACTGGATCCATGACCTTCAGTGATACACTTGCTGAAAATAAAAAAAGAAAAGAAAAAAGAAAGAAAAAGAAAAAAGAAAGAAAAGAAAAGTCAATGAGCTTAAGGAGAAAATGTCAATGAGTTAAATAAACAGATACAGTTGTTAAAGATTAAAGAGTCTGTTTGTGTGAAACTTATACATGCACATTCCTGAGGCATTAGAGTCCACTTTCTAGTGTTTTCTTTGTCATAAGGCAGGCAACTCAATCAGGAAAAACAGCCCAGGAGAGATGTTTTCACGTCCCTATGGTCAGCTTACCTGTCAGCTGCATGCTTGATCCTAAGTCAAAAAAGACTTGCTTCAAAACAAGCTGACCTATGAACTGTGTGGAATTGTTTCCTTTCGAAACAGAAATGGTATCTTAATAATCAAACTGTCTATCCTCCTATAAGGTGTGAATTTTTATGACTTTCCATAAATGCATCTCTTGTAGGTGATGCTTGGCCTCACCACTACAGAGCTGGGCCGTGCTCATTTATCACGGGCTGTCCGTTCCTAAAGTGTTTCTCCGAGCCAGAATGGGAAACCGACACATCACACAGCTTTGAGTCTCCCAGACTGCAAACCCACTGGGACTGATCCAAGACCCCATCCTGCCCAGGATTGAGACACTCTGGGATGCATGGTATTCCTGGGGGGCAGTCTCTTTCTCCACGAGGTAAGGATTCCTAAGCAGTTGAGAGAGCTGGACCCAAAACACAGAATCAAAGGAAGAACACTAGGCTGAATGTGAAAGCTCTCGGGGCAGGCGAATGCCCTTCAAATTTATCACGAAAAGGTCAAGGGAGTGGGTATTAGACTGCATGTTGAGCTGCAGCTTCAATCCATCAAGAGGGAGCATGGAAAAGGTCAAGGGAAAGGGAAGCAGGCTCTTAGGATGCAGCCCTGCAGCCCTGCCATGCTGAGCTGCTCCCTCCCATATACACTGTGACCGCGCGGCAGGAAACAGCGGTGAGGGCACAATTGTCCTTCCTTCCGTTTAACCCCTGTAAGCTGACTCTCCCCCACCACTTTGGATCTTCCCTAACCTATAAACAATTCCTCCACTAAACTTCCTGTCCACTGCTACACGGGGACAAAGTGGACAATGGTCTGTGTCCTGCGCAGCAAAGGAGGAGGAGGATGTCATCGGTCCTAACACGGGAGCCAAGCGAAGCTAAGCTCTACATAGTCGTATCCCTGTTAACATCTTTGGTCTGACATAGAAGCTTCCTGGAGAAGATGGAGCCAGACATGGTATGTTCCAGGATCAGCGGTGGAAAGAACGGGATCGCAAGCCCAGGAAGCTAGTCATGGTCACATGACTAGCTGTATGATGCAATCCAGCCCATCTATAAATAGCACCTTACTGAGCTTGTATGATTGGTGCCAGAGTTAAGTGAGACACTGCCTACTGAAAATAGCACACGGAGCAAGAAAAGCTCCTTTTAAGATCTAATCCACCTCCTGGCTGACCAGTAACAAAATGGCTAATGGTCAAGTTCTCAGTAATTATATGTAGTATAAAGCATGCAGAATTATGCCCACCCTATATGCCATATGTGTACCCTACATTTAGAAGTATGTGCAGTAATTCTTCAGCATTTCATCATCAAATGTTACTGTAAAACATGCTGGACAGCAGAGAAAACTGAGGCTGAGAGGGATTTAGTGCCTCAAAGCCACACACTGAGCTGGGGTTCTAGATCCCTGGGTCTATCAGCTCAGGTGTTGTATGCTCTGACAGATGAAACTCACGAATCATCACAGTGGCCTGCTTTTACCCCTGCCAGGTTTCTGTGGGAAGAGCAGCCCATGGAACTAGAGCCAGCTTCTCACTGTGTATTGCAATATTGTCTGCAGCACTGATACACAGAAGAAGTGTGTAAAAAGGGGGGGGGGAGGGAATGAAGTGGGGAGGGAGGGAAAAAAGAGGGAGGGTAGAGGAGAGGAAAAAGATGAGAGGACGAGGAAGAGAAGGGAGAGGAGGATGGAGAGAGGGTGGGAAAATGGGAAAGGAGAGAGAAAGGATGGAGATTTGAATGGCTCGGGCATTTCCTGGCAACCCACTCGTGCCTGGGGAATGAAGTGCCGCTGAGAGTTTAGGAGGTCAGGGAGGATGTGATGGGCAGATTATCACTTTCCGATTGGACAGGAGAGTTCCCAGGGGACTCAGACTTAGAAGTCATTTGAAGATCAGTTTGAAGACTTCCACAGTCTTTACTTTTCACCACCAACCTTGTATCAATCAAGAGAAGAGCGCAGGCAATGCTTTTGACTCCATCTTGAGGGAGGAGGATGATTTCAGCTTTCAGGGTGGACCTAGAAACTGTGCCATCTATCAGGAACTCACTCCCTACCCAGCACAAGCTAATACGTGACTTATTTCTAGGGGTACAAAGGAGCCACCTTATGTAAAAATAACTTTTATTCTCCTGAAGTAACCTTTCTCTCTGAGGCTTATTGCCTCACTCTGCTAACCTAGGCCTAATCCTGGAAGTTTCCAGCACTGTCCAAGCTTATCTAGGCCTAGAATGTTTTCAGCCTATGAGACTTACTGCTGAATAAGCTCACCCTTTCTTGTGCTTTCTGAGCTCTGACTGGCTGGTTCAACTCAGCAGCTTTGGCTTAAACTCCTCTTCAGGATGACCATTCAATGTGACTTAGCTTCTTCTGAATTGCCCTGCTTGGCCTCATGCTAACTCTGTCTAACGTTCTAATCTTCTGGCTCATTTTCATTCTCTACCTCATTCTCTGTTCACCTGTGTCTCGTTTGTTCTCTCTGTGTAACCTGTCTCTGTACAACTGTCCCAGTAAGACTGCCCTTTTCTCTGCTCTCTCTGCACTGCTCTCCCTTAAGTAGCCTCTCTTTCCTCTCCACTCTGTTCTGTCAAATCTGTCTCTGATTCGTCACTTTGTCTGCCACTCAATCAGGCATCACTTTCAAACAAGGGTGTTTCATTTTACCAACTAACTTTACCTTCGTTGTTTGGGATAAAAGGTGTGTACTAAGGGCATGTTTGTATTCCAGCCAGAGGCATTAAAAGGTGTGGGCAAAGGGCTGAGCCACCCATAACACAACATCGACTTTCACAGTGTGATCAAACATCCTGCAACAACCATATAGGTTTATTGGGCTGAACTGAAACCCTGGAGAAACATAGAAATATTAAATAATATCAGGAAATCAGACCTAAGAACTTACCAAACACTCCAGACCAAGGACAGAGTGTAATTCCCTTGCCTGGATCCCATAATGAGATGCATACCCAAGACTGTGACGGCATGGTCTCCCACCAGCCTGTCATTTGGTGTTTGTGTCAAGGACGAAAGACTCACAGACTGTCCCTGGAATTCAACTCAGTGCCCCACTGTTGAGACCTACTGGACTGTGCCCCCCACCTGTCTGTCTGTCTGTCTGGACATAATCTGTCATTTCCTACTTCAGGTCAATCATTCATGTCAGAACTGAACTATGTAGCTTCACTCTCAGGCCTTTCTGCAGATCCAGGAGAGGCCTCCCTCTCCTCTCCACACTGTTCTTGCTTGTTATCTTATCAATGGACTCTCAGCCCACTTGAGAACTATCTTGAACTCTGCTAGAGCCTTTTAATTTGTGTAGCGCGCGCATGCATGTGTGTGTGTGTGTGTGCTCATGTGCATGCGAGTGCTATGTGATATCAGTTAGTATTATTAATTAATATTCAAATAAAAGAACCTGAATTCTCTTTGGCCAAGCTACCAAGAGTGTCTCTTTAGAGGAAACCACAAGTTGAGAAAACCTTAGAGAAGACACCATGGTGAGGTAACCCTTACATACAGGCTCCATGCAGTGCGTTAGATGTAAACCTCACAGTCTGAGCATTGTGCAGACACCCACTCTGGGTCCCTGCAGAGCAGTAGAGGCTTGCCGCTGTCCCCTGTGCTATACCTCGTTTCTTTTTCCTCTTCTGTGCCTAAGCCCCCTTTCTAGCTGTGGGGAATACTCAGATGATCTCTGCTGGGAGGGAGAGATTCCCATGCCACGAGGGGGTCTAGCTGACAAGGTGAGATGCTACTCTGTCTCCTGAGGATAGAAACAGGACAGCCAGCCAAGGAATAGACAACAGATGCTCTTGCTTGAGGACTCAATTCTTGACCACCAGAGACAATGGGTAGTTAATAACATGTTCTTATGATACTTCAGATAAGGGATGTCCAGAAATGGACCCTTGGCAATGCTGGCAAGCCACTCCAGAAGGGTGGCCTTATGGTGATGATTTCTCAGGTCCCTTGGCTTCTGTTCTCTAAGCCTGATTCTTCAACCTCCCCCCTGATCTATGAGCAGCTAATTTTCTACTTAAAAGAAAGGTTTTTGGTTTTCTGTTAATTCTGTTACTCCAAACAAATGGTGAACAGGTTCACCAATCCTCTCTCCCTTGCTCGAGGGCATCCTGTCCACCTGTGACATCACTCTTTATTTTTCCACTTCATCTCCCTCTCTGTCTTTGTTTCCACATTGTGACTTTGGGGTGGTGACAGAGCACGTGGGGGGTGGGGGGGATGGAGGTGGGAATCACACATTCTTCACACTGGAACAAATTCAGAAATTCAGGGACTGTGACCGCAGGCCCAGTCCTTCCAGGAACACCTGGTTTCTTATGGATTCCCCTCAAATAGTTCCTGCAGCTCTGAGACACTTCTTGAACCCTCTCCACCACTTGAACCTCTCTTGCCTGCCTCATTCTCTGCCCAGGAACTTTCAGGAAACAACTTAATCCTCTGCCCATAGTGGGACTAGAGACCATGAGACAGAAAAATCACCCAAATAAGCAATCGTTACCTGTGATTGCGCCCCCACTCAGTGCTTCCTCATCGGCTGAGGAGAGTCACCAGGGCTGGAAATGTAGCATGATAGAGTTAGTGCCTAGAACTCCTCAGACATCAGGTTGAAGCCCCAACATAAACACATGCACACACAGACTTCTGAAACTGAAACTTCTCAGTATTTTCCCTGAGTACATAAACTTATTGTGCCTAAAGATGATGTTCGCACACACTCACACACACACACATATATATGTATAAATATGTATGTATCACATGTGTTTTGAATAGGATAAATTTTTTCTTTATGCTTACATACACTATAAACAGGGCAGATATATTTATACAACTAATATTGGTTTCTTTTTCGTTTATTTCTTTAGACTATGTTTCCTACAGAATGACTAGATTAAAGCTTATAAAGAGGGCTGGAGAAATGGCTCTGTAGTTAACAGTACTCAAAGTGTCTGAGTTCAGTTTCCAGCTCCCAGGTCAGGTGGCACAAAAGTGCCTCTAACTCCAGCTCTAGGGGATCCAATACCTCTGTCCTCTGATGGCACCTGCACGCATGTGCACAAACCCACACAATGACACATATGTGCATACATGTATTTTAAAACAAAGATTTTTTTAAAAGAATGTACAGATTTTTAAAAGACTTATTTATGAATTGTGTATATGAGTGTTTTACGTTGCATGTATGTGCATGCATCGTTTGCATACAGTGTCTAGAGAGGCCAATAGAGGGTGTTGGACTCCTGAAACTAGACTTGCAGAAGGCTTTGTGATCTGCCATGTGGATAACAGAAACTGAATCCCAGTACTCTGCAAGAGCAACAAGTGCCCTTAACCACTGAGCCACTTCTCCAGAAGTGAGATGTGGAGAATCTTAGAAGCACCTGAAACACACTGTAAAGTGAACATGTATATCTTAGCATTAGAAGGGTGGAGCAGAAGATTCGGAGTTGAGGCCAGCCTGGGCTATATAGTGAGAAAGGGAAAGGGAAGAAGGAAACTGGGAACTGGGAACTATACCTCTCTGTCTTGTAGGACTACCTGCGTTGTAGGAGGCTGATGCAGATAATTCTGACCTAAAGACTTTCCTTTGACTGGTCAAGATTTCTTTTTCTTCAGCTCATGAGCACATGGAAGGTAAAAGCTTTGTTCAGTTTCTCCCTCCTGCTGCAAATGAGGGAAACTGAGGACACCAAGGAGCTAACTATGGCAAAAGATGTTCTGCTGGGAATGTAGGGAAACATGGAGAATTAAAGCATCAATGAGAAGTTAATAATAAAATATGTAGTTAGTATAAAAAGCATACCACTAGAGTACATTATTTCTAATGAAAATATATTCTTCATAATGATGGCCATGACTATGAGTTGAAGCCCTGGGCATGTCTTCTAAGATCATGACTCCTTTTTTAAAAATTTATTATTAGATAATTTCTTCATTTACATTTCAAGTGTTATCCCATAAATCCCCAATACCCCCCCCCCCGCGCCCTGCTCCCCTACCCACCCACTCCCACTACTTGGCCCTGGCATTCCCCTATACTGGGGCATATAAACATTGTTAGACCAAGGGCCTTTCTTCCCCTACGCGCGTGACTCATGGTCACTGTTCTCATTAATACCGCTGGTAATTTGCCATGATCTGCCACCAGGTGGCAAAAGCCAGATCTGCCCCCCCCTTCTTGCTTTTCCTGTACAACAGTGCCTCCCAGCTAGCCAACTAGAAAAGGCATGCTAAAGCCCCACTAAGGACCTCACCAGTAAGATGATCCCGTAGTAAGTTTGCTGCAAGTGTGATTTAAGACAAATCAGGGGACTGTTTAAAACCCACTTTACCCAGCTATGAAGAGCACACACAGACAGGGAAAGCTTAGCGTAGAGATGACCTCAAAATCGCTTCCGGTTTTAGCTGGATTCCATTCCCTGCTGTTCATGTTTTGCTCTTCAATGAATAATGAAGAGTACAAAATTAAAGCTTAAAACATAGTGATATCATCCCCCCTTTCCTTCCTCCAAACCAGCTCATCCACCCTGCTTGCTCTTGTCCTCTCTCTCTCTCTCTCTCTCTCACTCTCTCTCTCTCTCTCAAATTCATGTCCTTTTTTCTTTGCTTATATGGATATATGTATATATATTCATATATATATTCCTAAATATATAAATTCAACCGGCTCAACCCATAAAATGCTACTGGTATGTGTATGTGACTTCAGTGTTGATCACTTGGTATTGGATAGCCAACTTGGGGGCTCTTCCCTGGAGAAGTGTGTGTGTGTGTGTGTGTGTGTGTGTGTGTGTGTGTTGGCAGAGTCAGGGACAGCCTGTGAGAGTCAGTTTTCTCCTTCTACCTTAGTTTCTGGGAATCAAACTCAGGCCATCTAGCTTGGGTGGCAAGTGTGTTTGTGAGTGAGTCATCTTGCTGGCAGACAAACCCATTTTTGAGCCAACTAAAATCTGTTTCTCCACTCAGAACCAGTAAAATTTCAAGTTATCATAAAAGAAAAGGAAACAATAGCTGGAATATTTTACAAAAATTTCAAACTAACTGAAATATAAAAACAGATTTTTAGTTTGTAGAATTTATGGCAGTAGCTTTTCATTTGTACATTGAAGAGGGTTTTTTTTTTTCTTATTCATAAAGCACACAATTGTGGTTTGCAATGAATCACTTTGAAAGAAAATAACCCTTGGGTGGTGAGCTAACTTGGCAGTTAGGGGCACATGATGCTCTTTGAGGGCACCCACATCAGGAATCTGATAACCATCTGTAACTCCAACTCCAGGAGAACTACTGCCTTCTCTGGCCTTCATAGACATTTGAATGCATGTAAAATAAATGCTTATCGACATAGAAACATACACATAAAAATTTAACTTTTAAAAAAGAAAGAAAATTATGCCTTTTAATACATACATACACACATACACATTATATATGTATATGTATATATACACATACACATCATATATATATATATATATATATATATATGTATATATACATATACACACACATATATATGATGTGTATGTGTGTATGTATGTATGTAAACCCACTATGTAGCTGAAGCTGGCCTCTAATTCACAATAATTATCTTGCCTCAGTCTCTTGAGTTCTGTGATTATGAAGATAAACATGAAATATTTTATGTATCCCTAAAAGGTATCTTTTTATATGAAGAAATTTCCTATGTAAATATTAGAAAATGTATTTGTTTTTCTATCCCATTTTTATTTCTACTTGGGGATATGCTCTATAAAAGTAAATTATAAAAACTTAATACAATATCATCTATTATATCAACATTTCTATTGTCAAGATAATTACTTATCACCTAGAGTTCAATTTCTGAAGCTGCCATCCATGGACCAGGGATCCGGTTCTATGGTTAAAGGCATCTTCTGACAAGGCTGATGCTATGACCCCCACACACACACACTTGAGTGCTCTGAAAGATGTCCACATGCACACACGTCTACACATACACATGGATGCACTTGTGCATGCACACATGCACAAGTGCACTCACTCCAAATATACAAAAACCATGTGTGTTTTAATTGCTACCCATGTGTTAAAAACTACATTTTTGAAAATGCTTTGGGAAGGAGCAATAATACAAACAGAAATATGTGTAAATATGAAAATTGTCATTAAAATGCTGTTGGCTACATAAATATGAAAAATGCCATATTTTCTCTCTAGTTACAAATGTATGTTTATGTCAACCTTAAATTTGAGGAGAGCTCTCAGCAGAACATCTGAGTAATTAGACCATAAAGTCTCTGCAAACAGATGTACTGGCTTGAAGGCTTCCTACCTGATGGCTAGGAGGAAAAACATCACTCATTAGAAATAAGGGATTCACAAGTGAAAAGATGCTCCCCCCCCCCCCGAGAACTATGCATATCATGTTTTACTCCCACAATACATTACATATAAAGAGCAAAAGGTTAACACGTCAATTAAGATCCTGTGGAATCCTCAGCTTTCAAGGAATATAATAAACACAGTTTAATGAAAATAAATGCATTTGCTTCAACAAGCTATAACCATGTTAAATGGAGTTTTATTTTTCACAGTTGAAGGCCAAAATCCCAACTGTAAGACAATTCTTGGGAAACTCAGAGTACAATATACCCAGTTACACATTCCCCAATCTTCACTATCTTCAGACTAGATTTCTTAATTTCCTAAAGAGCTACGGGTTCCTGTTGCATCGATTTTAGGATTTCGACATGTTCTGGAGTTTTCCTGTCTTCTGACTTCTGGCTTCACCTTGTATGCCATAAGGTGGTATCTACACCGTTACCCTGATAGCCTCGTAGATTCATCTATCCACCACCTGAGGCATGGACCCATGCCTTCCTTCTTGCTTTCTCTGAAATGTGGCACAAGCCTCTTTGTACTCCTGCCGTTGCATAGCTCTTCCCACCAGACTGGAGCCTTTCCTGTGGAGGAATGGGAGGAAGTTCCAGGAGAAAGAAAACCCACAATAAACTTGCAAGACTGCAGGGCCTGCCCCTGAGTTATGTAAGGAGTGTACAGGGGAGACTTGGTGATGTAGCTGCCTGCCCGTTGTGCAGGGGACTCCAGCAATGAAGATTTGGAGATGGTTTGACTGACATGGGGTTTTCAGTGATGCAGATACCCCAGTGACCCCTGTTCAGAGGAGTAACTATTCACCTGGGTTCAGGTTAGTAACTCTGATAAACTTATTGATTCTTCAAGGTAGACTTTGATGGGAGTTTTCTTTGATCTGTTTTCTTCTATATCTGAAGTGAATAAAAATAATCTCCCCAGGAAAAGTAACATTAACACCCACCAAAACATTGTTTCACCCCGCTCCCAGGATTTCGATTTCTGGAACACACTGATGTGCATCCTCTTTCAACCCCACCTCTCTTTATTCAGATTCATTTTTCTGCATACCTCAGTACCTGTTTTTGCTTCCTTTGCCTTCCTTCCCTCCTTGGCATAGCTGTTATGGCGACCCTGGGTTGGGGGATGGGACAGGTGAGTCCTTTCCTCCAGCTACTACTAGATAGGTGGGCCTGAACTGCTGGTGTCAGGTTCAGAACACAAATGTCTGTAGGCTTAGACTTTTCAAAAACTACTCTAATTATGGTTCTTTAACTCTTCAACCTTCCTTCTACCCCCCCCCCACCAGAGCTAGGGGGAAAGAAAGGTTAATAGGAAACCGGGGTTGTGTTTAGACATAGTTCTTTGGGGTGATTCACTGTCAGCAGTCCAGTCCACTAGGAAAACACCAAACACGAATCATCAGCAGTAGCTGGATCCAGAAGAAACCTCGAGGCTCTGCAGACCAGCACGAGTTAGCAGAAGTGGGAAGAAGCAGCGGGAATACCACCAGAAGTTCTTTGGTGCGTTCCTGTTTATGAAATCACAAGTGAGGATCAGTGAAGAAAGAAAGAAAAACCAATGCTAGAGTGTAGTCATCAAAAAACGGTCTCAGCAAACCCTAAAGATTTGCAAGGTGAACCAATTCGAAAACGTTGTCCACTGTCTGTTGGGTTATACTTACACTCTTTTCAAACATCAAGTGCCCCTCATGCGTTCAGTCCAGCAAAAGAGCACATGCCCTTTCCCCAGGCAACTTCAAGAAAAGCACCACCCGTCTGTTCTCAGCAAAACATCCTCCTCATAAGACAGTTTCTGGAAAAACATCACATGACACAACTGAGTGTCCAACGAAACCAGAAATTCCCACTTCAAATGTCTAGCTGACTGCTGGGGGTTTCTGGTAAGCCTCAAGTACCCAAGATCTGGAAGCAGCAAATAATAGAATATTTTTAAATAAAATATTGCCTCAAGATGATACAGGGAAATCAAATAAATATTTTTATTTAATTTAAGGCTACAATAACTATCCTAAACAAGTAAACAAAAGAAAGGAAATGCTGTTTAACTAAATTATGATGATGGATTTAAAAATAGATCTACCAATTGCTTTTAAGCTACAGTTGCTATGACTTCATTGACTATGGGTGTAATTTCTGCTTAAATCATTTCCATATACTGCACTTTTACATTTACACGAAGGTGTGTGTTAAATATTCAGTCTAACCAGAGTCAGGCTGGCTAAGATCTTAGAGCTGAGCAGATGTTTCCTCTCTGAATAGAAACAGAATTCTGAAAATTCTTTTAAGATTGCATAAGCTGTTGCGAGTATAAAAAAGATTCAGCCTCTCTCTTCATTGGTGTGTGGCAGGTCAAGAATGCCCCATGTAAGCAACTCTGTGTCTGCAGCTTTTCCCTTCCAGGGGAGGAACCTGGAGGGCTTTATGTATCAAAATAAATAGAAACAGATATTTTAAAGATAATTTTATTCATTTATTTTATGCATATAAGTGTATATAGGTACCTGAGTGTTAGTCTGTGTGTTGTGCGCATGCCTGGTGTCTGAAAAGGTCAGAAGAGAGCAAAGGATCCCTTGGGACTGGAGTCACCAACTATAAGATGCCATGTAGGTGCTAGGAATTGAGACCAAGTCCTTAGGAAGAGCAGTCAGTGCTTGTAACTGCTGAGCCATCCCTCCAACACCTATTTTATTATTTTTAATTTGTGTGTGTGTGTGTGTGTGTGTGTGTGTGTGTGTGTGTATTATGTGCATGCAAGAGCAGGTGCCCAATGAACCAGTGCTAGGCTCCCCAGATCTGGAATTACAAGCAGTAACAAAGGTTCTGGGAACCAAATTCATATCCTCTGGAAGAGCAGTTAATTCTCCAGGCCATGGAGCCATCTCTCCAGCAAATGGGAAATTTTTTAAAAATTTGAATTAAGTAATATTATTAAATACAAATAGAAAAAAAGTCTATTCCTCAAAATTTCTAAAATAATTTGAACTGGATAACACTAACCATGGAATGCTTCTTCTGTCATCCCACAGTTTCTGATTTTTTTTTTTTTAATCTCTGCATTTTCTATTGGAATTGTTTTACCAACATTAAGCATGGTACCTGAAGAGGGCAGCCTTTCCTATAAAAACCAAAACCCATTTGCTAAGCCTTCAAAGCTAAACTAATCTGGAGAGGTAGTAGTAGTACATCAACTTTAGAATTAGCAATGTTTTTAAAGATCCAAGTAGATTTTAATAAACTGTATATTAGTTAGCATATTATTTCTGATATGTCATGTAGTTTAAAACAAGAAAGAGAAGCACTCCCACAAGCCTTGAAGCCCAGAATTAAATTTAGCACATGATTAGTGACACAGTTCAAAGGTGGAAACAAGGACTGGGATTTGTTCACTCACTCACACTAAACTAAACAGAACATAGTCAATGCGAAATAAACCCCAATAATGCGGAAGCCTTTGTATGTGTCTCTCAAAGTGTCACGCTCACCCCTATGTCCTAAGTGAACCACTTTCTTGATTTTTTAAAAAAATTTTCTCCCTTATATCAGTTTTGTGACTTTTACATTACTTAGCTTCATCTCTGTCAAGCCTAAACACCACTGTATTGTGCTGTAAGATTTCTTCTGTGGCTGGCTGCCTTCTTGATCAATAGAAAGAGCTTGAGATCAACCATACAGACTCCTGAAGTTGTCTGAGGTTCTTGTATTTTGGGTGCCACATAGAATTCCGTCATATGGATACATATATTACCATTTATTGCCTATGCTGATGGTACACTTTTTTGTTTTGTTACTGTTACAAGTTACAGCAACCTTCCTTCAGGACTGCAGGGCAATCCTAAAACAGGGGTCAGCTGACTTCAATCTCTAGGGTAAGACATCGCCCTGCTTGTATTATCCAGCTCACAGCTGATACATGTTGTACTGGCTGGTTTTGTGTATCAACTTGACCCAAGCTGGAGTTATCACAGAGAAAGGTGCCTGCCTCCCTTGAGGAAATGCCTCCATGAGATCCAGCTGTAAGGCATTTTCTCAATTAGTGATCAAGAGGAAGGGCCCATTGTGGGTGGTGCCATCCCTGGACTGGTAGTCTTGGGTTCTATAAGAAAGCAAGCTGAGCAAGCCAGGGGAAGCAAGCCAGTAAGTAACATCCCTCCATGGCCTCTGCAGCAGCTCCTGCTTCCTGACCTGCTTCAGTTTCAGTCCTGACTTCCTTTGGTGATGAACAGCAATGTGGAAGTGTAAACTGAATAAACCCTTTCCACCCCAACTTGTTTCTTGGTCGTGATGTTTGTACAGGAATACAAATCCTAACTAAGACACATATACTTGTATACTTCTTAATTTGTTTTGTTTTGTTTGGGCTTTTCAAAATGGGGTTTCCTGTATAGCCCTGGCTGTTCTGGAACTCACTCTGTAAAACAGGCTGTCCTCAAACTCCACCTACCTCTGCTTCTGCCTCTGCCTCTGCCTCTGCCTCTGCCTCCTGAGTGCTGGGATGAAAGTCATTTGCCATCACCACCCAGCTTTCCATTTCTACTGATCATTGTGTTTGTATGATGCTTACATGAGCACATTGACACACATAGCAGGCTTGTAGACATGAGAGGACAACTTTTAGAATAGGTTCTCTCCTTCCATGATGGAGCCAATGGTCAAATTCAAGTCATCACCAGGTTTGGGTACTTTTAGTCACAGAGCCATCTTGACAGCCCAGTGTTTACATTTTAAATGTCTGAAAAGACAAAGAGAAAATACTTTTTATTGAGTTAAAAGTTACCTGCAGTGCAAATGTAAATATAGTGGCATTTTATTGGACCACAAACCCATTCATTCACACTCATGTCTACCCAGCAATTATGTTACCCAGCTGCAGTTACAGCCTCCTGGATGGTGCAACCTAAAAGATTTATTGTCTGGTTCTCTACCAGTAAGCTTTGCAGATCCCTGTTGTAGGTGGAACATCCCCACAAGAACCGCTGTAGCAGGAAATACTTGCACTGTTAATATCATTGTTTTGCAAGGTAGTTCTATGACTGTACATTCCTATCAAGGAAGTAAGAGATTTGGCAGATTCTCATGGTGGAGACAAGAAAAATTAGTTATAAATAGAAGCAATTATGTTACACTTCTGTGACTCTTCCTGGTAGCTTGCAAAGCTAGTGCCAGTTTCAATGAGCGATTTGTAACAGTGATAACCTTTAGCTTGGCTGACTTTGACTAACCTTTAGCAGTTTCAGCCAGTCTGGCCCTTGAACGCTGAAGTAGTCCACACTTCATCTACCTTGGGATCTTGACCAACCCCATGCCTGAAGGGCCCTACGCCTGGGTGTAGAAGACATTTGGGCCTCTTAAGAAAATTGGATGGCTTGAAGATCATTGGGGTGGCTGCCACTTGATTGTGACTTGGAAACTGACTGAAGATGGTTAACTGTCTTTGATATACTGGTTTAGGTATCCTCTGAAATAAGACCTAAACTAAGTGCTAATGTGCCCTGGCTCAACCCACCACCCACACTCAACATGCAAGATGTCTGTAGACAGTTTGAGATCTGCTGTGCACTCTATATCTGGCCTCTAAAAAGAGGAAATGAAGCACCTTTAAAAAAAATATGGAAAGCCTCAAACACTACCAAGGGAAACAGGTGTTAAGCCAATGACAAAATAATCATGGTTATAGTATGGATATAAAATGCTCCCCGAGGCTCTGATGGCATTGTCTGGAAGACTGTAGAAACTTATGGACATGAGGCATAGCTGCAAAGGATAGCCGTGAGGCGTGTAGGCTGGCTCCACATCTAGCCTGAGTGCCTCTCATTCCTGACTTGAAGACCTGTGAACAAGGGGCCTCACACTCTGGACAACACAGACAAGAGCAGGTGCCACCAACAAACCTTCCCCATTGTGAAGGACTGGATGCCCCGAACCAGGAACCAACAGAACCCCTCCTCCCTTATGCCGCTTCTGTCAGATGCTTGGCCACAGAGGCCAGAAAAGTTATTAAGACAACTATATGGTGTTAAGAAAGCAGCTAGTGGGGCTGTGGATATATGCCAGCTGATGGAGCTCTTCAGCACACACGCAACTCTGGATTCAGTTCCTAGCATCACATAAACTAGGTATGGTTCATTCCTGTAATCCCAGCATACGGGAGGCAGAAACAGGAAGATCGGTAATTCAAGGTCTTCTTAGCCACCAAGTGAGCGTGAAACCCTCCTGAGTGAGCTACATGACACCATGTCAAAAGAGAAAGGAGGAAAAGGAAGGGAGGGAGGGAGGGAGGAAGGGAGGGAGGAAAGGAAGGAGGGAGGAAAGGAAGAAGGGAGGGAGGGACGAAGGAAAGAAAGAAGGATGGGAAGGAAAGAGGGAAGAGGACACAGAGAGAGAAACGGATTTAACTGAGTCAGAGTTTTAAGCTGCTCCAACTCCTCTTCATGTAAACTGAGGGCTGACATCTGGAAGGAGTTAAGCATATGGTGGGGGTGAACACAGTGCATCTCATCCTTAAAAGGGGTTACTTTTCTGCTGTTCCACACAGTGACTTCACTGGAGAAACCTTCACAGCCATGGGGATCTCTCCATATTTCTTAGCTGGTCATGGCCTCCACAGTCAGGGCTCTGCTGTGTTCTGGGAAACAAACCATCAAGAAATCTGGGGTGGTGTCTGTCGATTTTTCCCAAGTTCTATTCTTTAATGCACAATAAGCAAGCAGTATGAATTTATCAATTTCTTTCTTTTTGAAATTAAAATATAAAGACATCATTTCTACCCCCCCCTCCACACACACACCACCCCCTTTCCTTTTCAAGCACACTTCCTACCAGTCTTTCTGGCCTTGGTTCCATCTTCCCCTATACTTCCAGAAGCATGTGGGGCCTTAGAGTTCTGCCTGAGAATGAGTTGTTATCAACAGCACGGCTAACCTCGGTGCTTCAGGCTGCTGTAGGAGTCCCTAGGCTTCCCCTCTGCTTTCTGCTTCTGGGATTTTGTGCTGTGACCTGGCTCTCCCCATTTTCTTTGTTCTAAAAAATCTCTAATTTTTTTTGCCCCCTTTTAGCACGGTTTTAGAAATAGAAGCCAAATGTATAGAACTCTTTTTGTTTGGTTGGTTTTGAGACAGGGTCTCCCTAGGCATCCTATGGCTTGGAGCATGCTGAGTATCCCAGATGGGACCCAAGCTTTCCATCCCCTCACTTGCAAAACCCAAAGAAATGCCTGGCTCCTTCTGCTAACAGAGGGCATGGCAGGGAAGTACCACCTGTTAGAAGTGGACCCCTGGCAGACACTAAGTCAGTTTCACCTTGACTTTGGACTTCCAGTCTTGTAGAACTGTGAGAAATCCTTCTCTGTTGTTTGCAAACTGCTCATTCTGCAGTATTTCATTAGAGTTATCTGACTGGTTTCAAGCGCATACTCATTATACCCAAACATAAGTAAACATTAAGAGTCAAAACTATGAGATGGTGTCTCTGTCATTCAGAAATGATTAACCTTGCTGAAAACCTTTAATTATTTAGGTGTTCAACCATAAAATTATCTGTATTTGTCAGGGTTGTCTAGAATCACAGAACTTATGGAATGTCTATATATTAAAGGAATTTATTAGAATAACTCACAGTCTGCAGTCCAACTAACCAGACACTTGGTAGCTATGAATGGAAACTTCAAGTAGTTGTTCGGTCCCAAAAGGCTGAGTGTTTCAGCTGGTCTTCTATATAAGCAGGCTAAGAAGGAAGCCTTCCTTCTTCCATCGTCCTTATGTAGGTCTCCAGCAGAAGGTATAGCCCAGATTAAAGGTATATGGTATCATACCTAGACCTAAGGTATCCTTTACTTGGAACTTGCTCAGTCCCAGGCTGTCCTTGAACTCAGAGATCTGCTTGCTTCTATCTCCTGGGATTAAAGTTGTGTACCACCTTGCCTAGGTCTAAGGTTTTCATGTCCACTATACCACAAAATCCAGATCATAGCATGTGTCTTTTAGCCTCAAGATCTGGATCACAAGTGTGCCATCCATTTTGGGATTGTAGTTCATTCCAGACAGTCAAGTTGACAACAGGGAATAGCCATCACATCACTTAAGCCTTTAATTTGAAAAGGAGTCTGTGTTAAACAAATTATATTCATCAAATCACGTTTTGATAAGATTATATCAAGTCAAACTGTGAGATCATATTTTTCAGACTCATTAATTACCAGGAGGCAAGAACCAAAGGCATTTTCCCTGAGTGCTTCTTGCAAAAGTCTTTCTCTCCATCTAAAGACACTTTGCAATGCCAATCATTAACATTTTACCAGTAACAACTTCTATGGTGTGTGAAGAAACAATTTGATCTTCTTAGGGTTAAGAAGAAAGCCCAAGTGTGGTTCTAGAGATCTTTAAGGAAAGAGATGCTGCTGTTTCCTAAGGGGCTCTTACAGGTGACAAGGACAGGGACGTTAAGACCTTAAACCACTGGAGCAAGGCAGGATTAGAAGAAAATTGAATAGCAATTAGAATGGAAAAGATAGCAGGTGTTTTAACTTGTCTTTAGTGAACTATAACTCCAGGAAAGAAGCTGTGGCTACTGAGAATGACTGACCGAGTAGAATCTCAGTATTGTGGAGAGACTGGAATGTCGCAGGTCCAGAATATAGAGCAGAAGTTGGCTCCACACCCCAAGACCAAGTTCTCAGAGGGCAGGAATAAGTGATGGTGAGGGAGATAAAGGAAGAGGGAGAAGGGAGAGGGAATAAAAGACAGGAAAGAAAGGGGCCAAGGGAGAGGGGGAGGGGTGTTTGTCCCAGATGACAAAGGACTGCCTGTGGATAGAGAAGAAAACAGACATGACCCATAGCCAATGGTGGTTTATAAAGGTAAAAAGGAAAACCCCATGTTAGGATGAAGCGTTTAATTTTAATTGGAAATGTTAATTGGGTGAGCCAAAGGGGGTTTAACTTTTGCAGGACTTTGATAGCTGGACCTTGATAGTCAGCCTCAGGAGGGATTGGCCAAATAAGGGAATAGATATTGGGTGCTTGCTTTCAGGATGCAATCTGTTTTTAGCCAGATCGGGCAGGGCGGGTAGGGGGAATGAAGGACAAGGGCAAGGCCTGACTGAGCCATACTGGCCATACCCGAGCCAGCCAGGAGTCCTTTCACTAACTACTTTATCTTAGGTTAACCCTAGCCCTCTTGAGCAGCTATTCCTTGTCACCTCTGTCTATCAGTCTTACGCCTAATATATAAAAACCTTTTTGGAGTCTATCAGCTTACCAGAGCACTAGTTTCCACCAATCCAAAAGCTAAGACTACCAAGGGGGAGCATCTCAGGCCGATGGGAAAGCTTCCCCCATCTTGCTGTACCGCCGCTGATGTACTTGCTTTTATCTATTTTGTTGGTCTGTAAAACTATGAAACTTCAGGAAACTGCTTCTGTGATGGAATGGGGAACCTGGTGTCATCTAAATCTGGGATCCTGGACTGTGTGATGACTCAAAGTAGCTCTAGAAAAAACTATCTCGTATTCCCTGTAAGATGACTGCTATGGGTTTTGCACTTACACTTTTTTAAGTTAAACACCACAGCATTTTAAGGGCTGCTAGGCACGCCTTTGATCTCAGCACTTAAAAGGGAGATACAGGTAGATCTCATGAATTCAAGGCCAACCTGGTCTACATAGTGGGTCAGAGGGCAGACAGGGCAATATAACGGTAGTCAATGTATACATTCAACCTGTGAGCTGCAGGTCAGATGCTCCTGTTTTGGGGAGCCTTTCGGTGTCTACCCCTGGTTTCCCCCATGTTCTCAGGGCTGGGGTAGTGCTCCAAGCAGACACTGACCCCTTAGCAGTTTTGCAAAAGTGCCTTTCAGAGTGCATAGATCCTTAGATCCAAATATCAGGGTTCCTCAGACAAAAGGACCCAGTGATGCCGACCCCGGCACTACTCAGGGCTGAGTGAGAGGCTCCTGCCTTATTAGGGTTGGAAGCAGCAGGCACCAGTGGGGCAGGCAGAGCTGTCAATTGAGTTCTTTAGGAGGAAAGAGAAGAAAAGGCAAATGCCTACACAGAGACACAAAACAGACAAGGTGGGCTCATGTTTCTCATTCTTTTAAGGTCTAGAGATCAAACCCAGGGACTGCGCACACTAGACAGGCCCTACCACTGAGCCACATCCCAGGCCTCAAGTTGCTACATTTTAATAACACAACAGCCTAGAGGGAGTTAAAACGCAGAACATTATTAAAATGAGCAGTGAGAGAAAAACCAGTTTGCAGGATGTCATGAAAAAGGATATAAATAATTGATAGTTTTAATTTTCCTAGGCAAGGCCACTGTGTGTGAGTTGGCTGTAGCAGCTCCCGCTGTTGCTGTCATTTGGATCTTGCCAGTGTTAAATGCTGAGTAGGGTTCTCTCGCATCAGCCTTGGAATTAGGTCATGAGAGCACAATGGTTAACAGTTTCAGTTTCCTTTGTTATATTCAGAGAGTTTGGCCTATTAGTTCGGGTAGAAAAATCATGTAACACCTAAGCCTGCATATTATTGTGTTTTGATTTCTTCTTCATAAACTTTAAGCAGTTAATTGACTAGTTCTTCAAGAATCATTAATCAACTATCAATAAGAATTGATAATCTATAATGATTGATAAATGATATCTATAATGAACTCAGCATGTTCTATACACCCAAGACACAGAAAAAAGAGGAATGATATGCAATATTTTTATTGTTTTTATTACATTTGTTAAATTTTTATATTTCTGTGTGTGTGTGTGTGTGTGTGTGTGTGTGTGTGTGTGTGTACATGAGTGCATATGCCACAGAGGCCAAAAGAGGGTATTAGAAGATGGAGTTACAAGCCGGGCGTGGTGGCGCACGCCTTTAATCCCAGCACTCGGGAGGCAGAGGCAGGCGGATCTCTGAGTTCGAGGCCAGCCTGGTCTACAGAGTGAGTTCCAGGACAGCCAGGGCTACACAGAGAAACCCTGTCTCGGGAAAAAAAAAAAAAAAAAAAAAGAAGATGGAGTTACAGGTAGTTATAGGATCCCCCCAGTGTGGATACTGGAAACTGAATCGGGGTTCTCTGGAAGAACAGCAAGTGCCATTAGCCACTGAATCATATATCTAACTCAACAGATATAATTTTAGTAATGAAAGTTTTAACACCATAATAATAACTGCTTTGAAGGAAAAATAAAATAGAAAAGAAGCCGATGAAGGCCCCTCTGGATAGAATGTCCATGAGGGCCAGGGCTATGCTGCTGGCATCTCCTCCTTTTTCCCCCGAGCATGCAATAACTCAGTTTGGGAATATCTGCAAGCCATTCATTACTAAAAGATAAATGAATCCGGGCGTGGTGTCCTATGCCAAGACTCACAGCACTCAGTAGACAGAGATGGGATAATTGCAGTGAGTTCAAGGCTATCCTGAGCAATATAGTGAGAGACTATTTTCAAAACACCAACTGTTGGATGTAACTCAGTTGGTAGAAGTGTGTGCCTTGCATATAAGAGGGTCTGTGTTTGAACCTCAGAACCTAGTAAGCTGGGAGTTAGAGGTAGGAGGTTCAACTATTTAAGGTCAACCTCAGTCTATAAATGAATTTGAAGCCAGCCTGGGCTACACGAGACTCTATCTCAACAAAAATAACAAAGAAAAAAAACCCAAAACACTAAAAGTATTTTTAAAAGTTAAATTATATTAACCTACAAGTAAATGGGTTTTGGATTCTATTTAAGACAGAAAGAAATATTTAAGATACCACTTGAGAATCTACCATGTGCTGTGATTCATTCAGCTCTTTAGAGACAGCCAGGCCTCACTTAATGACTGGTTGAGTACTGAAAATGTGTTCCGAAGCAATTTCATCATCGCGCAAACATTTTTCTTACACAACCTACAAAGAACAGTTTACTACACACCTCAGCTGTATGAGTGCATGCGTGTGTGTCTCTCAAGGATACGTATACATAAACGTGCATGACACATAGGCCTTTTGCTCTCAGGCCATGATGAGTAAGACCATGTGAGATGGAATTATGTGTAGGGAGAAAAGATGAAGTCTAGTGACTCGGTCAACCTGAGCTTGGTGACATCACTAGCTGCTGAACACAGGCTGTGCTTCTCAGTAGTCTATGTTTTTCAAGACAGGGTTTCTCTGTGTATCATGGCTGTCCTGGAACTCACCTTGTAGAACAGGCTGACCTTGAAACTCAAACTCAGAGATGGATCTGCCTTTGTCTCCCTCGATATTAAAGGCATGCACCATTATATCCAGCTATGTTATTTGTTTGTTTGTTTGTTTGTTTGCTTGTGGGTTTTTTTTTTTTTAATAAAATGAGTATATTCTAAAATAACGGCTAAGAGCTGTTTCCTAGGGTTTTACTGCTATGCACACTATGACCAAGGCAAATCTTATAAGGACAACATTCAGTTGGGGCTGGCTTACAGGTGCAGAGGTTCAGTCCAGCATCATCAAGGCGGGAGTATGGCAGTGTCCAAGCAGGAAGAGCACAGGAGGAGCTGAGAGTTCTACATCTTCATCTGAAGGCCACTAGGAAAAGACTGGCTTCCAGGAAGCTATAATGAGGGTCTTAAAGCCCATGCCTACAGTGACACACTTCCTCCAACAAGTCCACACCTACTTTAACAAGGCCATACCTCCTAATAGTGTCACTGTGTAGTCAGCTATGGTCCTGTATCAGTAGCCAGGGCAGGGATTATATATATATATATATATATATACATATATATATATATATATATATATATATACACACACACAGCAACAATGGAGATATAGCTTGGAAGCGCTTTTCTAGTACTCATAAAACCTTTGGTTTGAATCCCAGGTTATAAATTAAAGTAAAATAAATAGATAAACCCGTAACATTGCCACTATCAGGTATTCTGTTCTGTATCCTATTATGGCCATCAATAAGAAACTACACAAACCCACCAGGCAAAAGGACAAATGGGTCAGAGCTAACAGGAATGAAGGTGCAGATCACCTATCCAGATAAAGCACCCAGGCTAGCTAAGGTGTTGTGGAAGGTAGGAGGACCGAGAGTGGACAGTATAAAAAGTTAGTTATAAATGCCAGTCACGGCCATGTGACCAGTTACAGAATCAGAGGTTATAACTGTCGTGATGTTTCTTTTTATTTTGTTAAAACTGTTTATTCACACATACACTATGCAGACATTCTTATTTTCTTTCCTATTCCTTTATCTTATAACACAAGATCAGAGGAATATGGTTACATCTCTGCCTCTGGGAAGGTGGTCAGGGTCTTGGGTCAAGGTTTTTATGGTTGTGTACCCCGGGCAGGGCAGGGATGTTGGAGGATGCTTCATCTACATACTTAGGAGCTTGTAGGGTCCCAGTGGAATGGGGGGCTTATAAGGTCAAACAAGGAATGCAGTCTGATAGCTGTCAGGGTAATCCATTCTTTCTAGGGTTGATGGTGAGGAAGCAGACTTTATGAAGCCAGGTTGGGAGTGGGGAAGTAGCCAACTCCTGCCTTTCTCATGCTTGAGGTATCTGGGGTTGAAGCTTCCTCCACACTTCCTCAGTGACCCTGGGCCATGACAGTCCCACACATCTATATTATGTAACTTTAAGTTATATCAGAAGAAGAGTAAGCATTCATTAAAATGCTGTCACTTATTCTGGAGACGGTATTAATGTTTTCAATTGTGTATGTCATGGTTATACCACAGAGGGCATAATTATGACCTTGCTATTGCCTCTGTTTGAAGGTTAACTATAGTAATAGGAAATAGGCTTGGTGACAAACTGGTGATAGGTGAACTCCGATGGTTGTTAGTCTTGACTGTCATATGGACTGGCATATGGATTGGCATATGGGAGAATGACTGAGGGTGAAGGGTCTGCCTGGATCACGGACAGTGCCACCCAACAGGCTGGAGGACCAGATGGAATAAATCTAGAAGAAGACTGAATCATGTGAAAGCCCCTTCTCCAATGTGTCTAGTGATGCCTCCATCACCATGGAAACTCCACTTTCCTCAGTTTTCCCATGGGGTCTCACTGGCAGCTCTGCAGGGAACTTGCAAGCCTTCAGCCTTGGGGTAGGAATTCATTGCTGGTCTCCATTATTCTGTATTCCAGCTTCTTAGACTGAGCAATTATTGGATGATCTGCCTATCCAACATGGAGGCCATTCTTGGACTACCTGGATTCCTGTTGTGTTAGTCAATATATGAAGTTCATTTACAAACACGCAAGCACGTGCATACACACACACACACACACACACACACACATACACACACACACACAGTGAGGAAGAAAGGAGAGAGAGAGACAGATTACTCGTCCTGTCTCTCTAGAGAACTCTGTCTAATACATGATTATTGTTTCTACTTTAGAAATAAAGAAATAAAAATTAGGGCTGGAGAGATGGCTCAGTGGTTAAGAGCACTGACTGCTCTTCCAGAGGTCCTGAGTTCAATTCCCAGCAACCACATGGTGGCTCACAACCATCTGTAGTGGGTTCTAGTGCCCTCTTCTGGTGTGTCCAAAAAGAGCAATGGTGGTGTACTCATATGCATCAAATAAATAAATAAATCTTTTAAAAGATAAATAAAAATTAATATTGTCATCCCCCAGAAAACCAGCAACCTAACTCTAAAGTCTTCCATGTTCTGACCCAAGGAAAATGCAAACAACTGCCTGATTTCCTCATTTTTAAATATATTCACTGAAGACTAATAGTGTTAGTTTCTGAGAAAACAAGGATAAATAAGACACTATTTCTGTTCTCAGAAGAGTTCACAGTTCAGTGAGGAAGGGTCCCTCCTATAAAGGGAATATTGTAACAAGTGGATTTGCAGGAGAGGAAGGAAAGAGAGAAACAGGCCAAAGAACACCCCAGACGCAACCAGCAAAATCCAGGCTACAGGACAAGAGACTCTGCTCCTTCACAGGCAAACACCAGGAAACTAAGGCTGTACCTATAGACTGAAGGAAACTTGAGAGAGCATCGACCAATGAGAGGCTTCTTTGGCTCCTAATTCAAGCAAACTGAAAACAAAACAAAGGCAAGACAAGATAGGAATGTAGACACTTAATGGACACTTTAAATGTTTAGATGATATCAAGGTGCTATGGTTACTTTGAAGTGACTTTAGGTTTCAGAAAGATATAAGCAGAAATGTCTGTAGACAAAATGATACAATGTCTGGAACTTTTTTTTTTTTTCAGTAATTTGGGAGAAAGGCAGTAAGTGAATGAGGCAAGATTGGCCACAAATTTATCATTCTGTGTCTGCATGAGAGTTACATGTGTGTGTGTGTGTGTGTGTGTGTGTGTGTGTGTGTGTTTGTGTGTGTGTTGAAAGTTAGCAAATATTTAAAATTTCTCATACTAAACAATGTTAGAAAACAGTGCCTGGAATGGATACAAAGGAGTTAGAAATGGCTAAGTATTGGAACATGTTGGGATAAGGACATTAGGATATTCATATGAATAACAGCTCTTAGCCAAAGAGCATGGCAAACAACTAAAATCATTCAGAACATCTCCTCCTGATGTCAAAAATGGGTGGTGTTTGTTTATCATGGAGTGGCAGCTACTGTCACATACAAACAGGCTACCAGAGTTTATGGAATGTCCTCCTATAACATGCGTTAAAATGAGTTGAGTTCAACAGGGGATTTGATGTCTGTTTAGAAAATCAGGGGAATAGGTGTGGGAATATGGGTTCTGTGATGAACCAGTTGTGAGTATAAAAGATAGACTTACATTTTTGTTTTGTTTTGTTTTTCATTTCCTTATCTAAAATACTTGAGATGAGAGATCTTTTTTAGGTACCTAAATTATTCACTTTTCTGTTATTTTGAAAAAAAAACAAAAACAAAAACACCATGACCAAGGCAATTTACAGAAGAGCTCGTGTAGGCTTTCTTTTCCAGAGAGTTAGAGTCTATAATGGTAGCAGGCATGGTGGCTGGACTCCTGAGCTGAGAGCTCACATCCCCAGAACCATGAAGCAGAAAGAGAACCGTGGCATTAACCCGGGATTTTTAAACCTCAAATCCCCCCCAGTAACATAACTCCTCCGGCAAGGCCACACCAAAACCTACCCAAACAGCGCCACCAACTGGGGACTAAGAATTAAGTGTCTGAGCCTATGAGGGACATTCTCATTCAAACCACCATGGTGCTGTTTCTGGTCTGATAAACTGTTCAACAGGATTCTCCTTGGGTGTCACCTGATCATTTCTGGGTACTGTGCCAGATGAGAGGCAGGAGAGGGCTGCCCATACCCCAGAAAGTTCTCAGAGAACATAGCAGGAGTCAGGCTGCCCCTAACCAAATCAGGTTTGGGCCTACTTAACTCCATAGAGACAAAGACTGCAACATGATAAAGGTGGTTAAACTTTTCCCCAACAAAGAATTGGCTTCTCAGAAACCATGTAACAGCTAACCATGTCAGCTAATCTAGCTGATATGCTTGGAAGGTCCCTGTCACCACTGCACATTTCCTCCCTTGTCCTTTTTCCCCCCCACTCCCACCTGACTCAAGCTGTATAATCTAGCCCATATATTTCATTAAACAAGTGTCCTCTAATGCAGTCTCCCAGGATGCTTATACATGCACGACTCATCGCCACTGGAGACACTGTTGTCCAGCTTCTCCGCATCCGAGACACCCATTGGGGCAGGGGACCCACAAGATACCTGTGGGAAATCAACCACTTTATGTCACTGTGGTATCACTGTCTGGATGTAAAGACCTCCAGTGTTAGTATGTTTCTTATAGACATCCCGAGAAGGGTTTCTACATGGAGAGACCCCCCACCCCCAACATAGCCCAAGAGACTACTTCTTCTATTTCACACAGAAAGTGGGTGGGGATGGTGGACTCTGTTATTGTGTGCTAATTTTCAGCGCAGTTCTTAAGAACTTGGGAAAAAAAAAAAAAACTTGGCACTCTTCCCAACGAGGGAGAAGAATTGGCAATGATTTGGTGATACCCTTGTTCAAAGTTCCTCTCTGCATGAACACATTATGTGCTTTCTTTTCTTGGTTCTGTGGAGGAATATTGAGATTCTTGGTGTAGCTGATGAAGTCAAAAATAGTTCTTATTGGCTGTCACCAGGGGTCCATATTTCCTGGTACAATAAAAGGTATGGACACACCCATTTTGCTGCCACTCTCTGCATGATGCCAACCCTCCTTCTCCTCCTCCTCCTTCCTCTTCCTCTTCCTCTTCTTTGATTTAGCTGCAGTAACCTCAGGTATCTTTGTTAGGATTTCTATCGCTGTAATTGAAACACTATGACCCAAGCAAGTGGTGGAGGAAAGGGTTTATTTGACTTACACCTCCACCGTGAGTCCATCACTGAAGGAAGTCAGGACAGGATCTCAAACAGGGCAAGAACCTGGAGGCAGGACCTGATGCACAGGTTATGGAGGAGTGCTGCTTGTTGGCTTGCTTCTCGTGGCTTGCTCAGCCTGCTTTCTTACAGAATCCAGGACTGTCAGAGCAGGAGCGGTCCTCACCATAATGAGCTGAGCCCTCACCCATCAATCACTAACTAAGAAAATCCTCTACAAAATTGCCCATATAGCTGATCCTACAGAGGCATTTTCTCAGTTGGAGTTCCCTCCCTCCAGATGACTCTAACCTATGTCAAGTAAACATCAAATTAGCCAGCACATTGCTCATCCTAGACTGGCCAATACGATCTCTGATGCTCTGGACTTTCATTATTGGGAAACACCTCACCGACATCTTGGCAGAAGGCAGCAAAGTACACAGACAGGGCGTGGACTGTGCCGTGGCATTGGAAAGACAAACAAAGTGAGTGAGACCAACTCGGTCTGCCTCTGCCCCCTACAACCTCTGTCATTGCGTGGACGGCGCAGGGAGAAGGAGACACTAGAAATGACAGAGGGGAAAGCAAAGCCAACTTCTTGCTATGGTTTCTATATATTTCCCAAAAGCTCATAAGATAATGGTCTTCCTGGTTTCCAGATCCACTAGTGAAAGGAATCCTTTATTTATTTATAAATATCCAGCACATATACATGTGTATATCTCCAGTATATATTCAGCTATAGCCACAAAAACCTAAGACAGCATCCTTCTTCTCTTCTTCTCTCTTCCGCCCCTCAGCCTTTTGGTTCACAGACAAGATCACATTCTGTTTAAAATGCATTTGCCAGACTGCCATGCCCAAGGTCAGCCACATCCCCTTTCTTGCCTCTACATAAGCAGTGAGTACGCAAGGAAGCCTCCTGGCCCCAGAGGCCTCGCTCATCCTCACCCTCCAGACTTCCCTCATTTCCCTGCCAGCTTTGCTGTAACTTACTAACTATGCGTTAGTTCCTTTGTACACATACCATACACCCTAATATGTGTGCTTTTATCTAATGCTGCAATAGAAAGAAGGGCTGGAGAAATGGCTCAGCGAATGGTTAAGTGACTGAGTGCTCTTCCAGAGTCCCAGCAACCACATGGTGGCTCACAATCATCTGTAATGGGGTCCCTCTTCTGGTGTGTCTGAAGACAGCTACATACATACATTAGATAGATAGATAGATAGATAGATACCTAAAACACACACACACAGAGACACACAAAGAAAACCCACAACTCTTAAGACTATAGCTTTTTATGCTGGTGTAGCCTATAATCCCAGCAGCTAGGAGTTTGAGACAGGAGTATCAGGTGTTTAAGGCTCTACTTGGCTACATATTGAGTTGACTATGGGCTACAGGAGACCCAAAACCAAACCAAGCAACCAACAAAAAGACTATCACTGTCAAGTAACATATGTGAATACATATATATTATCTCCATTCATCTCATGAAGTAGAATAGGTCCAAGCAAGGGATGATGGCAAATATCTATAGTCTCAGCTACTCTAGGAGGCTGAGGCAGGAGGATCATAAATTTCAAGCCAGCCTTAGTTACAACTATAGCCAGTTTAAGACCAATTTAGACAAGCTTTGGCAACCCAGTCTCAAAGAAAACCAATAAAAGGTGGAGATGGGGGGGTGTCTGGGATTGGGGATGTAGCTCAATGCTTGGCTAGCACAAGCAAGGCCCTGGTTAACTTCCTGTGGTGGGGAAGAAGGGCAGAGCAGACACAAAAGTACTCTTTCCCAAATATAACCAGTCTCCTAATGTCCATAGATTAACTCTTCTGTAGTTTGTATGTTAATAATTTTCAAATTTGAAATATGAACCGGTGAGATGGCTTGTCAAGTAAAGGCTGTAAGAGTATCTTTTATTTGCCTGGTGTAATTGTCATTTCTGAGACTTACCGCCTCCTGTCTGCTAACCTAGGCCTAATCCTGGAAGCTTCTAGCCTCCATACAATCTTATCTAGGCCTAGAATGTTTTCAGCCTCTGAGACTTGCTGCTGAATAAGCTCTCTCCTCCTCATTCTGTCTGAACTCTAGCTGGCTGGTTCAACTCAGCTGTTCTGGCTTAAACTCCTCTCTAAGCTGACTGATTTAATCTGGCGTCTCTCTCAGCCGCTGACTATTTGCTTGGCTTGGCCTCATACTAACTGACAATCTGTTGTCATCTGGCTCTTTCTCATTCTCTAACTCTGTCTTTGCCTGTGTGTAGTTTGTTCTCTCTCTCTCTGCAACCCGCCTCTATAACTGTCCCAGTAAACCTGCCCTCTCCCTTCTCTCTCTGCACTGCTCTCTCTTAAGTAGCCTCTCTTTCCTCTCTGTTCTATTCTATCAAGTCTTTCTCTGAATCGTCACTTTGTCTGCCACTCAATTAGTCATCACTTCCAAACATGGATGCTTCCTTCTACAAACTAACCTTACCTTCATAGTTTGGGATTAAAGGTGAGTACTAAGGTTGTGTCTGTATCCCAGCTAGAGGGGTTAAAGGTGTAAAGGTGTGTGCTAAAACTGAGTCACACCACAGCTAGAAACAGGTTTCTCCAATAAACAACATAAGCTCAGAGTTCAGAGTATGATTACATATCCTGCAACAAAAGGCACTTGCCACCAAGCTTGACAACCTGAATTCGATCCCTAGGATCTATATGGTGGAAGAGAACTGACTTTCTAAAGTTATCCTTGTATTTCCATATGTATGCCATAGCACACACAAATACGCACACGCGCGCGGACACACACACCATAGATAAATGTAGTTTTTAAAATTTTCAAAATTGAGACATAACTTATAGCTGATAACCATGGTTCTAAGTTTTGGTGAGCACCGGGATCCAGGAAACCACGAACCCATAGAATTGTCCTTAACCTCCAGTGACCTTTGCAGTGAATCCCCATATCCAGTTCTGGGAAATACTGATTTGTTTTCTTTCCTTCTGCTTTTCTTATTCAGTGTCTGTCAGACCCAGTGTCTGTCAGAGGTCTGAATTCTTTCACCCTATGGGACGGTTGTGAGCTACATCCATAAAGTTGTATACAGTTCTTCATTCTCACTGGGTTGTGTAACTCATGGCTTATCGAATATCAATCATCATTATGTATATGATTTAGTATGAATATACCATGCTATATATTTATCCATTCTATTGTTAGAAATCTGGATGTGTATGATTGGAGCTTGTTGTGACTAAATCTTCTAGAAACTTTTAAAGGTTTTTTTTGTTGTTGTTGTTTTGTTTTGTTTTGGGGGTTTTTTGTTTGTTTGTTTTTTAGTGTTTGGGTATTTTGCCTGCATACATGTCTGTGCACCATAGATATATGTGACAATGGAGGACTGAAAGGGATGCAGGAGTCCCTGGAACTGGAGTTTTAGATGGTCCCGAGCAGCCATGTTAGTGCTGATAATCAAACTCAGGTGCTCTGGAAGAACAGCCAGTGCTCTTAACTGCTTTGGTTTTTGCTTGTTTAATTGTTTTTTCTTTCTTTGTAGGGTTGTTTGTTTGTTTGTTTGTTGAGACAAGATCTCACACTGTAATCCACTGCAAAAACTCACTTTGTAGGCCAGGCTCTGAACTCACAACAGTCCCAAGAGTCGGAACTGCAGGAGCCCAGCTAGGTGTGCACATACATCACCCGGCTGACCTGGAATTCTTGTTTGTGTGTGATGACCTCAGGCGGATGAGTCGACATTCTTTTTACATTTTCTAGTGTGAAAATCCAGTTGACCTGGCGCCTTGAAATTACAACTCGTCCTTCCGGGTGTTCTTTTGACATAAACTGTCTTTGCAAGGGTTATCTCATTTCTGGTTCTCTGGTCTATTTGATTTATTCCCCACTTGGCTATTCTTTTTCAAGACTTGTTCCCCCCCTCCCCTGCTATTCTCTAATTTAATTTACATTTTGAGACAGGATCTCCCTGTGTACCCCTAGTTAGTCTAGGGTTCACTAGATAGATCAGATTGGCCTCTAACTCATAGAGACCTGCATGCCTCTGTCATACTGCTACTGGCCTGCACCAATGTGCTCTGCTTCCCAGCGCCGTCAGACCAGCATCCCAGGCGTGCTGGGCACCAAATGCACACGTGATGTTTGCTGGAGAACCCTGGGTATGTAGGGCCTAAGAGACTAGAGTAAGGGGATTTTCCAGCTCTCCTAACCTTACCAAGCACTCCACAATTGCCTGGCCCTCCGGGAAGCACACCCACTAATGGCAAGTCTGGAACCGGGCGGGGCTGCTGCACGTCCTCTTCCCTCCGGCCCTCTGACTACGCCGCTGTCCCCGCCCTCTCCCCGCCCCTCCAGAAGGGTGACCCGGCCTCCTCCTCCCGGTTGTGACTGCGGCGGGATGGCGGCGGCGACACCGACGCAGACACCAGCTCCGGAAGGCAGTGGCTTGGGCATGGACGCGCGACTGGACCAGGAGACCGCGCAGTGGCTGCGTTGGGACCGGGTAAGGGCCGATCTCTGGCTCTTCGGTTCTCGGGCGCCGTGGCTTGTCCGACAGGGAGCCGGGCCCTTCTTCCTTCCTTCCCTGCCCCGCTACAGGGCGCCTGCTCGGCATAAGCTTTTGCGGGACTGGAGACAGCTGTGTGGCTCGCCCGGCTGCTAGACCCGGTAGAGGAGCGAGCTCGGGGGTCGGGGTCGGGGGAGGGTGGAGAGTGAACGAAGCGGGTCTGGGATCCGGGGTAGTCCACGTACGAGAAGGTTTTAGAGGTTCTGTGATGGGCTGAGCATCTTCATCCATTCAGAATCCGCTCCGTCCCGCCTTTCCCGGGACCTGGACTTCTCCGCAGTCTAGACCACCTTTTCTGATTTCATGGATACTACCGGGTTCCTGATGGGCCAGACTGACTGGGAGTTTTCCAGAGGACATTCACTTCACTGGGAAGGTGACAGGGTATGCTTTGGTCCCAGCTGCGTCTTTCCCCTGTAACTGTCTTATGGCTGAAGCGGTCAGGCGGCCAGCTCCGGACATCACTTCCTTTGCCCTCTACAAGTTCTCTCTGACCTGTGCTTTCGCGTGTCCTGTTGCTTCCCCGCAATGTTCCTCTTGCCCGTGTTCTGCTGACTTTATTTCTCTTGTCGTTTTTCCTGTGTGAACTTAGCGGGTCTTTCCCGTCTCCCAAGTGCAACTTATTTAACTCAAACACTCGCTCTAGAGAGCCGAGGCCTTTCGTTCCCTGCTTTTCCTGGGATTGGAAAAAAAAACAAACCAGCCACCCCATACAGGCTTGTTTAAAATCTGTCGGTGTCCAGGGCTGACTTCAGGAGGTGAGACCCACGCAGATCCACTGAACCGGTGCTCAGGGAAGAGCCCAAGCTGTATTTTAAAGCACTACTTTGAGATTCCCTTGTTAAACACGGAGTCTTTCATTTTTTGTAGTTGTGCACTGGCCCCTGAAAATTATGTAGCTGGTGCTGTGTGTCTCTGCTGCCTTCCGTGGCCTACAGTACTGTAGTACTGTACTGCATGTCTATAGTAGGTCCCTGAAATATTTGGTGACTGGATAGGGGCTTCAAGGCCCAGCAGAGGCCATTGCCCTCTCACACCTAAAACATGAAAAGTCAGGCCATCCTAGAAACGGGATGGCAGTGCCAGCTCCTCGTGAGAGGTTTTGTTTTGTTTTTCCTGGAAACGTAAAGCATTCCAGGATGTTTAAGGGAAGGAAACTGTTTCCATTTCTGATTACTTAGTAACTTGCATTGTGTAGCTGTCCTAACGCCTCAGCTGAGAAGTATTGTGTATATAATTGGCTATTGTACCACTTGACTAAATGTTTGACAGAGACTGAAGGGGCGGGAACGAACTGCTTTGCTCAGACTCTGAGATGGTTTTATCCTTCATGGTAGAAAGGTGTAGCAGAGGTGTTGGCTAGGAAGCCGAGAAAGGGGGAATACAGGAAGAGACCATTGTGGAAATATATCATCCTGTGACAAGTCCCAGTATCCTCGATTCTCCAACTTGCTCCCAGGTCCCACCGTTTGTCACCTCCTCATAATCCCGCCATATTATGGACCCATCAAAGGAGGGACCCTTTGATCCCATCAGAGCCTGGGATCTATTGGTCTTCAGAAGGTACTTCACAGATGCACTCAGAAGTGAGCAGAAAATGTGATTACTGTAGAACATGGAATCTGTCTTGGAACGGTACCTCCATGAGCAGAGGTGGAGGGAGCTTGTCCTTTTCTCCTTTGGAGATGCTTCAATGTTCTTTTCCCATTCGGAGGTGTGTCCGTGTGGTGTATATGGTTGTGTCTGTGTTCATGTGCTTGTGTGTAGCTGTGTGGGCACCTGTGTGCATATTTGTGCAGAGGCCAGAGGCTGAAAGTACCTTCCTCATTCCCTCTGCCTTACTTAGGGCAGAGTTAGTTATTGCTGTGAAGAGATACCATAACCAAGGCAACTCTTATAAAGGACATTTAATTGGGGCGGGCTTACAGTTTCAGAGGTTCAGTCCATCATCATTATGGCGGGAAGCGTGGCTAGAGAAGGAGCTAAGAGTTCTACATCTTGTTCCACAGGCACACAGAAGCTGTCTTCCAGGCAGCTAGGAGGAAGATCCCTCAAAACCCACCCCCAGAGTGACACACTTCCTCCAACAAGACCACACCTCCTAATAGTGCCACGCCCTGGCCCAAGCATACTCTCATTGAATGAGGAGCCGATTGGCTAAATTCTAAATTGTCTGAACCGCCCACTCTATGCATACACAGTCTGTCTACCTCCAGCATTAGATTTACAGATGAACTCTGCTTGGCTGGGCTTGCTAGTGCGTGCTGGGGTTGTGAGCTTGGGTCTTAAAGCTTGCATAGCGAGCACTTAACTGGTGGAGCTGACTTTAGCCCCTCTCAGTTACTTTAACTGGAGATGGGTGCCTCTCTGGGAAGGACCCATTCATTCTTCAGGGGACCTCCCACCAGCTAAAGGGTTGTGGAGCCACCCATGCTGGCAAGGACTCTAGTAGTGCTCCCTGCATAGCTACTGTGTCCCCTCCCCTGTGCCTCCCTCTTCTGTCCGTTTCCATCACCCCCCACCCCCCAGGTCTGATCCTTATCCCTGCTGCTCTCTTCTTGACTTTTCTTTATCTCTTTGCTTTGTTCTCTCAGGCTGCTGAGTCTTTTCTAGTGATCCAAGACCAGTTAAGACTTTTGAAATCCACAGTAGGCCTCAGAGAAGCCCTGGATATTGGGTGTGGCCAGGAAGTCTGTGTTGTCTCAGCCACTCGGCAGCTGTTTGTTGCGCTCCCTTTCTATGACATCTCTGAGTCTTGCCTTGGGGGCGCCTGCCGGTGTAATGGGTAAGATGGTTCTCTGCGGTTGGAATCTAGAGTTAATCAAAAAGTTGGTTCCCATTTCCTGTTGAAACTGGAACAATCTGGAACTATATAGGCTTGATTCCAGGGAGCCAAGGTTTTATGGCGACCACATTTCAAAGTTTAATTATGGGGCCTTATCTTGCCCAGTGTTCATTTTAGGGAGTGATGATTAGAAGTACTTCACTCTAGCGTTCCCTCAGTTCTTAATGTAAAAGTCCATGTGGAGTTAGATAACTCTCCAATCTTCACTTCTCCAGCAATCGTTATGTGAAGAAAACAAGGCAAGTGTACTTAAGTGATTCAGGCTCTTATCTGCTTGCAATTAAGGTAATAGAAAAAAGCACTAGGCTAATGTTCACCATGCATTTAAGCAAGCCACTCAATTTCTGTAGTGTAAAATACTACCAAAGCCATCAGCTATTATTGGCCTGACTTAGAGTCATTGAAACAGGACCAGATACAAAGGGAACACTTTGTAAAAATTATAAAGCACTAGGAAAGTAAGGTCTTAATTACACTGACTGACCTACCACCCCTGGGACAGTTTGGGGACCTTAGGGAAGGAGACGAGCATCACAACTCAGTATCAGACAAAGACAAAGTCATTTAAAACCTTGAAAAATATGCAAGAGAGGTTCTAGCTGGTTCCCCTTTTACAGATGGGAAAATAGGTACTTGAGAAACTTTATAGCCTTCTCGAGCGCAGGGTTGGTAAGCAAATGATCTGAGGTCTCCCTGAGCATGTTAGATGTCTGTTCTAAAACAGCATCTAGTTAATTTTCTCTTAAACTATTACCTCAGTAGGAAAGAAAAACACAACTTACATCAAATTCCTCAGCTCAGATTTCAAAAACACCAGGAAATGCAAAAGCCTCTGTTTATACAGGTTTTTCATAGAGGTGAGATGTGTGTGTGTGTGTGTGTGTGTGTGTGTGTGTGTGTGTGTGTTCTACCTTGCAGATTTTCTGTCTTTCTCTTAACCAAGCTGTGCCTGGTACATCCATGTCTGTCTTTCAGAACCCTTTAACCTCAGAGTCAGTGAAACAGCTCATTGCTGGAGGTAATAAAGAAGAGCTGCGGAAATGCTTTGGGGCCCGGATGGAGTTTGGGACAGCTGGCCTTCGAGCGCCTATGGGAGCAGGGATTTCTCGAATGAATGACCTGACCATCATCCAGACCACACAGGTACCATGAGTCTGTCAGTGCTGCTTACTCCTGGGGTATCTCCCTGAGTCCTGATAGACTTAATTTGTTTTAGTTATGGATATGTCTTTGGATCTGACCAAAGAGAGAAAGTACCCACCATTTAATCTACAAAATGAGGTTTATGAAGTCCTTATTTAAAATTCATCAGCCTTCTATCCACCCAGCCAGCCATGCAACAAGTTTATTGAATGTCCACTGTGTGTCAGGCATAGTGAATGGATATGACAAAGACAGATCCCCTTGTGCAGATTTTGTTCTTATACAGACCTGTTGACTAAAGTGATGGCAGGGAATATGAACACCAATATGCCGGCCGGAATCTGTATTAGCATTTATAAATGAGCTGTGACCCAAACAAAGTAACTAATCCCCACCGAGTTCTGTCTGTCTAAACAGAAGGTCAGTGTCACTTGGTGGGGGTATATATTGCCGTGGCCATATTTGGATAATCCAGTTTGTCACACCTACTGTGAGGTGTGGGGCTTCTCTGGATTGAAGATTAACCTTGAACCTTTTCCTCTATATTCAACTTATCTAATTTACCGAAACGGAAAAGTTAGGCTTAAGTAACTTCATAGGCCACCGTGACCCACTTTTCTGCTAGAACAACGGAACTCTTCTGAGAGTAGGCCTTAGGCATGCACGTCATTAGGAGTCTTTTTTTTTTTTTTAAGATTTATTTATTTTATGTATTCAAGTACATTGTTGCTGTCTTCAGACACACCAAAAGAGGGCGTTGGATCCCATTACAGATGGTTGTGAGCCATCATGTGGTTGCTGGGAATTGAGCTGAGGACCTCTAGAAGAGCAGTCAGTGCTCTTGACCGCTGAGCCATCCCTCCAGCCCAGGAGTCCTTGGAAACCACAGTAGAAAGTGATGTGATTCCATCATCCACCCACTGGAGTGGTCCTTAGAAACCCTCTACTCTGGAGTGATGCTTCCCGTGGGACATGATGGAATACTGGCATGTGGCTTGGTCAGGTATATCCCTGTTCTCCCCTTTACTGGGGCATTGGCACTCTTGCTGCTGCTCCTTTGGGTGTGAAGGGCAAGCCTAGTGGCGCCTTAAGACTGCCCTGCTTTGGTTAAGGCGCAGGCAGGTGCATATGAGTGAAGACCATCTCAAAGAAGTAGGCCGGAGACTGGAGGAAAACTCCTCTACTATTTGCCTCAGCCGTAGAGGTTATGATTTCTTATGACAATTAATTCACATCTTTTGGATGCACTGTTTGTGATTACCGGAGAGGTACTTGATTTAACCTCAACACATTGGTCACTAAGAACTCACTGGCCTATGACATAGCCCATTCTAACTAACTCAGGGCTAATCTCATGTAACGATGGTTTCGGACTGCTGGAGAGATGGCTCAGCAGTGAAGAGCCCAGGCTGCTCTCGTTGAGGACCCCAGTTTGGTTCCCAGCACTCATGTCAGGTGATTCACACTGCTTGTAATTCTAGCTCCTGAGGATCTGGCACCCTCTTCTGGCTTCCATGAGCACCTGTATACCCATGTATACCCATGCACATATCCGTACACAGGCTCACACACATACATAATTTAAAATAATAAGGAAAGGGGCTTGAGAGATGGCTCAGTGGCTAAGAATGCTTGCTGCTCTTACAGAAGATTTGAGTTTGCTCCTCAGAAACCACACCCGGTGGCTTATAGCCACCGATAGGCTTCAGGGGATCAAACATCCTCTTCTGACCCCCTGCACACATGTGGCATACACTCACTCAGAAACACATGCGTGGATATAATTAAAAAGTAATTTTTAGGGGCTGGTGAGATGGCTCAGCGGGTAAGAGCACCAGACTGCTCTTCCGAAGGTGATAAGTTCAAATCCCAGCATCCACATGGTGGCTCACAACCATCCGTAACAAGATCTGGCGCCCTCTTCTGGAGTGTCTGAAGACAGCTACAGTGTACTTACATATAATAAATAAAATAAATCTTTAAAAAGAAAAAGTAATTTTTAAAAGATGGCTTCATTAGTTTCATCCCAAACCCATCCTTTTTTTAAAAAAGTTTTTTAGTTATATATTTTGAAGTCATATAAGTTTTTGTTTTGTTTATAGTAGCATTTTAATTCTGAAAACCCCCTTCATCCCCCATGGAATAGTATACTTTCCTCAGCTATTTTCTGGACCTCATCCTTAACAGGACCCAGAAGTTTCTAGAAAATTTAGGGGTGTGAGAATCTGGACTTGGGCTATATGCTTTTTGCTCTCTGACACATTGAGGTCACAGCTCAAAGGATGGCCTGGAGAGTCAGGTATAATGTCACTATTGCAAGCTGTGAAGAGTCAGGCATCTGAATTCCTTCTTGGGGACCCACAAAACCAATACATACATCCTTATTTCGTTACCACTTTTGGAAGGTGTGCTGGATGCTATGCGTTTGCCACAGGAAAAGAAACAATCTAAATTGATGTAACATTGCTAACAAGACTGAGATATATCCCTCTACCAAAAATCATAGGTATAATTCATTATGTATAAGATTTCCTTTAGTCAGAGTGCAATAAGGATTAGGTCACATCACTATTACCCAGTCAACTAGAACTCTCTGATAATTAGTGTCTAGATTGTTTAGATTCCAAGTTCACTGCTCTCTTGTGTCTGAGACTGAGGTGATGCTGTTTGACCCCTGAGATACAGGGATGGGATGTTCCACCAGCTTGGGGCAGGTAGTGATAGCTCCAAGAAGCGCAAATTTGACTTGTATAGCAAATTTTACCCTATAAATGGATTGATTCCAGCATCCTTTAGATTTCTGGTAAATAGTATCTGAAAGAAACAAACCAAACAGACTTTTATCGGTTAATTGTCAAGACTGTATATAATGCATTGGGTTTCTCTAACTGATGTCACAGAGCAGAGAGAAATGTCACAAGTGCCTGCTGACTCTAGGCTGGAAGCAAGGGATAAGGTCTTTAAAGGAAATGACTGTGCGAGCATGTGCACATCTGGAGACCAGAAGATAACCTCAGTGCTAATTTCTCAGGCACTGTTCATGTTTTTCTTTTGAGACAGGGTCTCTTGCTGGCCTAGAACTCACCAAGTAAGTTACGCTAGGTGGCTAGGGAGCCCCACGGATGTAGGAGCTATCTCCATCTCTCCAATACTGAGGTTGTAAGCTTGCACTACCACACCTAACTTTTTTTTTTTTTTTAAGTTGGCTTCTGGGTATAAATGCTGGTCCTCAGGCTTACAAGGCAAGCATGCTACTAACCTGCCTCACCTTACCGTTTTATAGCTCATTTAAGCCTTACAAAAGCTCTACGTAGTACGGATTGTTGGTGTTACTATATATAGACGTGGCACCTAGAGAAAAGATAGAAAAATTTGTCTCTTCCTCAATGGTGGCAGAGTAGAGTTCAAATCCATTTTCTGGCCTCAGAAGCATATATATATATATATATATATATATATATATCTTACACCCTACACTGATCCACCTGTCACCAGACCTGGATACAAGCCATGGTCTGCAGCTCATTAGGTCTGAAACTGAGTAGACCCTTGCTGTTCTCTGTGTTCCCATCAAAAGAAGGAGATTTTGAGCAAGTTAGTCTGGACCTGGAGCTATTAGATTCAGCACAGCATCTGACTTAGAGTAGACAGTCTAAAAAAAACAGTTTTCATCACACCATTCAGTCTGCATAATCACTGGTCCCCAACCCTATGTCAAAGATATTACCCTGTGAAAATGGGGAAAATATAATTTTGGGCTGCTTCGTACATCATATGTATGAAATATGCGCTTTTACTCCCTGGGTTTCTTTCAGGGATTTTGCAGGTACCTGGAAAAGCAGTTCAGTGACCTGAAGCAAAGAGGCGTGGTGATCAGCTTTGATGCGAGAGCTCACCCCGCCAGCGGAGGCAGCAGCCGAAGGTATTTATTTAGGTTTGGGGGGTGCTTTGGGATGGAACCTGGAGATGTTTTTCAGGAAAGGATTTCTTTCATAATTTCTTTTAGACGTTTATTTTGAATAATCATTTCAATAGTTTGAGTTTTTTAAAAAACATTTTTTAAATTATATAAATCTGTGTGTGTGCGTGTGTGGATATTTGCCTATGGGTGCAGGTGCCCATAGAGGCCAGAGGTATTGGATCCCCTCTAGCTGGAGTTATAGGCAGTTGCAAGCCTTTGTAAGAATATTCTTAACCACTGACCAGTCTGTCCAGCCCCTTGATTTTTTTTTCAATGACTTGACTTTAAACTCATAATTACTTAGCTCTTAAAAGAAATGGGTTAGGGCTGGGCAATCCCAGCCCTGGGGAAGCAGAGGCAGGCAGATCTCTGTGAGTTTGAGGCTGGTCTGGTCTACAAAGTGAGTTACAGGATACCCAGGGCTAAACCATGAGTTGAACTCTGCCCCCACCCCACGCCCCCAAAAAAGACAGGTTAGCCTGGGTCTTTAATCCCAACAACAGAGCAGAAGGACTTCTTGAGTTCAAGGGCAGCCTTGGCTATATAGCAAGAAGGATACACAGAGAGATCTTGTCTCAAAAAACACAAAAATGATGGGGAAAGAATTGTCTAAACTGGAGTCTCACTCGCTTCCACGTAATTCTCCTCTGCTATTTATAGGTATCATTGCCTCCTCCTTTCCTGACAGACACCTTTGTCAGGGTGCAGCTTTGTGACAGTCCCAGACTAACAGGACTCCCCGTTAGCTGTGGTCACGTGATGCTGGAGATAGGGGCAGCATTTGTTAAATGCTGATCTAGTGTTTACCATTTGAATCCCTATTTAAAATTGGCTCTAAGTATCCACCAGAGGCCTTTTGTACCACACCCTCCATTGCATGAGTCACCTATATAAAAAGACACGTGGCTTGATGTAAGGCCTGTGTATAACTTCCCCAGCTTTATCTTGTCAATTCTGAGACAAGCTCTCACTATATAGCCCATACTGGTACTGAATCCATGATTCTCTTCTCTCGATCTCTTAGATTGTGGGATTATAGGCACTCACCACCAGGCTTGGTTCCCAGATACTGTAAACCCTGGTTTAGACCTGCCCCACTGATACTACTGTGCTTTTCAGATATGTTAACACTGTTGGTTAAAGGACAGTCCTTGCTCTGCTCCTGGAGCCATGGATGACATTTGCTTGAAGTGACCGGCATTTCAATTCTTTTTGGTTTGTGGTTCCTGCCTCTGCTATGTACAAATGCATAAGAACACATATTTAAATAAAACTACACCTAATCAGAGTCCATATGAGGTGTGTACTGAATCTTGACAATATAAATCGGAGCTCCTAAGCCTCTGTATAGTGACACATGATGTCACAGCGGCTGGACCGTTCTTTGTTGTGAAGACTCTCCTATGCATTATCAATATCCTTGAGGACACATGAGCTGGAATGGGAAGATGGACAGAACTGAAAGACTTTAAGTCAGGCCTGGCTTTTGTGCTCCAGTGGTCTTGGACATGTGACAAAGTGATCTCAGGCCTTTATCCTAAACAAAAGAGGGGAGGAGAGGACTCCAGCTGTCTCAGCTTCAGTGTTCTTCCTCTTCCTTTCGCTACTGAATGCATGTTGGAAGGGGCCGGGGTTGCATCTCAGTGGAGGGTTTGCCTGACACGCAGGAAACCCTGGGTTCCACCCCAACTCGTTCAGTTTCTCACTGCCACGGGACACTCTGACCCTGACACTCTCCTTTTTGTCCCTGTTTCTGCATTTCTAGGTTTGCCCGGCTGGCTGCGACAGCATTTATCACCCAGGGGGTTCCTGTGTACCTCTTCTCTGATATAACCCCAACCCCCTTTGTGGTAAGTAACCGTTTCCTTTCCAAGTACTTGTCTGAGGGCTACAGACAATATAGAAGGTCAAGCAGTTTGTGGCCAATGAATGTTCGTGCTAATGAATGCTGAATTTATGGGTCAAGGATATAAAAGAGTAACAACAGTAACTAATAATAAAATGGAAGCGTAGCAGCAGTATCCTGTCAGGAAGTTATATGAGTATGGGCCCTGCTGAAAGAGCTAAGACATATACTGGTCTTCCTGGACCACTGGTCTCTGAAACAGAACCAGTCAAAACCACAGACGAGGGGGATACTGCATGGTACTGGGATGGGACACGAGATGCTGAGTGGCCTGTCATGATATTAGGGTGACACAGGGGGAAGAATGGCTCCAAATAACGCACAGTAGGCATTTCCGTTCTGCCTAATCTTTCGTAAGAACCGTCTCCTGCTCTGTTTAGCCTTACACAGTATCACACCTGAAACTCTGCGCCGGAATCATGATCACTGCCTCGCACAATCCAAAGCAGGACAATGGCTATAAGGTACCCACCCCCCTTCCCAACCTCCCCCAACCCCCACACATGCCCTCTCCTCACACAGTGGAACCCCCCACCCCTGTGCTGTTGGGGAGTGGGTGCTCTGTATCCTGAACCTGCTAAAGGCATTCCTGGCTTCTCTAGGTCTACTGGGACAACGGAGCTCAGATCATCTCTCCTCATGATCGAGGCATTTCTCAGGCCATTGAGGAAAATCTAGAGCCCTGGCCTCAGGCTTGGGAGGAGTCTTTGGTTGACAGTAGTCCCCTTCTTCACAACCCCAGCGAGTCCATCAGTAATGGCTACTTTGAAGACCTTAAAAAATACTGTTTTCACAGGTAACTGGGCCGTGGCTTCACTTCAGCTAATGTGATTCAGCCGAATACTATCAATGTCTGGGTTTTGATTTGATCCCTTCCACCTGGTGCATACACGGTTAGCTGCATTTGTATGGGACAGCAGCAGAGCGGGCCACTCTTTCCTAAAGGAACCGGTAACAAATCCTCATGGCATTGCTGGCTATATAGAGCCTGACTCTACCCCCTCAGATGTGCTATTCTAGAGTGGCACAAGTGACCAGTCAGGCAAGCCACACTGAGGTGGCTTTATTTACAAAAGCAAGTGGCCAACCCATGGTGGGCTAAGTTTGAAGTGTTGTAAACTTACTTACAGTTGTAGTTGTGTCTATATATATATATCCATGTATGGATACAACTATATGTATATATGTGTATTTAAAAAATACTTTCAGGGCTGGGAAGATGGTTCAGTGGGCAAGAGCACTTGCTACCTAAGTGTGAGGACTCGTGTTCTAATCCCCGGTACCCAATTGTGGTCATGCAGTGCTATGGTGCCTGTTTGTTCAGCCTGGGACAAACTTGGTGGTCACGGTCGGGTACCGAGCAGGAGAATTTAGGTTCTACTACTGCGCTTATTGCCCCTCTGAAACCGAACTTCAGTTTCTGGTTATCCGATGCTGTGTTTGTTAGACAGCTTGGGCCTAGCTACTCCCATGCAGAGTAGAGACTCTAATCCCATCTAGGGGAGAAACCACACTGGCTCAGAGTCTCCCTGGGCCATGGGATAGAGAGATCTGAGTCACTGGATTTTTTTTTTTTCTCGACAAAAGAAATCTCTAACACTGAGATTATCATTTTCCTCTCACTGGTAGGGAATGCAAACAAGATCCATCTGTGAGCTTTTCCTTGGGCCCTCCCGCTCATTCAGTTTCATAACAGGGAGAGCTGACTGTGTGCTTGTGGGTTTTGTATCACTGGAAGTAGCATGAGAAAGCAACAGTTACTTGTATATGTAAAATAACTCTCTTGCATAATATAGCACATGCATTTTCATGGTTGAGGGTGATCAGCAAGTTGCCCTCTGAGAACATTAGAGTGGTGGGTACCCCCACCTGCAGTCTGTGGTAATAACTTAGAACCCCACGTTCCACCTTCTGCTCTACATTATCAGATTTACCATTTCTCCCCCATTTGTTAGAAAAGCATGAAATCTCACTTTTCATTTACACCCTTAATTGTGAAAAATGTTTTTCATGCTTACTTGATCTATATTTATCTTTTCTGTGTGTTTGCTTGTCTGTCGGGTTTAGCAAACTTCTTTCTTTCTTTAGAAAAATGAAGTCTTGTTTCTCTCAAGTGTCTACTCTCCCCGTTATTAAGTTTGACATTTTTTCTTTTCTTTTTTTTTTCCCTCGTTCCAGTCAACCCTGCTCGTTCTGGTCTTGCCCCGCTCACTGCTCACTCCGGCCGACCCCGCTCGCTCCGGCCAGCCCTGCTCGCTCTGGTTGGTCCCACTTGCTCTCTCCGGTCCAAGAATTCATTTATTATTATTATTATTCATAAGTACGCTGTAGCTGACTTCAGACGCACCAGAGGAGGGCGTCAGATCTCATTACGGGTGGTTGTAAGCCACCATGTGGTTGCTGGGATTTGAACTCATCACCTTCGGAAGAGCAGTCGGGTGCTCTTACCTGCTGAGCCAAGTTTGACATTTTTTTATTGAAACTTTATGTGGAAGCTTTTAAACAATTTTTGTTACTATTTAGTTGTCTTTTAATTCTTGGTTTCTGGGTTTTATTCATACTTTCAAAGACTTTGTACCAAGATTATAGGGAAAAAAAAAAAAGTCTGCTTACTGAACTTTTGTGTTTGCATTTGGTGATAATGAATCTTTCAAGGCATCAGAGATCCTGAATGGAGGATAGCTTAGGTCTCCGAAAGGCTCCCAGCTGTATCTGCCACACACCCTGGAGCATCTCTCTTACAGTATTAAGTGCCCCAGTGCATGGAATTTTCTACACCCTCCTTCTAGAGAGCCTTGTTCATATCCTTTGTCTTTTTCCATTTTGTCTTACTCTAGGACGGTGAACAAGGAGAGTAAGGTGAAGTTCGTGCACACCTCTGTCCATGGTGTGGGCCATGAGTTTGTGCAGTTGGCCTTCAAGGCTTTTGACCTTGCTCCCCCTGAAGCTGTTCCCCAACAGAAAGATCCAGATCCCGAGTTTCCAACTGTTAAATACCCGAATCCTGAGGAGGGAAAAGGTGTCTTGGTAACCTACTTTTATTAAATAACGGACTCTGCCTTTTAAACTCTGAGCCATTGCTCTCAAGTATATCGTGTTTTATGGGGTTTTGTTGTGCTGGGGGAAAAAATGAATTACAGCTCTGTAAATATGTGTGTTGGATGGTCACTAATTTCTTAAAGGAGCTTTCAGACTTGGCATCTTTTATGAGGAAATAAGAGCTAAAGTCTAAATTAAATGAAATATCCATTGACAGTTTCTCTATTGCCAAAACGTATTGATAATAGAATAGAGGGCTTTTCATATTTTTAATTTTATACTTTCTTGTTAAAGGGTATTATTGACAGTATGCTCACATACCAATTCTGAAACTTTAGATAATAATGATACTGTAAGAGTTGGTTTGGTCTGGTTTGTGTGGCCAAATATACACAGTGCCTAGAAATACCAGTCCAGCCACAAGGCTGCCACAGCTCTGTGTGCTCACTGGGACTCCCAGCATCTGACCTACAATTTAGGAAGATGAAATGCAATCTGACTAAGCAAACTCAGAAGGAAGGAAAAAAAAAAGCAGAAAACAAAAACAACAACAAAAAACCCTGCCTTTTGGGGGAAAGCCTTTTTAGCTCAGAAGAATATGCAAATCTTAAAGACTACAGTGTATTCCATGTTTTCCTTAAGTAATCTTTCATTTTCTGAACTCATTTTCAGACATTATCTTTTGCATTGGCTGACAAAATCAAGGCCAAAATCGTCCTAGCCAATGACCCAGATGCCGACAGGCTCGCCGTGGCTGAGAAGCAAGACAGGTGAAGTTGACTTTGTTTATCTGTGTCATGGAAGATACACAGAAAGCCATCTTTAGCAATGCTGTACCTGTGGGGAGGATGAGTCTGTAGGGAAAGTTTTCTGTCTAATTCTATTTGTTTTAACAAGAAAACCTTGGGTGGATTCCTCTCACAGGACAGTTTGCTGATCCTAAGGACAGGGGAGCGTATCCTTGAGTGTGTAACACAGAGCAAAGCAGTCGAGTGTGTGCTGGGACACCCTCACTTCATGATTGAACTTAATGCATGAAGGTCTCCATGCCTCGGAAGGCACAGTTCTTGGCACAGTGCTGGCTTTTCAGTTCAGGGTCTGCCAGTGGGTTTAATAAAGCACTAGGACCTCCAAGGCAGTGTTGAATTTAGGGCGAACAGACAGGCATTGACGTAATGCTTAAGACAAGTAGAACCATGTGGTCTACGCCAAGGATAATAAGAGTGCCTGGTACAGCTTCAAACTACAGCCTTTGCCAGAGATGGAAATCGACGGGCCCTGTGTCATCCCTGGGATGCTTACTCTAGACCATCTTCAAACATGTTAATGTTTGTCTGGAAGCATTGGCTGATACATAAAAGTTGCTCAGATATTTGTGATGGAGTAGGTCCACTTCAGCCCAGTTAATTTTTTATTTGTTTATTTTAGTTTTTTTGACACAGGGTTTCTCTGTGTAGTCCTGGCTTTCCCAACTCACTTTGTAGACCGGGCTGGCCTTGAACTCACAGAGATCTGCCTGTCTCTGCCTCCCGAGTACTGGGATTAACAGTGAGTGTCAACACATCCCGCTCAGCCCAGTTATTTAAAGCACGCTGAGCTTTTCCTCCCTAGCTCAGGGACTTGTGTGCCTTCCTAACGGTTGCTGAAATACAGGGCCTGTTTCCTTCCAGTGGAGAATGGAGAGTGTTCTCAGGCAATGAGCTCGGGGCCCTGCTGGGATGGTGGCTCTTCACTTCCTGGAAAGAAAAGAACCAAGATCAAAGCAACCTCAAAGACACTTATATGCTGTCCAGCACCGTTTCCTCCAAAATCCTGCGGGCCATAGCCCTGAAGGAAGGCTTTCATTTCGAGGTAAGGCGTTTGTTTGTAGGCCTCAGACTTCCCTAACTCCTAAGACATTATACCTACTTGTTTCTCTTTTCCTTTTATATATTTCTTATATTTTTATATAGCCCAGGTTGGCCTTGAACATCATATGTAGCCAAGGATGACCTTGACCTTCTGATCCTTCTACTGCACCTGCCTGTTGCTAGGATTATAGGCACATACCACCACACCCAGTGTATGTGGTAGCAGGGGTTGAACTGAGGGCTGGGCAAGAGCCCTCCCAGCTGAGCTTCATCCTCCTGCCCCAAAACATTTCTTTTCTCTTTTGTGTTATCTGTTTAGGAAACATTAACCGGCTTCAAGTGGATGGGAAACCGAGCCAAACAGCTAGTAGACCAGGGGAAGACAGTCCTATTTGCATTTGAAGAAGCTATTGGTAAGAAGCAATAATGAGGTTTACAGTGTGTATGTGTATTAAACAATATATGCTATATATTAAATTATACATTATAATATATATTAATCTCATTTGTTTATTATATATTATATAATTGTATTATATATAATATATAATATAATATAATATATTATATATCTTATATTATATATCTTATATTATAATTAAATGTTATAATTATATGTTATAATTATATGTTATAATTATAAAGTGATAATTATAATATATAATTATATATTGTATATATAATAAACAATATATATGAATTTGCGCTCAACAGATCCCAATAAAATGGGAGCACACAGCTTCTCTTGTTTGGTTCAAGTGTTGAACTATTCTACTCTAAAATTGGAATCTCATATCTTATCAACAACAACAACAACAAACATACCATGCAAATAATTGGGCTGTCCACAGATAACTGATGGTGGTGGTGGCCTTCTGCACAGGGCCATTGGCAATGCAAGAATCTACACATCTGGGGAGCTGAGTGTTGGGTCTCAAACAGGACAAGTGAATAACTGAGAGGCCTACATAGCACGTCAAAATAGATGCTGGCCACCAGGTTCTCTCAGCACCCCTCAGTCCCTACCTATCCCCTACCCTAAATTCCTGTACGCCAAGCGGCTGGGCTGCCATTCCCCCAACTGCTGTTTCCTATATAATCCAGCCATTTTGGTTTACCGACCTCTTTCTGTCTACCCTTTTTTCTCCTGACTCTCCCCTCTTCCTTCCCCTGTCTCCTCACATGGACTGACTCTGGGCTGTGTTCACTCTGGACTCTCCCAAATGTCTCTGCCTCTGGCTACATTTTCTCTCCTACCTACAATGAACCTTCTCCTCCACCCTCCCTACAGAATAGCCATGGCTTTCCTTTTTTTCTTTCTTCTTTTTAATCACTGATAAAGTCTAACATGTATGCTGAGGGTGCCCAGGGAGCAGAAGGCAGCTCTGTGGTCCCATGTTGTCACAGTCATGGACACAGGAAAGGACATTGAAAGTTCAACCAGAATTACTGAAAGGCTCTTATCCTAAACGACCAGTCAGTGTATATAGAAGAGGAAAGGAAAGCAAAGTGTGAGCAAAGGACATTCTGTTGTTTGTGCAAACACATTCCTAGCAGTTAACATAGTAAATTACTCACTTTCTGTTCTATGTACTCCTTTAAAAAAAAAAAAAAGATTTATTTATTATTATAAATAAGTACACTGTAGCTGTCTTTAGATGCACCAGAAGAGGGCATCAGATCTCATTATGGATGATTGTGAGCCACCATGTGGTTGCTGGGATTTCAATTCAGGACCTCCAGAAGAGCAGTCAGTGCTCTTAACTGCTGAGCTATCTCTCCAGCCCTCTGTGTACTCCTTAAAGCGAAGAGACACTTGTTTCATTTAACCAACTCGGTACCCATGCCTCCCAGTTATCAGGTTTTCAGAGCTGTCTTGCAGTGGCTTTTGTTAAGGAGACATTGTTTATCAAGTGAGAATTATAAACGTTACTGAGTGGCCCCCCGAAATATATGATAAGGGCCTTAGCCTCTAGCAGTTCCAATTAGTGACCATATCAAGGAGGGTGGGGCCAGCTGTCAGGACGAATTCTGTAACTGCCAAGTACCACCAGGTCTCAGAGAAGAAAGAAGTGGAGAATGACTAGAACAAGCAGAGCCACGGGTCTCTGAGCTGGAGCTGTGGTGATAATCTAGTCAATGAACACCATTTGCCAGCAGGTGACCCTGCACAAAGGTCACTCAATGGGGCTTTCCTCAAGGCTCCTATATTCAAGACACCGGGCTAAATTGTTTTGTTTTTGAGACACAAGCTTATGTAACCCAGAACTCCTGACTCCTTGCCTCCATCTCCCAAATACTAGAATTACAGACATATATCACCACTGAGCTCTATGTAAGCTAATCATACTATGGTTCACTGGGGGCTCAAACCCAGGACCTTATGTGTGTAAGGCAGATACATGCAGTCAAAGTCCATATGCATTATGAAATGGAATCACATGCAGGTCTAAGTTCTCAAACACAAAGATAAATGAAAAATGTGTGTGTGCTCCAGACTAGACCCTAACATGTAATAACCAGTAGGCCAGTACTCATGTTCTAGTGCTGTAATGAAATCCATTCCTAAGCCTGTGTGTCTGCTGCTTTCTCTGCAGGATATATGTGCTGTCCCTTTGTTCTGGACAAGGATGGCGTCAGTGCTGCTGTTATATGCGCAGAGCTGGCAAGCTTTCTATCAACCAAGAATTTGTCTTTATCTCAGCAGCTAAAGGCTATCTATGTGGAGTAAGTGTTTATGGACTATCGAAGGAATATTGGTCATATTTCAAGTGCCCTTGCTCTGGTGACATGTTCCGTTTCTTAGGAAAGCAACGAGATCAGCTTTTCCATTCGATGCATCACCACTAATTAGTAAATGACCATATGCAGTTGCATGCGTTCTAACACACGATGTTGTACAAATGGCTTAATTGGAGAGTGTGAATTTAAGTAGTCAGTGTCGTAATATAGATTAGATGTTGGGATCAGGCTTCACAGCAAGAACCAACCACACTCTGCTCGCGTGATGCGGAAGCTGTGCAGATGACACGTACAGTAACCATGCAACATGACTGGGCTCTGTAAAGCCATAGCTTAACCTGTACAGGCTGATGGAGAGGACACTACTGATTCAGATTCTCACCGTGTATGCCTGTGCACCATGTGTATGCCTGGTGCCTGTACAGGCCAGAAGAGGTTATCGGGTCCCCCTGAAATTGCTATGATGTGTGTGAAGCTGCAGATGTTTGTGAACCACCATGAGGGTGCTGAAAATCAAACCTGGGTCCTCTGGAAAAGCAGGTCATGCTATTAATCACTGAGCCATCTCTTCAACCCCTTTACTTTTTTTTACTTTTTTTTTTTAACATTTATTTATTGTTTGTGTGTGTGTGTGTGTGTGTGTGTGTGTACATATATATATATATATATATATATATATATATATTGTGTATATATGAGTGAGTACTCACACGTCACCAAACACATGGAAGTCAGAGGACAACTGAGGAATTGTTTCTCTCCTTCTGTTATGTATGTTCCAGGGATTATCCAAGGTTGCTATGCTTGGTAGCAATCACCCTTACCCATTGAACCATCATGCCAGCCCCAGCTTCTTCTTTAACGTTAACTTATCCTTTTGAAGTTGATTAGAGCTCCCTGTCTCACTCACTTTAGAGAGAGCTAGTTGGCACACATCTTACCATACATTCTGCAGAATTTTTGTAGCTCATTTTGCTTACATCCATGGTTTCTTTTTATAGGTATGGCTACCATATTACCACAGCTTCATATTTTATCTGCCATGATCAGGGCACAATTCAAAACCTATTTGGAAACCTGAGAAACTATGATGGGAAGAATAATTATCCCAAAATGTGCGGCAAGTTTGAAATCTCAGCTATCAGGGACCTTACAACTGGCTATGACGATAGCCAGCCTGACAAAAAAGCTGTAAGTCACATTTACTTCTGTCAACTAATCTATTCTGGGTTCACCATTGCCTAATATTTGAACAGATTCCTTAATTTCCATGGTTGATTGAAAATTCAGGCTGGCGATGTATAGCTTGGCAGGTAGGCTGCTTGCCTGGCACATGACAAGGCCTTGGGTTAGGCCCCTAGCATCAGAAAAAGAATAAACCAATAAAATAAGATACGTGGAAAAACTAGAAACCATGAGTTAGAAATGCAAGTGACCTCACAAGTCATTTGATGATGAATGACTCCCAAGCCATCCTCCCACAGGCAAAGAAATTGTGACTCAGAAAGGCAGTGACTGGTCAGGGTCCAGGTAGAGGAGAGTGGACCCAGCTTTTTCTCTTCACCAGAACACGTCACTCCAGAGAGTATCTGAGTCACCCACACCAAGAGGACGGGTGACTAACCAGAATTAGCCAGATATGATGACACATACCTATAAATCGTTAAATCCCTATACTTGGAAAACAAGACAAGAGCATCATAAGTCTGAGTTTGAGGCCAGCTTAGGTTATTATGACATCCTGTCACAAGCAAACAGTGCTGAAAGCCGCCCTGGAGTTTCTCATTGTGTAGCTCGGAGCTAAGAATGAAGAATTCGCATGTCTGATAAGATTCCAGATGCTTCAAGACTGGTCTACTCCGGGGAAAACACTGATGAGTGGATTTCTGATGCGTTTGGCCTTGTTCTCTGGTTGCATGTGGCCTACCTGCAAATGTTTGCATCAGGATCTGCCTTAGAGCCAGAGGTAGCAGAAGTGTAGGGCCGGCCATGCCCAGGTTAGGAGGACAGCAGGAATACCCTGATGATATTTTAGATGTCTTCTTTGATATTTACCTTTTTGTATTTTGTTTGAAAGTTTTCATATGAACAGAACATATTTATAAAATGTAAATGGTATTAGAAGGATTATAGTGAAGTGTGATGACACCTTATTGTCACACTGAGACAACCAACCACCTTTTCTCTCAATTGTTTCTCCTGATGCTTGCCATGGAACTTTTTCCTGTCTTGTGGAGATAAAGAATCTGTGCATAGACTTCCTACATACATTAGCCCTGTGCATGGCATCAGGAACCACCCCTGAGCCTTGATTATGATGGTTAACCATTACCATGACTTGCATTTCTCAGTAGCTTCTTCAGAGGCCTTTCCTTCTGTACATGAAAAGTTACGTTCCTATAACCAGTTAAGGTTATTTGTTTTGTATATGATTGTATCTTGGTTGTCTGGATTTTTTGTTTTGTTTTGTTTTTCGAGACAGGGTTTCTCTGTATATCCCTGGCTGTCCTGGAACTCACTTTGTAGACCAGGCTGGCCTCGAACTCAGAAATCTGCTTCTGCCTCCTGAGTGCTGGGATTAAAGGCGTGCGCCACCACGCCTGGCCTGGTTGTCTGGATTTTTATGCCAAATGTCACTAGTCCTCCCTAATAGCTCTTGGTGACATTTTTTTCACTGCTCCCAGGTCCCAGCTGTTATGTGGGCTCCTGTCTGTGCCCATTGGTCTCCCTCCACCCCTCAATGCAGCTGGATTGAGCGTACAGCTGTCCTCCTCAGAATGCCGTTTGCCAAGACCAAGACCCTCACTCCTGAACTCATGGCTTCTTCTCTTCATTTTTCTACATCACATCTTTTTTTTTGGGGGGGGGGGTTGAGACAGGGTTTCTCTATGTAGCCCTGGCTGTCCTGGAACTCACTCTGTAGACCAGGCTGGCCTCGAACTCAGAAATCCACCTGCCTCATCTTGTAAGTGCTTTCTGGGATGGTGGAAGTAAAGCTGGAGAGGCCATCGGGGCTGAACATGTCTTGCCTTTCTCACACTCCCCAGCCTCAGAGTTTGAAAGCACTGTTCCATTACTGTTCCGTATCCAGGCTCAATCTTCAGGATCTGCTCGTCTTTTTAGTGATGGATGTGTCTTTTTAGACATTAACATCATCCTCGCCATTCTGTGCAACTGACTTTGTTCCTCTCAATGAGAAAAATACCTCTCTAAACTCAGTGTTCTAAATTGTCTCAGTATGTTGGGTAGCATTTCTCTTCGTTCAATGTTGTGGTTAGTTTTTAAGTGTGATAGACTTTCTGGCACTGCAACAAAATACCAGAGAGAAGCAGTTCATTGCTTCATCGGTTCAGTTGGTGGTCATGTGACTCTGTTGCTCTTAGGCCCGTGGCATTGTAGAAGTCTGACAAAGAGGGACATGGTAGAAGGAAGCCATTTACTCTGCTCACTTTACAGACAAGAAGCAGAAAGAATACAGGGAGGCCAAGATATATATATATATATATATATATATATATATATATATATATATATATATATATATATATATATATATATATATATCACAAAGGTTCCCAGAGACCCACTTCCTCCAATAGCCCACACCTTCCACAGTTACCTCAGGACTCTACTAAAATAATGCATTATCAATGCATTAAGCCATTGATTAGGTCAGAGTCCACTTGGCCTAAGTTTATCAGGAAATGCCCTTGGAGACAAACCCAGAGTGTGCTCTTCCAGCAGGCATTTGTCATCCTGATCCACTCATCACGCTGGACCTCTGCTCTATGGCATCATTTCCTTTAGGTATCAGTTTTCTCTGTGAGATGTTAAGAAAGGGAGATTGTTGGCTGTTTTCTCGAAGAGTCCTTGCTCTCCGGGGCTGGTACCCTTTCTTCCTAATTTTTATTTTCTTTTCCTACTGTTCCTCTTTTGAGGAGTTTTTCTAATTTTAACTTTTGGTGCTCCTGTTGACTGTTATTTTCAATTCTGATTCCCAATTTTTCTTTTCGGAATGGCATCCTATTGATGCTCCACCCCACCCCACCCCACCCCCTGTGTACTTTTTTAAAGATTTTTTTTTAACTAAGAATATTTTTTATCCAATTAGCCTTTATTTCCCCTAAGTTCTGTTTTTGTTGTTGAGTTTTGGTTTGTTTTTGTTTTTTTTTTCCTACTTGTTTTGCCCTTGTTATTTCTCTGCTGTCTTTCTCTAGGGTCCCCCAGTATCCTGTGTGCTTATATGACAAATGACCTAGTTCACTCCAGGGATCTTGAGTAGCAAGCCAACTATTCCAAGATTGACGTTGGTTTTGCACCTTGGGCTGGTCCATCTGCTTTCCTAAGGAATATAAAGTGGCCTATCAAAGTCCTAGGGGCGTGGCTGGAGGCGTAGCTAGAGGTGTGGCTAGAGGCCTGTCTGGGATGTCAAGTGTATCCACCATAGCATACCCTCCTTGGTGTCTGGCATCCTAGTTGCTGAGCCTTTCACATTCAAGCTCTAGAGAATGTAAGCAACCCTGGCAGGCAGAGAAGAGCTGGGTCTCTGATGCCAGAGGCTGGGAGGGAAGATCTTGGAGCATCTGGTAGCTTCTTTACAACCTTGTCTCCATTTCACCCCTGCCTCACACCGACCCTTGGTACACCTAATGCCTCTAGTTCTTGAGATCAGATGGGCTTCTGCAGAGTAAAGTGGCTCAGTTTCCTGTTTCTGCCCCTCCCACCCACACTGGGAACCCACAGCCAGGTCTGCTCTCTGGCTTTCATAATCTGGTAACCTCCCCATCAAGTGCTTTGGCCTCTCTCCCTCTTTGCCCTCGTGTTTATACCAGGGAAAGCACGTTTACAGTAACTTTAGTGATGTTCTGAAGTTAACAACTATAAATATATGCCTTAGGGTTTCCATTGCTGTGAAGAGATACCGTGACCGAGGCAACTCTTAGAAAGGACAATATTTAATTGGGGCTGATTTACAGCTTCTGAGGTTCAGTCCATTATTATCAAGGCGGGAAAAATGGCAGCATCCAGGCAGGCATGGAGCTGAAGGAGACAAAAGTTCTACATCGTGTTCCAAAGGCAGACAGGAGAAGACTGTCCTCAGGCAGCTTGGAGAGGGGTCTCAAAGCCCACCCTACACTGACACACTGTCTTCAACAAGGTCACACTTCCTAATTGTGCCACTCCCTGGTGGGCCAGGCATATTCAAACCACCACAATATCGAAATTTTGTACCAGGAAAAAAAAAATCTCCTTAGGAACTGTTTTGGGGCCAAAGTTTCCATTTACAACACTGAGGTATGATCTAATTTTTTTTTTTGTAGTACATTATTGTCTCCGTTTCTTGTGAAATACCCTGCTTTAATTTGAACAAAACTTGGATAACTTTAATAGATATGTGGACGTAGAAAGCTACCCTGTGAAGTTACTTTACGTTCACAAATTACTTGAATTGAGACTTCTCGTTTCCCAAGGGAGGTTCTTCTGTGGCCGTGGCCGATGTACCCATCTGTTTATTAGTTTTTTTGCTTATGTGTGGCAGTATTCACTAGGTCAGAACGGGTTGTTGCTGTTTAAATGTGTGACCTGTATGAATTAATCCCTAGGTTCTTCCTACCAGTAAGAGCAGCCAAATGATCACCTTCACCTTTGCTAATGGAGGTGTGGCCACCATGAGGACCAGTGGGACAGAGCCCAAAATCAAGTACTACGCAGAGCTGTGTGCTCCCCCTGGCAACAGGTATGGCATCCCTCCCTGCTATGGCTCTCTTTCCTGAGATGTCCTGGTTCTGTTCAAGTGTTAAGTGAAAATTCCCATGTGTAGCCTAGTTAGAAACTGTGGTGATATCATGGGGACACCAACCTATTAACATGCAATGGCAATAAAACCACAGCTCAGGTAAGATTACTATTAATAGACTTCATATTGTACATTTCATTTATTAATAGAATTATCTAACCTACGAATCGGAATCAATTAGCCTAGGTGGTATTATCTAAGAAGTATTTTTGTTGGAAAAGATGCCTTTTCCAACTTTTTATTTTTAAAAACTTTCAGACATAGAAATACCAAAATGATAATTTACTGAGCCCTCATGGTCCTTACTCAGGCCATAAGATGGTAAATACAAGACAGATATGCTTTAGTGGTGTTCGCAGGTCCTATAGGGCTGTCTGTTTTAGCTACTCCTGTTGAAGTGTAGAAAACAGGGTGTGGTGGCACATGCCTTTAATCAAGGCCGAAAGAAAGAAAAAAGAAATGTAGAAACAACAATATACATATCAATGAATGGACATAGTCTGTGCCCCAATTAAACTTTATTCACAAAACCAGACCATGAAACGGTGCAGACCCCAACACAGCCTCTACTATTGCTGGTATTTTTCAGTATGTCTCTCCTTGATGTTTTTCTTTTCTTTTCTTTTCCTTTTTGTTTTCTTTTTTCTTTTTCCTATTTTCTTTTTTCTTTTTCCTATATTCTTTTTTCTTTTTCCTTTTTCCTTTTTTCTTTTTTCTTTTTTTTTTTTTTTTTTTTTCTCAAGACAAGGTTTCTCTGTGTAACAGAGCCCTGGCTGTCCTGGATCCATTCTATAGACCAGGCTAACCTTAAACTCACAAGAGATCCACCTGCCTCTGCCTCCTGAGTGCAGTGAAACTGAATTTAAACTCAAAGTTAAATTCTTCAGGAAAGTGCTCTTTTGAATGTTATTCACCCAGGCCACCAAGGATAATTGCCTTCATTTAAAGTAAACCACTTTCACTGAAATGCCCAAATTAGCATTTGAATAACCGGGCACTATTTGTGAGCCTAGCCTGGTCAACATGAATTCAGATTTGTCCTGAAGTCCTCCAAACAGCTTTTCTCCCCCTTTCCTGATTCAGAATTGCATTGAGAACGTGGGTAGCTTCTGGTGTCATTTATTTTACATAGATTTTTGGCCTGGTTAGAGAGACAAGCTGCCTGATTGTGAAAGACTTCAATATCCATTCCCATAACATGACCCCCTGAATTTAAACTGAAGAGACAAGGATTGGTTCCTAACCAGGATTGGTTCCTAGCCATGCAGTGTGTCCTTGTCTTGAAAATATCACTCAGCAATATCACACTTTAAATTTCAAAATGGGTCATTTAGGATTAGGTTAGGGAATACATGCTAAGATCAAACCTTATTTTTAGTAGTTGTTACATTGCTAAACCCTATAGAGTGAGTGGCACTAGTGCCTCCCCCCACATTAAATATTCACCATGGAAACATTAACTCAATGAGCAAAGGAATGAATATACAGATGTGTCATATTTGGGAACTAAATATTTATAAAGACATTGATAGGGGCTGGTGAGATGGCTCAGCGGGTAAGAGCACCCGACTGCTCTTCCGAAGGTGATAAGTTCAAATCCCAGCAACCACATGGTGGCTTACAACCATCCTTGATGAGATCTGGCGCCCTCTTCTGGAATGCCTGAAGACAGCTACAGTGTACTTACATATAATAAATAAAATAAATCTTAAAAAAAAAAAAAAAAGACATTGATAATTGGCAATTCACTGAGGTTGTTTTAGGATCCAATTTTAACTAATTATGACCATATTGCCTTCCAAAGAGTTGTTATTTTTTTTTCCAAGCATATTTGTGGAGACTCAAAGAGAGCAGCATAATTTGCATGCATTTATGAGTAATAATTACTATATATGTTGCTAATAGGAACAAAAATAGTTATAATGATGGCTCTTTTTATTGAGGTCTTTGGGCCAGGTTCTAGGCTCATTGCTTTATATAGTATATCTAAATATATTCAATAACTCTCTGGAGAAGGTAAAGTCTTTATCCCAGTTTTTACAGATGAAGAATATGGGTCTTAAGGAGCCCACACCACTTGCCCCAGGGGACATAGAACTATTTGAGCCAGAATTAATGTCTACAGTGAGATTGGTTGTCTTAATTATACTATTGCCATCACAATGTCAAAATGATCTTAACCGACTGCAGAAACTTGACGTTTCCTTTTGGATAAACCGCCTGTGAGTCAGGGGGTAAAGAATGAGGTAATAGAAGTATGTGAAGGGTTAATTTCCAAACCCAGCTGTGGGATCTCATATTAGATTCTCTAAGCTGCTGAGAACCCACTTCACTGGCAAGTAGGCTTCTGCAATTGCTTAAATTCATGGGCCTGCTGTATACAAATCAATGTTTTATATGCTTGAAAACCTGACTTCTTAAAGGAATCAGTTTTCCTAGATTTTTTTTAAAAAATATATTTTAGTTGTGATGTTTTTGTTTTTAGGTTTAGGTTTCTGTTGTCTTTTGTTTGTTTTTGATTTTTTTTCTTGTCTTTGTGTGTGTGTGTGTGTGTGTGTGTGTGTGTGTGTGTCTATGTGTGTGATGAGTGATAAAGATTCAACACTATACCTCCCATTTCCTACCATGTGCTTTGATCCATTAGAAATAAGTTTGGTCTACTGGGCTTGGAGAGATAACTCAGTGGTTAAGAACACTGACTGCTCTTCCAGAGGTCCCGAGTTCAATTCCCAGCAACCACATAACGGCTCACATCTGAACACAGCATCCTAGGCCCAAACAGTTCCACTGTGTAAGAAGTTTATTGGGAAGGGGGAGGGGAGTGGCGTTCCCCTTATTTATATGGAAAATGACGTAAAGGTAAAGGTGGAAGGTGAGCCAAGTGGATTCTGGGAATATGGTGCCCATTGCCTTAGCAACAGGTCTGCAGGTTGCCTATGTGATGTCATAGGTTTGGGAGGTCCTGATGCCAACAGCCCACTCCACCTGAAGTGGCTGCCAAGGCAAAGTTGACCCTTGATCACAAGGATGCCTTCAGAAGAGCATAGGGACACTGGAAGTGTGACTGTCTTTTCCCTGCTGGAATGGTCTTAAAAGCATGGCACAAAGGAAATGAAGGACACAGCCAGCCAAGGAGACTGAGGACTTCACACAGATGTAGTTAAACTTGAGCAGGATTGAAGCACAAGGGAAATCAGGAATGTTTCCTCTGCACTACTGGGAACACAGTGTACGTCCTCTGGGGATGCTAGGACCACAACTGTGGTTCTTTAAGAGCCTTAGGAGAAGAGCAAGGAGTAATTTTGTTTTGTGGAGAAAACCTTGAGTTGGAAAACCTTTAGGGAATGTAATACATATTGCCTCCTGGGACTTTTCCCCCCTCTAAGTCAACATATATGTTCCCACTGGAAAGATCATGGAGTTCTGTTTTTTTGTGTGAGGGTTTTTTGTTGTTTTGGTTTGATTTGGTATTGGTTTTCTGAAATCCACACTCTTTTGTTTGTTTGTTTGTTTATTTGTTTTTGTTTTTCGAGACAAAGTTTCTCTGTATAGCCCTGGCTGTCCTGGAACTCACTTTGTAGACCAGGCTGGCCTCGAACTTAGAAATCCGCCTGCCTCTGCCTCTGCCTCCCAAGTGCTGGGATTAAAGGCATGCGCCACCACGCCCAGCAACAGCACTTTCTTAATGATATATTTATTTTTATTTTATATGCATTGGTGTTTTGCCTGTTATGTCTGTGTGTCAGATCCCCTGGAACTGGAATTACAGTTTGTGAGCTACCATGTGGGTGTTGGAAATTGAACCAGGGTCCTCTGGAAGAGCAGCCAATGCTCTTAACCACCGAGCCATCTCTCCAGCCCTGAAGGGAGCATTTTAAAATACAGAGTGGAGGGGCTGGAGAGATTGGGTCAGTAATGAACAGTGTGGACTGCTCTTGCAGAGGACCCTGATGCTTTCCCTAACACCAGTGCTGGAGGCTCACAACGCATGTAATGCCAGCTCCACAGGCACCTGCATTTCCATGTACTAATGTGCATAACTACAAGTTAAAAGAATTAATTAAATCTTTAAAGCACACATTTGCCTTAAATTTTTAATTTTGCTTCGAAGCAAGGACTAGTGGCTCATACATGCAGTTCCTAGTCCCAGCACTCAGGAGGCTGATTTCAAAGACGGCCTGGGATACATAACAATACATACATGCCTCAAAAAAGAGTCAAGACCAGACATGCTACTGCATGCTCTCTCTCAACCTTCAGGAGGCAGAGGCAGGTGGGTCTCTGTGAGTTTGAGGCCAGCCTATTCTACATGTAAGTTTGAGGCTAGCCTGGTCTGCATAGTTACATAGAGAGACCTTGTCTTAGTTAGGGTCTCCATTGCTGTGAAGAGGAAAACACTTAATTGGGGCTGGATTACAGTTCAGAGGTTCAGCCCATTATCATCAAGGCAGGAAACACAGCAATGTTCAGGCAGACATGGTGCTAGAGGAGCTGGGAGTTCTACATCTTCATCCAAAGGAATACAGGAGCAGACTGACTTTCAGGCAACTAGGAGGAAGGTCTCTCAAAGCCCAAGCCCACAGTGACTCACTTCCTCCAACAAGGCCACACCTCCTAATAGTGCCACTCCCTGGGCCAAGCATATTCAAACCACCACAGACACTGTCTCAAAGAATATCTAATATGTGTATTTGTTTTGCATCAGGATATCATCCATTAATCCGAGTTTCCCTGCTTATGTTTTTTTAGTGATCCGGAGCAGCTGAAGAAGGAACTGGACGAGCTAGTCAGTGCCATTGAAGAACACTTTTTCCAACCACAGAAGTATAACCTACAGCCAAAAGCAGAATAATACATTCCAGTGCTGGATAGGATTAAACTTACCTCCAATTAAGCAGAACTTGATTTTTAAAGCAATATTTTTACGGCCAAGTGATTCAGATAGTCACCTCAAATATTTACATATTTTCAACAGCTCTATCTTCCTTGTGGGTTTTTTTTTTTTAATTATTATTTTTGGCCTGAAAAGTGAATAAAAAACAGCTTGGCCAAACCCAACAAACTAACATCTCTATGAAAATGTTAAATCTGGGCATTATCTGAATTTTTTAAATAAAGATTTAATGTTTTTAAAAAGTAGATTGTAAACAATATGCCTTACCTTGCATACATACATGTCTTCTGTGTAACTCTTTGTATGTGTAGTTAAAAGAGACAGAAAACCAAGATGGTTCCTAAGTTGTGTCTAGGATAGTCACTTTATAGAACTATTTATACCTATGTGTCTTAGTTAGGGTTTTACTGCTGTGAACAGACACCATGACCAAGGCAAGTCTTATAAAAATACAACATTTAGTTAGGGCTGCCTTACAGGTTCAGAGGTTCAGTCCATTATCATCAAGGTAGGAGCATGGCAGTATCCAGGCAAGCATGGCACAGGCAGAGCTTAGAGTTCTATGTCTTCATCCAAAGGCTACTAGTGGAAAACTGACTTCTAGGCAACTAGGGTAAGGATCTTAAGCCCACACCCACAGTGACACACCTATTCCAACAAGGCCACACTTCCAAACGGTGCCACTCTCTGGCCCAAGAATATACAAACCATCACACTATGTTTCTGTCAGTTACTTATAAAGTAAAATAAATCAAATAGGGTAATAAGGTTTATTTTTTTTAACCTAAGACTTTAGTTTTAATAATATTGTGTACATATTCAAATTTTGTTTGTGGAGAGTTAGAATGTTAATAAGGTACCAAATTATCTTGGGCTGTCTTTAATCCTCTCAGTAGTCCTTCACATCTGTGGGGGGCTGGGAGGCAGGCGCATGTTGAGACAGAGTCTCACTGTGTAGCCCTGGCTGGCCTAGAACTACCTATGTAAACAAGGCACTATTAAAGGGATCCACCTGCCTCTCCCTCCCAGGCCATGTCCTGATCTATCTCTTTGACTGTCAGGGTAAGCTTCAGAATGTCTTCTTAACACATACCTAGCTTCTACCCATCCAAAAGTAAAGCAAGTCACCAGCTAGCACACAGACCTGTGGCAGAGACTGCCCTGTAGTACCCCCATGACTTTCATGTGTTCTGTAATAACATGTAACCAATTCCATGTTGGAGCATGGTATTTGGGGTCATGTCAACCCATGGTCCTGGACTATGGACACTCATATTGGCTCCTGACTAAACTCATACTGCTTTTGAGGTGAGAGCTATTTTGCATTGACACTGTGTTTGTGTTGAAATTGGTGTTGTCTCTCTAATCATTAAAACCAAACAACTCAAACTCATGGCGGGTCAGTGGTTGGGGGTGTACATCTCTAATCCCAGCACTCAGAAGGGAGAGACAGGTAGAACTCTAGTTCTAGGACAGCCAGGGCTACACAGGGAAATTCTTATCTGGGTAGGGTTTGGTTGAAGCGGGGTCAGGCAGGACAGGACAAACAACTCAGAAACATAGTTTATTATTTATTGTCCTTTTAGTCTAGCAAAACTTAATGCAACCTTTGGTCCTGAGGCAGCCGGAACTGTGAGGAATAACTGTGAACCTGTCTACCAGCTGTTTTGTGTGTGATGTACCTCAGCAGAGTCTGTCTGGTAGTATAAAGCTGGTAGAGACCCAGTCTTGATATGGCGGGGCTCACAGTCTAGTGGGTATCTACTGTCACTGTGCTCTTTGCCGCTGGCACAGGGTTTCCTTTCAAGTAGCGTAGAAGGCTGGAGAGGGCTTCTGTCTGCTCAGAGGAATGTCCACGGGCAGGAGATCTGTGGTGAAGGACCAACCTCTGAAGACAGTTTCCCAAACCCAGACCTCAGCATCAACAAAGATGTAGACAAGATTCAAGGATGGTGAATACCACCGAGAGGAAACGGGAGGGCACACAGCCCCCCTCACCCCCATTCCCTCCCCTGTCACCCGGATTTCTAAGAATTAGCATGCTGTGGTATTTCTTCCTCCCATTACTACAGAATATACAGCAACATCACCACGTGGTGTTGCAGGTTTTTAACTTGTGTGGAAATCAATAAAGGGCACCCATCACCGTACATCACCAGTGGGTCTAAGTCAAAATTCAAACTGCTCTCTTACAGGACCTTATCTGGTTAGGTCTCAGGAACCTGGGACAATTGGCTGACTGATATGCCTATTAACATAACAAATGTGATGCTGGCCAGCGCTCCCAGCCTCATTCACCCCTACCCTACCTTAAACTTCTCCCTCCCAGGGGCTGGGCTTCAGCTTCTCACCCCAGCTGATCACTATATAACTCAGCCTTTTTGGTTACCTGGGTCATCTTTCTTGCTCTCCCTTCCCCTCTCTCCTCTCATGGTCCACTTGAGTCTGCTGGCCAGTTCAGCCTGGACTCTTCCCTCTGCTTTCTTTTTATATCTGCAAATAAGTCTCCATGCTTTAGGAGCAGTGGAGTCCTCCTCCTTTTATTTCATTTATTCTACTTAATGGTCTGAGATAGGAGACAAGTATTTCATACCCCAAATGGCAGCCTTGTGCTCACACCCTACGGAGCCTGAGCATGGGCCCATTAATTTACATTTTTATGGTCTCTAAAATAATAGCTGTTACTCTTTCCTGTGGGAGATCCAGCTGTGCCAATCATCAGTTTTCCTTTATGAGATGGACCTCATGAGGTACCTTTTGGACTCAAAAAGGTACAGCTCTCCCTTTCCTTTTCCCTGTCCCATTCCTTTGAACCCTAACCAGCCCCTCAGCATGTTTTGTCTGATACTCTGGGCTTCCTAACTCTTTCTCTAAAGGCCCCTCCCTACTGCGTAGCTGCAAACTACCGAGAGGTCACCGTGGACCTCGAAACTGGTAACTCAGACAACCATGGCTTTCCCCTTTCTGCATTCCATTCTCCTCTCCTGAACAGCTTCTGAGGTACAACTTGCCTGCTGTGGGGAGGTTTCTCTTAAATTCTGATAATTGTCCTGCAGCTTCCATTAGAAAAACAATCAACAAGAAAGAGCCAGTCAAGCGCTTCTCACTTACTTATCTCATTGATGTATCCCAATTGTGATGCTATTAAGGCAAAGAATTGCTATTTCGTTGAGGGTAGAAATTGAGGTCGTTTTAAAAGATGTGTTATGGGACAGGACTAATACATGCATCCTCCTCTGAAGAGCTTTTGAATACAGAGCATATAAATTACAATGTCCACACTCTAAAAGACAGTGTCCTCAGAGGCTCCTGTTTGTCCCTGCTTTGTCACTTGAGCCATGTTTGAATCCTGCAAGGTCTGGGCAGTTTTCAGGATACCAATGAAGGCAATCAGCCCTCATCTCCCATGTAGTCTAGCAAGAGAAATTCACAGGCGCACAGGTGGCGCCCACACTGTGCCGTGGTGCAGTATGGAGGTATCTGAACTGTGCATGGAGTTCTGTGAGACCCCATTTTGAACATGGCTCTATCAGAACTGTCACGATCGAATATGTAACGTTTATACCTAAAACAAAATGACTCAGGGAAGCTATTTCTGCTTATTTTTTTCCTCCATCCTTTCTTTGCTCCATTCTTTCTTTAAAAATATTTTACATAGTCTTATTTTATATATATATATATATATATATATATATATATATATATGTGTGTGTGTGTGTGTGTGTGTGTGTGTGTGTGTATGTGTGTGTGTGTATATATATATATATATATATATATATATATATATATATATATGAATGCTTGCCTGCATGTATGTATGTGCATCATGTGTGCACAGTACCTGTAAAAACCAGAAAAGGGTATCATGTCTCCTGAAAATGGAATTCCAGGTGGTTATGAGCCTCGATGTAGATGCTGGGGACCAACCCTGGATCCTGTGCAAAATCAGCAAGTGTTCATAACTGGTGGGGCATCTCTGCCCCTCTGTGTTCCAGTCTTAGTACCAGAATAGGCAGTAGTTCAACCATTAACGGAAAGACATTAGGCCTAGGGATGTAACTCTGTGGGTAAAGTGCTTAGCTAGCATGCACAAGGCCCTAGTTTCAATTCCCAAACACTCCATGGCAGATAAATTAGTCAGTGTTCTCTAAAGGAACAGAACTAACAGACGGCTCTAGTTCCAGTGATACATCCATGTATGAACTTGCCAGTGAGAAGGAGAGCAAGCAGGCAGAGAGCAAGAGTATCCTCCTTCCTTGTCCTTTATATGGGCTGCCACAAGATTCAGGGTGAGTCTTCCAACATCACGTAATCTGGATTGAAGGTGGATCCTCCCGCTTTAAATGATCCAGTTAACTAAAACTCCCTCGAGAGTATCCCCAGCTGCTTGGGTTTTTAGTTTATTCCCAGATGTAGTCAAGTTGACAGCCCAAAATACCCATCAGTGCATGTGAGAATCAAGGTTGGAAATAGCATCATGTCTACAGATTTTTCCACAGAAGCAATGCATGCATGATGGATGCCTATAACAGTCAGTGGATTAAAAAAAAAAAAAAAAAAAAAAAACAAGACCAAACAAACCAACCAGTTGGCATGAGAAACTCCAACGCCATGGTCAAGAGAGTCAAGGAGAACAGGAGCAGAGAATTTGAAAGGTTCCCACCTGCTCCTTTGCTAGTTCCTTGATGAAATTTGAGGGCCAAACAGTAAGTGACCTCTCAGGTGAAGCCACTTTAACATCTGGCCAAGTCCTGCTGCAGGACGGAGTTGGGAACCCAGCCCTGGAGCCAGTTGTAGGTCTTACTGGCTGTTGAAACCATTTCAACATAGCGTTGTGCAATTTCCAAAGGGAAGTTAGGGTTGAAAGTTACAGAGATGAACAAGCCCAATTATCCTTTAATGTGCTGTGCCGTACTCTGTCTACCCTCAATGGGGGGAAAAAAACAAAAAAAAAAAACAATTAAAAACAAAAATCCTTAGATGGCGTGATTGAAGTATAGAGCCGTTTCTGATATGGGTTCCCAGGTTTAATGTTAAAGCAATCAAATGTGACCACAAGCTGAGGTTAGCCTGTGACTTAAGGTTCTGATGGCTTCCGATATTTCCCTTTCGGACCCTTTACTGCTCTCTGTTCTCAGCAAGCCTCCAGATGCTCCTGGCTATCCATGTTCTAGGGTTCCAAATTCCCCTTCCAAGTCCTGATATTGGCATCAGTAAATTCTTACTTGGACTTTCCCACTAGATGTCCGTAATGGAAGCAAGTATATCCTGGCCACAATTAGCTCCTCCATGCCTCTGTTTCCCTGCTTCCCTTCCCCTCCCTCTTATTCCGTGCCTACACCCCTGATGAGAACTGTCAATGCTTTGAGTGTCTTGACTCTACCTGTCTTTTCTTCACAGAGAACACACTCCACATACTTACAGAGAATTTTAAAACTAAACTAAACTAAACTAAACTATTAGCACCCACCCTTGGTAATAGCCATACCTCAGTTCCTTGGACAGTCTTGTGACCTCATTTTACCATAGAAGATTTCTGAAGCAAATCCCAGACCTGTCATCGGACCTCTAAATACTTTAGTGGTTAAGAGACAAGGACTTGTACACACACACACACACACACACACACACACACACACACACACAGAGTCACACCTAAAATCGCTGATATTTTTGATATCAACAAAATGACCCAGTCATCACAGGACTTTCCAGTTTGTCTTATTTGTCTCATTTACACGTTGCTGGATCAGGGTTCAGGCACTGACCGCTCATTGCACTTAATTAATCAGCCAATATAGAAATTATTTATCCTTCTTAGAATTTTTTTCCTTGTGATTTGTTGTCTCAAACAACCAGGTTTGATCATAGTGCTACCCACTGTTTGGATTCCATTGGCTGCGTGCGTGCTTGCTTTTGGGGTGTTTTGCTTGTTTTTCTGGGCTCTGTATTTCCTGTTAGCCAGTATTGTCCTTTAAGAAGCATGCTGACCCAGATTTGACCTTCTGGTAACAATGGGGTGAGGGGGGCAGAGGCTAAGAGAGGCTCATACATTTCTAGTTGTTCTTATACTTACAAAGCTTGTGTCAATGAGATGGCTCAGTCTGTAAAGGTAGGAGAGACCTGACTGTACAATGCTGTCCTCTAACCTCTGCATAAGTGCCACAGCTTGTGTACCCATATAACTCATGCAAACACAGTAATAATAAATACATAAAACTTAAAAGATGACTAGGTGAATGGCAACAGAATTCAGTTAAAAAGAAAGGATGAGGGCCAGGGCAGATAGCTCATTGGGTAAAATACATACTGTCCAAACATGAGGACCTAAGTTCAGATCCTTGGCACCCACATACAAACCCTGTGTGTCTGCAATCCCGATGTCAGTGGGCAGAAACAGAGGGATGAGGGAGCTCAATGGTCAGCCAGTCTAGACAAATAAGGTAGAGAGTGATTGAGGAAGACAGCTGATATCAACTGTTGTGGTTTGAATGGTGGGTGGTTGGCCCCCAGAGACTCATGTGTTTGAATGCTTGGCCCACAGGGAATAGTACTATTAGGAGGTGTGGCCCTGTTCGAGTAGGTATGGCCTTGTTGGAGGAAGTGTATGCCATGGGGGTGGGCTTTGAGGTCTCCTACGCGTAAGATCCACCCAGTACGGAATCAGAGCCTCCTCCTGATTGCCTTTGAATCAAGATAGAGAGCTCTCAGCTCCTCCAGCACCATGTTTGCCTGCTGATAATGGACTAAACCTTTGAAAGTATAAGCCACCCCCAATTAAATGTTTGCCTTTATAAGAGTTGCCTTTGTCACCATGTCTCTTCACAGCAATGGAAACCCTAACTAAGACAGCAACATCCGGTTTCTATAGGCACATGTATACTCACACACACACACATGCATGCAAATCACACAAACACACACACATACACACACACAGACACACACACACATAGAGGAATGAATCAACGTGTCCAATGTCACGTGCCACACAATGGATATAATAGACAGACTTACACTGCAGGTAAGTTGAGAGAAGGAGGCTTCCTGTAGAAGGGGTAGAGACAGCCAATGGACTGGCTCATACAGCCTTAGTAATTTACGTCACCCTGGTGGAGGGCTCCGTGCATTGAGAGAGCTCCGTTGGGTTTCAGTTCTTCAAGGAAGGTGATTTATCACAGCCCTATGGCGTTTTGCTTTGTTTTGTGTTTTTAAGATTTACCCACTTTAAACTTATGTCCATTGTTTTTTTTTGCCTGCATGTATATCCATGTTCCACACCTGTGCATTGCCTGTGGAGGCCAGGAGGGGGCACTGGGCTCTTCCTGGAACTGGAGATATAGAGGGATGTCAGCTGGAGATCCACCCCAGGTGCCCTAAGGCATCTCTCTGGCCTCCACAGCCTCCTACGTGTTTAGTGATTTCCTTTTAGCTCGATTTCATAGGAATTCTAGGACAAACTTGGACATTTTCCTTGTGCTGATCAGCAGAGGAAAAGTGTGAACAAGGTGGGAGAGCCCAACAGAAAACTTTGGTGAAGGCGTGGCTTGAGGGGTGAAGTCACAGAAAGGTGAGTCCTTCCTTTGAAGGGTTTGTTTTCTGTAAGTGTAACACACGATTGTAACCACAGTTTTTGTTGGTAAGGCACCAAGAGGTTTAAGTAAAGATGGGTTTGTCCACGTGTGTGTGTGTGTGTGTGTGTGTGTGTGTGTGTGTGATAGATACATGTATGGGCACACATATATTGAGTGTCCTGACCTTGTAGACGAAGCTGACTTGCTAAATTCATGGACAACATTTACATTTTATTTGGGGACAATCTTGGTTGTCCCATAATGAAAACTATTGAATATGACACTATTGAAATATCATGCATTTGCTCACGAACGGAGCACACCGTACTATTCAGCCTGAAGCAGCTTTCACATCTCATTGCTAAAAGATCTATTCCAATTGCTTCCAATCTTTACCAATATAAATCAATGAATAATGTGTGAAAATCAGCTTTCCCTTTCTATTTTCATTGGAGACGAACTAAAATGATAATATGATGAGCAATCTCAGTTGTCCACTTGATGAACGCTAGTGTAATGGTGAATAAGTTAAACCACTTTGGCTCCAGGCTGGTCACACACATTGCATCTGCTCAAGAGCTCTCACAGTTGAAAATGAAACACACACACACACACACACACACACACACACACACACACCAGCTAATTTTGATATGCCTTGACTAACTCAATGGTTGGGCACTTCTAAACCTCTCCGCAGCTAGAACACATTTCCCTCTGATATTACTGGCTTAACACCTTCTAAATCTGTATTTTATCTTTGATGCCCTGTTACCTTCTGGGCAGCTCCACCCCCATAGGGCCACCTTCCCTTTTCACCTATGTTGCTAAATGGTTCTCTCCTGCAGCTTTTAAATCTGATCCCTCTTCCTCCGAGTCCTGGCAATTCTCTATCTCTCCCACTCTCCCTTGGTCCCCCACCCCGTCTTCCTGCCTAGCCATTGGCTGTACTGCAATTCTTTATTATCAATCAAAGTCAGCTGGGGGCAGGGACCCTCAATCCAAAATAAGACAAAACATTAGAAACAATTTGCAAGACTCTACAATCATCTAGAAAGGCTGGGACATTGACTCAGAGATTAGGCACACTGGCTGGTCTTCCAGAGGACCCAAGTTTGGTTCCTAGTACCCTCATGGCAGCTCACAACTAGGTGCTACGCCCAGAGTGTCTGGATTTCACTTGCAATTCCCCTACTAGTGTGTGATGTGCGACACAGTTCTAGATATCCCAAAATGTCAGTGACTTGCTCTGTAATAGAGACGAGATAAAATTTGCTTTTGAAAATCATCCCTAAGGATATTTTTCAATTGCTTTGCCCATAAAGGATACTAGTCAGTACTTAAGGAGAAATTTGATTGTCTGTGGAAATACATTACCTCTCGTAGACTTCACATTAAGCTTTCAGGGTGGCATATGGATATGCCCATTACTACTATTCTTGAACATATAGAGGTTTTCCTGAGATATTTATGTTCTTTCAAGACCTCCAGGAGCAATAGGGGAAAGAAAGTAGTAATTGCAGTGTAGCCTTGTAGTGGGAAAGGTCTCACATCACAACAAAAATAGTTGAAAAATTTTCAAAGTCTTCGGCAGCGAACTAGAGAAAAATATTTGTATCCTTATCACAGGCAAAGGCTTCTCATCCTAATGTAAAATAATACCATATATATGTGTGTATACCATATATATAATATATATATATACCATATATATGTATATATACATATATGTGTGTGTATATATATATATATATATATATATATATATATATATATATACACACACACACACACATATATATCATTTTTAAAAATCAGTATGGGAATGGAGAGATGTCTCAGTGGTTAAGAGTACTGACTGCCCTTCTGGCCTCTATGTACACTACATTAGGCATGGACATGATATACAGACATACATGCAGGAAACACAACCATATACATAAAATAAATAAACATAAAAATTAAATTGATAATGCAATAGAAAGAGAAGGAACTGTAGTTCACAAAAGAGAAAATAAAAATGCTTTTAATATATCTATATATTAGTTAGGCCATTTAAGGGAGGAGAGATTTGTTCTGGCTCACAGAGGTCATGGTCTACCCATGGCAGCTGGAGTGACACAGCTTGGTGACAGGAACTTGTAATTGTGGCTTGTTCACATGCTGGCAGATCAGCAAAGAAAGCTGGGCCAGAATCGGGGCTGAGAGTTCACCTTCCAGGCCTGCTTCTAGCAATTCTCCCTCAGGCCATATGTCCCTAAACAGTGCCATCACCTCAGAAATGGGTATTCAAACCCTTGAACCTGCAGGGGACATGCCATATCCAAAGCATGCATATATATATATATATATATATATATATATATATATATATATATATATATATATATCACTTATAGATAGATGCTCAAGAGAACTTCTTTTACCCATCTTAGTTTCCTGCACTATTTTAATTGCACATAAAAGTTCAACTATTTTAGTAGTTGTTGTTGTTAGGTCTTTTGTCTCTGTGTGTTTGTGCAGGATTGTGTATATGCATGCGTGTGTGAGCATGTTTGTAGAAGCCAGAGGACAATCGCAACTGTCAATCTTCAGGTATCATACATCATCCATCTTGTTTTGTTTTGTTTTGTTTTGTTTTGTTTTCAGACAACATTTTTCTGTAACTCTGGCTGTCCTGGATCTAGCTCTATAGACCACCAAACTGGCCTCAAACTCACAGAAACCCTCCTGCCTCCACCTTTTGAGCACTCAGATAAAAGGTGTGTGCCACCACCACTGCCCAGGTTGTTTTTTTGTTTTGTCTTTCTTTTTCTTTTTTTTTCATCCACCTTATTTTTTGACAAGTGTCTTAGTTTGGGTTTTACTGCTGTGAACAGACACCATGACCAAGGCAGCTCTTATAAGGACAACATTTAATTGAGGCAGACTTACAGGTTCAGAGTTTCAGTCCCTTATCAAGGTAGGAGCATGGCAGTGTCCAGGTAGGCATGGTGCAGGAGGAGCTGAGAGTTCTACATCTTCATCTGAAGGCCACTAGAAAACTGACTTCCGGGCAGCTAAGAGGAAGGGCTCTCAAAGCCTACCCCCACAGTGACACACTTTTTCCAACAAGGCCACACATCCTCCTAGTGACACTCTTTGGGCCAAGCATATACAAAAACCATCACAAGAGTCTCTTATCGTTCTGGAGTTTGTCAGGTGGCCTCGGGATCTGCCTGTTTCTGCCTACACATCTTCTGCGGGGGTTACAAGCATGGGACATTATTTACATGGGTTTTGTAGAATTCTGCTCAGGTCTTTATGTTTGCAAGGCAAATACTCTACCAATTAGGTTATCATCCCCAACTCTCTTTAAATCTTAATATCTATTCTTGCATAATCAATGCAAAGTTATTATCTCTAGCCTCCACCTAAACAAGGCTTGTATTGTTTTAATGTTTATCTTATGCAACATATTCAAAAGACTCATAGCTCAAAGGATACAGAAGGCATACAGCAAAATATCTTTATCCTTATACATAGTCCAAGCATTAATAAAGCTATGTTCAAGGGCACACAGAAATCATTGGATGAATTCTTTTGTCTTGATTTGTTTTGTACAAATGGTAGAAGTCTTTCCCCATTGTTCTCCATAGTGCCTGTTTTGCTATGCAATTGTGAAATCATGTTTCGTGTCCCGACTTATTCACCGTCTCCTTCCCTGAGAGGAAGTCATTGGGCAATCCTGGTTCATTGTTACAAACACACTGACATTCTGCAGTTGTTAATGGTGGAAAATCTGCCTCCGACCAAAGTAAGTTTACTTTGCATCATAGCTCAAATCAATTCCCTTACTGAGGGATGAGGTTACTTCTCCTCTGTGCTACTTCAAACGGCAGCCGTGCAGACAGTAACCTTGTCCTGTATCTTTGCATGTTTCTGTGAGTCCCTGCATGATAATCTACTTCATTTTTAAAGTGTCTCAATGTCAGCAGCACCTGGGTACACGGGAGATTGAGGACCACAGCAATCGTCCCAGATTCCACAGTTTCCCACTCCCAGAAAACACAAACTGAGGGCCCCATGATGGATCTCGTTCTGTCTCCCCTGAGCGGCTTGCTGGCTACACTTCAGATACCCCAGCAGCAAGGCAGATCGCAGCCCCCCCAGGCATAAGCTCATGTGGGACTGTTTCTGGCCTGTTCTACTATTGGTATTTTGCAGTTTCATTGTGCCCATGTTAAATGCTGGTCTGCATTTTTTCACCTCAGGCAATTTTCTCAGATTTCCTCATTTCTTTAGCACTGTCTTCTATTTTCCTAATATCTCTCTCTCTCTCTCTCTCTCTCTCTCTGATTTTTTTCTTATTTTCTATTAATTTCAATGATGTTTTAGTTTCATCTCTGTTGCTGGGATTAACACTCTGCCCAATGTAAATTAGGAGGAGGAAAGGGCTTATTTCAGTTTATATAGCTCACAGTCTATCACTGGGGGAAGTCAGGGTAGAAACTCAACGGGAACTTGAAGCAGAAACCATGGAGGATCCTGTACATAGACACATATGTCTTTAATCCCAGCACTCAGAAGGCAGAGGTAGATGAATCTCTGAGTTCAAGGCCAGCCTGGTCTACCTAGTGCATCCCAGGGCAGCTAGAGGGATGGTTGGCTCAAAGGCATGGGCTCAGCTTGCTTCTGTATCAGCTTAGGTCCATCTTCCCAGGGAATGCTACCACCTACAGGCAGTGGGATGGGCCATTCTGTACCAATTAACAATCAAGACAATCCCCAGCAGACATGCCTCATTTGGGCAAATCCATCTCAGGTTAACCAGGCCGAGTTAAATTGACAACTAAAGCTATCCAGGGCAAAGAATTTTTTAAAAAATTCTTTTGAAAAGTTCTTTTTTTGTCCTCTTTTTCTAACTCTTCCCTTTCTTTTCTACTGTGTTTCATTCCATCCTTACAGCTCCCACTGGTGCTGTGCCGCCCCCACCCCTCCCCCTCCCCCTCCCCCACCCTCTCCCCCTCCCCCCACATGTTTCTGTATAATCAGTCTTTAATGTTCTTTTTTATTATTATTTCTTACACACTGATGTCTCATACAGTGTTTCTTCATGTTGCTGTGCGGTGGTGAGTTGTTTCCTAGTGTGTGTACGTTTTCTTTCACGGGTAAACATCTTTTGTGCCTTGCATGGAAACACTGTTGCAAAGCGGTTTCTGTGTGTGCTTCTGCAAGATCCCGAGGGTTTCATTGTGTTATTGTTAGAATTGGTCTATTTACCTTTCAAAGACAATTGCTTTGCACATCCACAATTCCAGTTATTAATTATAATTAAGTAACTGAAAATGTTCGTGTGTGTGTGAGTATTCTGCCTGCATGTATGTAAGTGTTCCACATGTATGGAGTGGCCCATGAGGTCAGAATAGGGTGTCAGATCCCCTGGAACTGGATTGACAGATGGTTGTGAGTCGCCACCCGGTGCTGAGAACTGACACTGGGTAAGAGCTCTTAGCTGTTGAGCCATCTCTCCAGACCTCATCTAATTATTCATTCTAAGATACAGTTAATATTTTTAAAAATAAAAATACATGTTTAAATGCATGAAAACATAAATCACCATTGATATTCAGCAATATAATACTACCCCACAAGCTATACAAAGTCAACTTAAAACTCAGATAGGAAAATAAGAGACAAAGTAGGCCAAACACATGGCTGAGAGGACACATGGGTAAGAGCTGGCAAGTAAGTGTTTAGAGGCAGTTCTCTGGGCTTTTGCCTTCTGCCTATCTTCTGAGCAGAGGCACTGTCCGAGGGTTTCTGTTGCTTTGAAGGGACTCCATGACGATGGGAGGTCATAAAAGAAAACGTATCAATGGTGCCTGGCTTACAGATTCAGAGGTTCAGTCCATTATCATCACGGTGAGAAGCATGGCAGCAGGCAGGCCAACATGATGCTGGATATGGAGCTGAGAGTTCTACATCTTAAGCCACAAGCAGCAGGAGCCTGTCTGCCACACTGAGCATATCTTGAACATACATAACCTCAAAGCCAGCCTCCATAGTGGCACACTTTCTCCAACAAGGTCACACCTATTCAAGCAAGGCCATCTCTCCTAACAGTGTGGCTTCCTATGGGCCAAGCACTCAAACACATGAATCTATCAGGGTCATGCCTATTCAAATCACCATAGACATTGATGGCGCTCACTCATGGATTATCTTTTCAAGGGTGTCTGTACAGAAAACAGTTTAGAAAAAGAGTCCCGTCACCCTCCGGGCAATGGCAGATTCCTTTGATGTTTAAGATAATGGATAGCTGTCTCCCTCTGCTTTGAAGGACGGGCAGGTTTACTCGGTCTGTTAGGATTTCCTAAGATGGAGTTCCCCTGTGGAAAGTAGACCATTCATCTTAGACCTCAGCCATTCCAAGGCACACGGGAGACTTGAGAGCAGGAGTGATGAACCTGAACCTGAAGCACACCTGCCTACTGGGCAGTGCGCACTAAAGTCCACTGCTCTGGGACTATGAAAACCAATGGGGCAGTTCTTCAGGAAGATCGGAATCCATCTACCTTAAGATCCAGCTATACTTCTGCCCCTAGAGCCATTGCAGATATGGCTGCTATGTCACAGGCGCATCAGTTAGTGGCAGAAAGGAAAAAATAAAAAAAAAGGCCTATATCTACAGAAGTTGTTCTGACCTATGAACATCTGAATGATTTGTAGCCTAACATTCCCAGAAAAAAAAAAAAGTGAGCCTGAGACCACCACCAGTCTGGCCAGATGGCCTGGACAGGGAAATAGCCTGAGATGACCACTACTCCAGTGCCAGCCCTGGACAGGCTCCCAGGACAGGAAGCAAGCCAGAGACTAAAAGAACACCACCTGGGACCATGGGCCCCAGGTTAGGATGAGCCCAAGACAGATGGCCACTTGGGTGGGCCAGTAGAGGCTGAAATGACCACCACTATGGGGTGAATGAAATGAACACCAGTCTGGTGCACCCCAGGCCTTGGGAGAGAGAGAGAGACCATGCTCAAGATGACCCCTGCTTGGCACTGTAATGCACTCCTAAAAATTACCCAAGAGATCCCCAGGGGCCACTAAGAGGAGCAAGTAAGTGATGTAGAAATGGAAGAGAAAGAGAAACAGAGGATGTGGGCACAATGAAGAGAGGTAGAACTGGAGACTCCAGGGTAATGAGGAACTGGGACCATGGTGAGATCCTGGCCTGTGCTGACACTCAGGGCCACATCTAGGTCTGTAGCTCTGCAGCAGCAAGGGTCTGTTACCACCAGAGGCCAGGTAGATGTCCCTGGTCTGGGCTGCCACTGGGGACATATTGATATCTGAGGATGGTGTAGAACTGGCCCCATCCATCACCAAGGCATTGTGGGAAAGCTGGCCCTAGAGGCATGAGGGCAGGAGAGCAGGAGAGCAGGAGGGCAGGAGAGCAGGAGAGCAGGAGGGCAGGAGAGCAGGAGAGCAGGAGAGCAGGAGAGCAGGAGAGCAGGAGAGCAGGAGAGCAGGAGAGCAGGAGAGCAGGAGAGCAGGAGAGCAGGAGAGCAGGAGAGCCAGTCAGGCCCCACACATTGTTGGAGTTGTGGGTTAGCCAGCACAGGAAAGCTGGCCCTACCACTCATCTCCCTGTGATAGCATCGTGGATGAGAGAGAGAGAGATACTCCCTTCCTCCTTGTCTCTCATCACCTGTGGCAGGCAGAAGACCTGGCCCTGGGGTCATAAGAGCAAAAGAGCTGGCTCTGCACCTCACCTGGCCCTAGATTTGGGGATTGTAGGTGAGCTGGTCTAGAGGTCATGAGTGCAAGAGAGCCCCAGCCTAGTTCCTTGTCTGCTGTGCGGTGTGTTGACAAGGGAAAGATCCCCTCTCCTTTCTTTTGCCCTTGCCAACAGAGGTGGGCGGGAGAGCTGGCCCTGATGGAGTCATGAGTATGGGAGAGGCTGTCCCTGCCCATTACATTCTGCGACACTCAGGGAATCAGGCCCTGGAGCCTCATCTGGACAGCAGAGTGAAACTAACCCTGATGGTGGAAGAGCCGGCCCTGATGGTGTCTGTGTGTGGGAGAGCTGGACCTGCCTCTTGTCTGTCATGTTGCAGTGTCTTCCACCCTGGCCCCTTGCCACCTAGGGCAGGTGGGAGAGCTGGCCATGAGACAGGAGAGTTAGTCCTGCTCCTCACCTGCTGCGACACTAGAAAGAGCAGGCCCTATACCTTGTGAACTTCCCGTCATGCACTCCAATCCCACTCATCTCCCCCCTCCCACAGTAGATCTGGCCCTGGATGTGGCATTGCAGGTGAGCCAGCCCCAGGGGCATGAGCAAAGCAAAAGAGAGCTCGCTCTGCCTCCTGTCTGCTGGGGGGTGGCGCAGTTGAGGCAGAGACACCCTCCTGCCCTCTCTCATCCAGACAGGGGAGCTGGCCCTAGGGTCGTAAGAGCGGGAGAACTGGTCGTGTCCCTCACTGCCCGCAGCATTCAGAAGAGCAGGCTCTGCATCTTGCCTGGGCAGCAGTGTGGAGCTGGCCCTGGTTGCAGAGGTTGCCAGTAAGCCAGCCCCAAGGGCATGAGAGCTCGAGAAGGCTGATCATCTCTGACACCTCTCAGGCCCGGATCCAGGGCTTTCAATTGGTCCACCGCAACAACTACCCCATCCGTGAATTGCTGGAATGCATGAAGGGGCCGGTTCTACAGATCTACAGGGCAACAACAGGATATCTGAGGAGTCCCTGTGAGGATCCCGGATCTATAGAGTAGCAGAAGCCAGAGGCCTCATACCACACCAATGAGTCATTGCAGTGAACGTATGCAAGCAAAGAAGCGTAGACAAAAGGAAACGCTGTGGGACCCACCGTGACACACTACAGCTTCCACAAGGAGGTTTTTTCTTTTTTTTTTTTCTCTGTTGAGGGAAAGATTTCATGGGTGGAGGGTGGTTACAAAGGGAGGGGGAGATGAGTGGGATTGGGATGCATGACAGGAAGTTCACAAAGAACCAAGAAAAAGTTTGAAAACTCTTTTTTTTTTAAATGCCAGCTATACCACTCTTGGGCATATACTCAAAGAACACTTCATTCTATTCCAGACACTTGCTCAACCGTGTTCGCCCATAATAGCCAGAAACTGTTAACAACTTAGCTGTTCTTCAACAGATGAAAGGATAAAAAATAAATATGTGGTTCATTTACACAATAGGCTGTTACTCAGCTGTTAAAAAAATGATATTTGTAGGGAAATAAATGGAAATAGAAGGTAGTTCATGACCCAGAACGAATATATATATATATATATATATATATATATATATATATATATCCTTATATGTGGACGTTTAGCTCTTGTCAATGATAACCAAGTTACAATCCATAAAACCACAGAGGTTAGCATTAGAGTAAAGTATTAAGGAGGGACAGATAGATCTTCCTAAGAATGGGAAATAGAATAGACAGTCATGAATGGTTGGATGGATGGATGGATGGATGGATGGTTGGATGGGTGGATGGGGGAACACTAGAACAGGAGGATCAAATGGGGAGACAAGAGGGGAGAAGAAGGAAGGAATCTTAATACAATAGAAGCTTTATAAAATATATACTTATATAAAGGGGGCCTAAATGAAATCATCAAATACTGGGGAGACAGAGCCCCAACTGGACATCTCTTGTTACTAAATGAAGCTTCCAGTCCCCTGATTGGGTTACAACTAATTGAGTTGTTGGCCAAAGGGTTCCCGTGGGAACCCCCAAACAACCCAAGCTGTTGCCAAGACTATAGGTTGCCCTCCACAAGATCTCTACAACTCAACATGGAGGTGTTGCGCTGGTGCCTACATAGAGTCTTCACCCCTGCATGCTAACATCTATGGTACAGGAAATTACCCTGCATGCTACCAAAAGAGAAACATAAGCACCAACCCAGTCACACACCCTCGAATCTACAATGGTGTCCTGCCTGCAAGATATACACACTAATGTAATGGTGGCACCGAGCTTGTAGGAGTAGCCAACAAATAATGGATTGGACTTAAGGTTCAACTTCACAAAATGGAACCCATAGGTGATACTGCTTGGGTGACCAAGAACCCTGATGATAGCCCAGAGACTTAGGATAAAACCAAGCACTACTGTTCTAAATGAACAAACAACAAAACCATAACAATATAGAATGACTCCTAATGACATTCTGCTATCCTCATAGACCAGTGTTTTGCTCAGCCATTGACAAAGAAGCTTCCTCCAGCTGCAGATGGGAGCACATAAAGAGACCCACAGACAGAAGTGAGAAACCTTGGAACACTCAGCCCTAAAAAGGGGATGCCTCCACCAGATCTCTCCCGTCAGGGCTCAAGGAACCCTGCAGAAAATGAAACAGAAAGATCATAAGAGCCAAAGGGCAAGGAAACAAGAGGATCAATGCACATATGAACCCAGAGACACATGAGCTCACAGACCAAGGCAGCATGCCCAGGGCCTGCACGGACTGCACCAGGCAGGGTCCTAGTCCAAAAAAGAAGGAGTGGACACATGCCTTCATCTCTAGCCCAGAGGTAGCTCTAATGGATAACCACTTACAAATGAAAAGGTAGTTTTCTCCAAGTGAGTCTCACTGAGGAAAGAAACGTTAAGTGTAGGTTGCAGTGCACAGCCATCGGTGGCCAATAGAATAACTCAATGACGTCCCATCACCGGAGGGAGGTTCTTTGTCTCATAATGTCATGTCATGATGGTTTGTTTTAAATTTTATCTTATTTTTATTATATATAATAAAAATATGATACATATATATGAGCAAGAATGTGAACAAAATGGGTCTCTCTGTATCTGTTTCATGTACCTTTCCTTGGGCTCTCTTCCTTCTGTTTGGTTGTTTCACCCTATTCTGATGAATTAGTTTTTGTTTTTAATCTTATTGTATTTTAGTATTATCCCTTAGAAGCCTCTTTATTTAATAATGAAGGACAGAAAAGGGGGTGGATCTGGATGGAACGGGAGGTGGGGAAGAACTAGGAGAAGAAATGTGAGGGGGGACCATAGTCAGGGTATATTATGTAGTGGAATAAAAGATCCATTTTCAATAAAACCAAACCAAACCGCACAACACAACAACAAAGAAGTAGCCAAGCCTCCTGTGTGCAGGAATGTTTATTGTCAGTGGCCCCAGGGATTAGACAGGCCTCTAGCAACGTGAAGAAGCATCCTTTCTTAGAGTCCTTCATCCGGTTAAAGCTGGATTTTCAGGTTCGCTGCAGAAAGTAATTTTAGGATAACCCAGTATGAAGCAGAATTAGAGTTTACTAGAGGATAGCTTAAATGTCAATCTTAAGCACAAAGATTAATTAAAACAAGAGGGACTTGGAAAACAGTGAGACCCACCCAAGAGTGAGTATCAGCTTCTCAAGGACACCCAGAATTCACTGTCTTTACAACACCCACACACAGGATTTTTGGTGGTTTTGTTTGTTTGTTTGTTTGCTTGTTTTAATTTACTATCTTTGTGGAGTTGCTTGCGGAGTTTAAATGAGAGAATAGCACAGTTCCTGCGCTGTGTGGGCGGGGCCGTGGTGGGCGGGGCTTGAGTTGAGCACTGTAGAGCACCTGGGTGCAGGAGACCGTCCTTCACTGTAAGCCAAGGCTAATGATCTTATTTGTGAGAGTTCTAGAAAATATCCAGGAGAAGGGTGAGGTCATAGCCATCACACCAGGTGTAAGCCTGGTTTCCTGTTATTTTAGCATTCTTAAAATAAATCCCGTCTCTGTGTCAGCAGTCTTCCCAGCGCTCGCTACTTGTACAGGTGTGATTGGTTCTCAGCTGCGGAAGGAGGCTCCATTTTCTTCCCACGTCCCCACAGTTTTCAGCCTTTTCACCTTCCTCTGTATTACTTGTGCAAGCTTTGGGTTCTGACACCGATATTCATGCTTCGTACTCCCGTGAACTCTCTGTGTATAGACTCCAAGGATTCAGTGAACTGCACTGAAATGCAAGACATTTAAAAGTTATGTGTAGAGCCCACGAGATTAAAGGCGCACGCCTTTAATCCCAGCACTTGGGAGGCAAAGGCAGGTGGATTTCTGAGTTCGAGGCCAGCCTGGTCTACAGAGTGAGTTCCAGGACAGCCAGGGCTATACAAAGAAACCCTGTCTCGAAAAAAACAAACCAAACCAAACAAACAAAAAAAGTCATGCAGTTCTTATTACAACTTAATAGTCTTTCCCTGCATTGTCAGCATGGAAAATACACGCATATAACAAACAGGTGAGGTGGTATACATCTGTAATGTCAGCATTTGGAAGGATCAAGAATTCAAGGCCAGCCTGGACTACAAATTGAGACCGTCTCAAAAAAAAAAAAAAAAACCAAAACAACAAGAGAACAAAACAGTATTAAATAACTAGTAGATAGCAAGAATTAGGCCAGGTGTGATGGTGTGATGGTGCACAACTTTAATACCAGCAGTGTGGAGACAAAATTGCTGTGAATTTGAGGTCAGCCTGGTCTACATGGTGATAGGCCAGTGATAGACAATATAGAACGTTCCTTCTCTCTCTCTCTCTCTCTCTCTCTCTGTGTGTGTGTTATTATATTAATTCTCACAAGTGAGAAGCATTTACCCCAGCTGTGTCCAGTTTTCTTTTGTCAGGAGATTATAGCCCATCTTGGGATGTTATTGTCATTAAATACTTTACATAATGTATTGTAAGAAGAACTCAGAGAACATTTCTCTTAGCCCCCTTTCTAGGAAGACTTTTTGTCTGAGCACCTGGCTTGCAGCCAGGTAGACTCCAGGCAGATTTGGGATGAGTTCAGGTTTTCTCGTTAGGGTTTCTATTGGTGTGACAAAACCTCACAAACAAATGCGAGTTGGAAAGGAAAGGGATCATGTGACTCGCACTTCTGTTGCACTGTTGATCATTGAAGAGTCGGGTCAGGAACTCAAGCAGGGTGGGAACCTGGAGGCAGAGACTGATGCAGAGGCCACGAGGGGAAGGGCCCAGTGCTACCTACTGGCTTGCTCATGGTCTGCTCAGCTTGCTTTCTAATAGGACAGGATCATCAGCCAGGGGATGAAACCACCCATCTTAGGCTGGGCTCTCCCTTATCAATCATTGATTAAGAAAATGCCCAACAGGTTTTCCTTTAACCTAATCTTACTGAGAAATTTTTTTTTTCAATTGAAGTTCTTCCTTTCAGGTGACTCTAGCTTGTGTCAAGTTGACATAAAACTAGCCAGGACAGGGGTCATTTTGTGAACAGAGGCAACAATTCAAAGTGGCTCTTTCTAAGCCATTGCCAGCTCATGATAATGGCCATTCATAAAAGACAAAAAGACAGACCGAGATTGCCCTGTATTCTGAGCTGACAGCTTTCCTACTTTAAAGATCTTAACAGTTGACTTATTTTATATAATTGTGGTGGCAGTCAATGGTGAGACTTGAGGTTTTTTTCCTATTTCAGTTTTCATTGTCTTTACTTGGTTCAAAACAGAAAACAGCTCAATAGGACTCCTTTGTTAGTTCCAGGTATTGGAGAAATTTTATTGGCTCAGAAACCCAAAGAAGACTTGTTTCTATTGTACTGCCTTGTTCTACATCAACTAATAGGCTTTTCTTCCATCTGATTTCTATTCTCTCTCTCTCTCTCTCTCTCTCTCTCTCTCTGTGTGTGTGTGTGTGTGTGTGAGAGAGAGAGAGAGAGAGAGAGAGAGAGAAAGAGATGTGTATGCACACGTGTCCTTATGAGTGTAACCAGATACATATTCCTGTTGTTGTCTTGAATGCATTTAACATAAATTATCTTGATCATTTTTGAGAGGTGGCTGTCAGAGATGAGGGAATGAATAAATAAGTAATAAATGCACAGAAAGGAGACAAAAGACATCAGCCTGTGTCATGTGATATCCATCTCCATCCAGCCCAAATGTTCATCTCACCAACACCATGCATACTCTCTCCACTGAGTACAGACCTTTGTCATTTCCCTGTCTCACTTCCTCTATTCCTTTCATTAGACCCCAGGGGTGCAGATGAGGTGCCCCTTGCCCTTGTTCTATAAGCTTAGAGAATTTAAGGGAGTTATCTAAGGCAGAAGGAGACAGGGCAGAAGTCGCCATTTTAACATAGCTGCAAGACTAATTTTGCCTTTGAGTTTAACTCTTTTTCCTTTAGCCCTCTTAATGCCTTCTAAGTTGCTGGGTTTTAAGCATGCTATTTCACAGACTTGCCTTGTTTGTTCTGCTAATAAGAGACATGGAGGGTCTGGTTATCACATTGGCTTTCATAACAGTCTTCCATTTCCATCTTACCAGTAGTCCTGGTCCATCTGGGCTCTGGCTGGGCTGTGGTGTTAGGACCTATAGAACCAGGGTTCCCTTGACCATCACATGGTGAAGAGTTGTGTTGTAGATAGCCTCCTTTGGATGACTTCTTCTACTGCATAATAAGTCTATTGTGCAACAGCCTTATGGTGGGAGCTAGTTTCATGACTCAGTAATTTCTTTCAGCTTTAAGCTGAGCTAGAGACACTCAGCCCTTCTCCTTTAGCTGTTGTTACTAAGTATACCCTGTAGGATGAAATTCTGTGCTCAGGGAATGTGGGTCAACTTAGAGAAATAGTGAAGAAGGAGCTAGCATTTACAGAGATCCCCAAACTCACATGTCAGTTCCACCAAGGTCTTGGAAGGTCCCCTCAACCAGAAGAGATGGCTTGGTGAACAATCTCCATATCCCTGTGCTGTCTGCTCACATGATACATGGAATCATCATGAAGATATAGATGTAGCATCATCTATAGCACCTGAAACTTTTCTAATTCAGTTGATGTTTTCCTAAAGACCATTTGCTAAATATTTTAGTTTTCATAGGGTATAGGCTGGTCAGCCTCTGTCTGGACTTTAGAGGATCCATATTCTTGGTGTGAGGATTTTTTTTTTTTTTTGTCTTATCCAAGGTATTTAGCCCTGCAAGGACTCACATATCCTGAACCTTCCTTCTCCTGCCTCTGCACTGTTTGGCCAATTGTATCAGACTGTGAACTCAACCTCCCACTTACGGCATGAGATGTAATTGCTACCTAGGTCAGAGGTTAAAAACTGGGGGAGACATTTTGGCCCCTGTGTCCTCGCTAGCCCTGTCTGTGTCTGTCACTTTCTTTTTTTACAAGAGTCACGAAGCAACTTTGACTGTGTGTCTTTTGTGCCACCCTGAGATTTGTGTTTGTTTCTAACATAGGGGGCCATCAGGACTGTGTGTCTTTTTATGCGGGTCTGTGACATCATATTGTGTCTGACACACCTTGCTTCCAGGAGAGGGCTCAGTGACTTTTCAGTGTCTCTGGAAATCAGGCCCTGTGTTGATAGCTAACCATTCAGCTCCCCTGGGGCAGACAGACATCTCAGCACAGCTGGAATCCTGATGAGGTTCAAGGTCCTAGAAAGAGTCAGCAAACTCTCTAAAACCATGTATTGTAATTTTTAAAATTATCACTTTTTATTATGTGTGTGTGTGTGTGTGTGTGTGTGTGTGCGCGCACACATAGTGGATGCATGCCAGTGTGTGCAGGGGTCTGGATTTCCTGGAGCTGGAGTTACAGGTAGGTGGCTGTGACTCAAACTCTGGTCCTCTGGAAGATCACAATGTGCTATTAACTGCTGTGCCATCGCTCCAGCCCTATCATAAATTATTTCCATCCATTCTCTCATTCAGCATATAGCTACTGAGTGCCCACTATGTACTGACATCTAGTATAGGCTGTGAAAACAGAGCAGAAACTGAAACAACCTCCCTTTGCTCCTGGGGGAAAGACAGATGGCAAATGAGATAGACACTTCACCAGCACAACCAACAAAGGAGTGGGCAAAGGCATTGGAGAAATGAAGAGCAATAAAGATCGAAAGAAGTGTGTGTGTGTGTGTGTGTGTGTGTGTGTGTGTGACAATACCTCCATTTTCAAAAACTGATCCAAAAGGCCTTCTAGAGATGATACGATGTGAAGTCCTGAAGAATCAGAGTAAGTAGAGGACAGCAGAGACACCCAAGGGTGGGGCACCCTGGGCAGAGGGAAGGGCCCTGATGCAGCCCTGTGCCTGTAGCTCCGTGTGCCTGTAGCTGTGAGTGATGAGTGTTGCTGAAGCAGAGTCAGAGAGGCCCTGGGAGCAGGGGATGAAGTACCAGGGAGGGAGTGGGGCACAGGAGGGGAAGCGATGTCATCACGATATAATAATTGTTAAGTTTCAAAGGACAAAAGGCTGAAGTGCCTTTTTTTAACACATCAAAGCAGACCTGGTTTCCAGATTTTCCCAGCATCCCTCAGTTTCTACCTGTTTCAGGGTATGGATGACATACCCGGCCCTCTACCCTGAACATTCCAGCCCGCGGGTCTTGGCTGTCTTTTCCCCAGAGGCTCTTCCATATATAAGCTAGACATTTTGGTTACTTGCCCTTTTTTGTCCCTTCAGCTTTCTGGCTGCTGCCCCTCCCCTCCCCTCCCCTCCCCTCCCCTTCCCTTCCCCTTCCCCTTCCCCTCTCACCTCTCCCACTTGGCCCAGCTCAGTCTGGTCATGTCCACTCCGGACTCACCAGATGTCCCTGCCTCCAGCTATGCCCTTTCATCTATAATAAACTTTCTCCTTCACTGTACCAAAGAGCAGTAATGTCTTTTCTTTTTTATTTCTTTTTTTTTAACTCAATAATTATAACAGTAGTAGGTATTATTTTATGATATATTAATTATTAATAATTACTATGTTACCATTATTTGACTTCTACAATGGGAAGTTTAAAGAGCCACGGACAGTTTCTAGTGTCCCAATTGGTACTTTAACAGAGACATTAACACTGTGTTGAGAGTAGACTAAAGACAGTGAGGCCGAGCACAGGAAGCTGTTAGCCAGCTACTGCATTCCAGCTGAGATTTCTCCGGATGCAGCAGGATGACACACAGGCTAAGATGAAGGGGATCCTGCAGGGTGGGAAGCCTATTCAGCTTACCCACTTTGGGTGAAATGAATTGATTAGCTGCGAGAACTCGCAAAGAAGAGTCTTGTTGAGCTCAGCTGAACGCAGACTTCATAATGAAGGATGGTGTGCCACCCGTCCCATGTGTTTCCTGTCCCGTGCACCGTCTTGTGTTTCCACATTACATGTGCTCAGATAAGGAGTGGGAACCCCACATGAAGGCTGGATAGTATCAGAGAGATGCACGGAGCATGCGCGTAGAGCAGGGAAGAGGCTGCTGAAAAGGGAAGTGGAGCTAGCTCGCAAGAATTTTATCTGCTTTGTCCATAAAAGGAAATCAAGACACTTCCCAGAAGCCCTGTACCCGGGCTGGAGTGGACATTCTGTCTGTTTTCACTCCACATAGATTTATGTTGCCCCGTCCTTAGCAAATCCCAGTTCTTCACGCAGTCAGTCAGACTTCTGTTTCCCCTGAGTCGCTGAAATTCAAAATCTGCCTGCTCCGTTTAACTTTTTACAACACAGTTTGTCATTCCTGGACCTTTCAGAAAGTAAATTCAACGAACCACATCGAGGCAGGTCAGTGGATATGGCTCTGCTCTTGATTTTAATCTGTTTTCCTGTCAGGAAGGATGGCTCTGGTAGCTAATTAAGATGCAGGGCTATGACCTGGGTTCCTCTTCAGAAGCAAACCTTAAGCTGGCACTGGCAGGGTGACAGGTCAGTCAGCTGGGAAGCTGCCTTCTTCCAGTCTAGTATCTTTTCCCACTGACCATGGACTTGCTCAGGAGCCTGGCCACCGCTGTATCCAGAAAGCCACCAGCAGGCCATGAGAACCATTTTGTCAACCTAGGATTCTATCCAGTGCCGTCTTCGCTTTTGTCTTTACTGAGACCACTTTTGGAAAGGGACCATTGATTAAGAACTCTTACCCTAGCAGGGCTGAACGGCTGAACGGCCGGCCGGAGTGAGCGGGGCAGACCAGAGCTAGCAAGGTTGACTGGAATGAGGGAAAAAAAAAGAACTCTTACCTTAACGTGCACATTTTGAAACTAAGTATAAATTTATTGTGGCAATAATTAGGATTTGATTTCCTCAGGAATATAAACATTTTAAATACCTACATAATAGATTTAGTAATAGCCAGGTTTGGTGTACATCTGTAATTCCAGCACTCCAGGGCTGAAGCAAGAGGATTTCAAGTTTGAGGACAGTTTAGACTCCACAGTCTCAAAAAGAAAAATCTTCTGTTATTTTGTTTTAAATATTATTATTATTATTATTATTATTATTATTATTATTATTATTGGTGACAGAGTCTCCTATGGCTCAGGCGTCCCTCAAACTCCTTGCCTTCCTGCTTCTACTTCTGTTTTGCTAGATTCCAGCCATGCTCAACCACCCTTGGTCTATGTGGGCCTCAAAGCCAGCTCTTCACACAGCTTAGGCAAGCACTCTTCTGAATGAGCCACATCCCTGGCCCCTGTCATTTGAAGGTCTTCTTTCTACATTAGCCAAAGATTTAAAAGTGGCTCCTGGGCTGGTGAGATGGCTCAGCGGGTAAGAGCACCCGACTGCTCTTCTGAAGGTGATAAGTTCAAATCCCAGCAACCACATGGTGGCTCACAACCATCCCTAACGAGATCTGGCTCCCTCTTCTGGAGTGTCTGAAGACAGCTACAGTGTACTCACATATAATAAATGAAATAAATCTTTAAAAAAAAAAAGTGGCTCCTTTTAAGTTTTAAAAGCCAAGTGGCCTCTGATTTCTTTGACTCTGGGCTTTCTACTGGAAAGGTAAGTTTTATTTTTCTGGAGCTTACAGCTATCTTAGAGCTGGTATTAATATTGCTAGTATTTGCCAATAAATAATTAATTATACTGCAAGTGACTAAATTTGGAGCATAGGAATGACTCTCTAGAGGGAGTCCTAAAAAAAATGCTGTACTCAGAGATTCTGGGGGCAGGGAGGCAAGTGAAGAGGTTGTCTAAAGGCAACCGAACAGCATCCATGGCTGATAGAGGTGGCTTTTATCCATCAAGCCAGCGAGACAGTCTATCTAGAAACCTCTGAGTCACTAAGGCCATCTAGGAGCCCCTTGTGGGGAAGATCTTCACCCCTCCCCCCTCTCTCCCCGAGAGGCAGAAGCACAGAAGGGTTATTGATGGTTTAGAGTCAACCAGCCCAATGTCATCCCTTAGTCCAGAGGGAACTCTCTGCTGCTGCACCTCAGGCCCAGCTCCTTAGAGGTGGCCTTAGGAGCTCTGCTGGAACTCCTGTGCCTCAGGAGGAGGAGCCACTAACAAGAACACGTGCAGGTGGATGCCCAGAGCTTGGCTGGCACTGCTCAGAGTGAGACTACAGATTTCTCTTCCAGTTTGACAGTCTTTAACTCTACAAACTCCACACGCCAGCCTTGATCTAGAGATTTTACTATGTCTTCCCGAGCTGCTGGAACCCAAAGGGTGAGGTAGGCAGGCTGTCTCCTGCGGTCTACAATAAGTCAGTTAAGGTTTTTTTTTTTGTTGTTGTTGTTGTTGTTTTTTAAAGTTCTGAATTCTTTATTGTGTGTCTCTGGGAACTAGAAAGGTGATGTAGAGATAGCTGCTGCCTGTTACACTGCCACAACCCTTCCCCAACCCAGGTCAGGGTTAGCAACCATGGTTGCTTGCCTCTGAGGTATACATCTCTGAGCTGGAATTTGTGCAAGCTTATGGGGGAATGAACTGCTCCCCCTCCTCCCAGCACCAGCTGGAGCCTGGACTACTAGGCTACTCTACCCAGGCACTGCCTTCTTTTACCATCTGGTCTCTACTTGACTGCTAAGCCTTTCTGCACTCCAGAATCAAAAGTTTTGCAGGGAGGAGGTGGCAGGTTGAGGACAAGATAAGGGAAGGAAATGGTAGATGAGGTGGCTCTGGCCCTGTTCTCTTAAGTATACTCCAGAAATTCTCTGTCCCTTCTAGGGAGGGGACTGCCAGGCAGGGTAGTTAAGCCATAGGTCCAGATGTGGTTCTGATGCTCCTCCAATGGCTGGCATGTCACCTGTCTTGACATGGTGACCTTCTGGAAGTAGCCATGGTTTGTAGGCCACAGAGCAAGCAGGAAGGACAATTTAACAATGGGGTTGAAGATAAAAGCACGAAACAGTGATAGTTTGATTCTGAAGACAATAGAGTTTAGCTGGATAACCTGATCTTTTCCTGCGGAGCAATTTCCATGAGCCAATCAACACAACACTCTATTCCTTAGACTATTCTTGGCTGTATCTATTCCTTACCTTTTTTTTTTTTTTTTAAGATCTGAAACTAGGAAGACAAACTATGGTGTAATAAAGAATGAACTAACCCCACAGGGCAGCTACGGAGGGTTCTAGATACAATCCAAGCCACGTGCACCGCTCACTTTTCTTGGATCCCTTCTGCTCTTTGGAGTGAATCTGCCTCTTTAACCTGCGGGGCTGGTGCTTTGAGAGCTTTCTGTGGCTCTCTGGCGTGCACACCGGCGCGCAGTGCGTGCATGTGAGTGCTCCGCACGCAGAGAGGGGAAAAAGCGCGCGGTCCGGGCTCTGCGTCACTCCCCGCACCTGGCCAGAGATGGGTTTAGTAGAGGCTAATCCGCGGAGGGCACTTCAGCCCGGGTGTTTCTCTGAGTCCCCGGTTTTGCTGCCTGGAGTGCCAGCGTCCCATCCTGCTGCGGTTCCTGGTCGTCCCCCCCGCCCCCAGCCCCCATCCTGCCATTCGACCCCAATGCAAGAAGGATGATGCGGGGGAGGGCTGGTGGCTGGGTGGCCTGCGGGTATGCTGCGCAGTGATCTCCGGGTCCGTTTCGGAGGAGTGCGTGCAGAGAAGCAGGATCCCTTCGGGAGCGCGGGCTCCGCTACCACCTGCTGAGAGCCTCGCAGGCCAAAGCAGCCACGGGCAGGGCTACCTGCTATAAATAGGCGGCCAAGAGCCCGGTGTGTGACCACAATCCCGCCGCGAGGGCCATAAGCACTTGTGAGCACGCAGGGAATATTCCGGGCCAGGACTTCGCGCTGAGGCTGGATGGGGCGGCGATGCTTGCACCTTCCCCGAGCTCTCGTGGGGTGGCGCCTGGTGGCCCCTGGGCGGGCTGAGGATGGACCGCTGGGGAGCGAGGGGAGGGAGGCCGCGGAGGACCCGCACTGCAGCAGCTGTTGCTCGCCTGTGACTCGCCAGTCTGGGCCGAGTCGCCTAGCCAGAGTCGGGTGGTGCGGAGGGGAAGGGAGGGCATCTACTCCTGTTCTTGGCTCCCGGGGGACCCACTAGGGGAGATTCCGGCTGCTGTCCCCCTCCCCCGCCTCTGCTTTCCCCAGCGCTCGCCCAGCCCGGGAGGAGGAAACGCGAGCGAGCCGCGCGCAGACACCTCCTCCTCCTCCTCCGCTGCTGTCGCCGCTGCCGGCCACACCGCGGTGCCTGTTGCTGCAAGCCACCTCGGACCGGCCGTCTCTTCAACACGCAAGAGAAGCAGAGACTGTGGGCTGGTCCCCACCCCAGCGTGTGGCGGCAAGAGCACAGCCAGCTGACGACCATGGACGCCCCGCCCGCCCAGGCCATCTTCTGGGTGCCGGGGAGCACCTGCGCGCCCTAGCTCAGCCCCGAGTTCTGAGCGTGCCACCTCCCTGGTAGGTTCCACCTTGGGTCCTTAGGGTGCGGGCAACCCTCCACCTCCAGCATGGCCCTGAGCTCCCTTGCTGCAGAGAAGGCGCGGTCCCGCCATCCGAGGGCGTTGCTGTCGGGTCTCTTGGGGTGCTCTGGTGGGGGAGGGGGAAGAGGCAGGATTTCAGAGCTACCTTGATGTCCTCTGCTTGGGGGGGTGGGGGGGACGAAACCTTGATGCTTTCTGCGCTGCGACGAAGGTGCTCAGGACCCCTGCTCTTCTTCCTTGCATATCCCGCCCCCCTCCCTCCCGCCAAATATCACCGGGGCGCAAGTGTTTGTAAGGCGTCCAGTTTGGACGAGGCCGGTCAGAGTGACCCCAGGCCGCCTTTTGAAAGTTCAGGGTACTTTGCAGCAGTAACTTTGGCAGCTTCTCAGTGCACGCAACATTTCTTTCTATGGGCACATCCTGTGCAGGTCATTTTGAAACCCAGCTTAATTGTTTCCTAGCAGCTTCCGGGTTGCTACGTGAGTAAAAGGCTCCCTTCCCTCCAACTTCACAGGTTGCTGTTCTCTTCTTTTCTAAAAGATGTGTCGTTCTGTTTGAACCCCACCTAGGTGTGGCGTTCCGGGTTGTGATTTTATTTTAAATGCCTTGTCCTCCGGAAGTTGCTTAAAAAGGAAAAGAAATTGAAAGTGATGTGTGTTTCTCTCAGCAAACATCGTCAGCGCCCTGGTACTGATGGTGGCAGGCATTCACCTCCTACGTACACCCCTCCTTCATCCTCTTAGTGGCTGCAAGCCCGTTCTTCTATTTAGAACCAGGTGTTAAAAGGGAGTTTTTGAATGACCTAATTTAAATGGGTCACACCCAGGAAACTGGCTGTCTCTACAAGTCTAAACTTCTAAACTTTTTGCGTTGCATCTCCATGAGCAAAAGATCCCTTTTAAGCCCCCCCCCCCAGATGTGAAGTGGGATTCCCGCGAGTTGGAGAATGGTCACACTTAGGCTTTATTGTTTGTGGAGCCTGCTCAAGGTGGGAGGGGAGGGATGGGAGAAGGAGAGGGTAGCTGTACCCGGATGTAGGAATGTATCACTTTTCAGGGTCTCACTACCTTGCCTGAGAGCTTGATGAGGCTAGCGAGTTCCTTTCTCTTTTCTCAGCATTCAGCGGGGGTCCCCCTTCTGCAGAATCAGTTCCTCCCTGGGAACCCTGAAGACTTTCTTAAGGAATCAGGAAGAGGCATGAAAAGTACATAAGCCGGTGCTTTGCAAAACTGTTAGCAATGTGAAGCTGGGCCTCCGATGTGCCTGTTTTTTAATGTTCGTTCCTATCAAGTTAAAGAGACCAACTCTCTAAGTTTATCTGTAAGAAACCACTGATGTGTCATGAGCTCTACAGAGTGGTAGATGCTACAGTGAGTTAGCTGGTATCCCATACAAGGCTGCATGTATGAACTAGTGACCAAGGGACCAAATGTGGTGCGATGGACAGTCTAAAATCAGCAGAGGACCATTAAAAGGGATGCTTTTGGGGGGGTGGATTTGTTCAGTCATTTACAAACCAGGAGAAAAGGGGAAAAGCATTGGTGTAGTTATGACTTATTAATACCAAAGGAGAGCTTTGCAGTGGGCCTCCCTGACACAACCTACCTTTATCTGTCCCAGGAAAGCTCGAGAGCTCCCTGAGAACCCTTCTAATGTATAAGATCCTTCTAACATACAAGTCCCAGTACCTGAGGAAACCTGGAGGCGATGGATGGGTGTCTGGAGGATCACTGACTGCCCCCCCCCCCAACCCCAGCCCTTCACTACCTAGCCTTAGTTAATCTCTGATCCTTCATTCCTGGAAGACCTGGGACTAAGAAGGCCCCGGCCGAGGTGCAGAGCCAGGTGTTGGTGGGAGCTACTTTGTGACCCATTATTTTCTAGGGTGTGCCCCTAGAACTACCTAATGCCCCTCCCCCAACAGCTATTTGATAGAATAAGGGACAAGGAAGACAAGAAGGATGCTTGCCGGGTGCTGTTTCAAATATGCTTCTCTTAAATCAGCAAATGAAAACCTCCAGAATTGCCCCCATCCCAGTAGGCCCCAGTGCCCAAAGTTTCTCCAGTCTCAAGAAAACTTAAAACACTAATACACACCTGTGTGTGTGGTGTGTGTGTGTGGTGTGTGTGTGTGTGTGTGAGTTATTTTGCCTTGCCCTTTCTGTGTCTGCTTTCCTACCCTTCTCAAGTTTAACGACTGAGGTAATCCCAGTACTTGATCTGTCTCTCATCTTTGTCAGGCCTGTTCTGTTCTTGGACATTAAACTTGGAGAAGCATAATCTGTCCATTAAAGTGACCGAAAGGCTCCAGCAGCAACCAGGGCGTGCAGGATTCACATCCCAAGAGCAAATGAAACAGACTTTGTCTTCAGAGCTGTTCCTGTGCGTGTTGTTTTGCCCCCCTTGTCCCCCCTTCTTTCTTAACTCTATATGTCAATGAAAATATTTTAAGAGAAGACTCCTCACAAAAGACATGATGGTTTCTATGGTCAAGAGTTTTGATATTTTTTTCAGTCAAAAATTCAATATGATAGGTTCGTAGATCTAAAGGCAATGGATCCCTTCTCAGACTGCAAATATATAGGAAAGTTTTAGATTGTATGAAATAATCCCAATACTTAGGCTTTAGTGAGATCAAGGAGAGTGTGGGAAATATGTCTGAGTACGAACAAATACAACTAATGCCAAGTTTGATGGTACCACCGAGATAATAGCAACCAGTTCTCTCTTACAAGATAATACCTATCTTGGGTGTGGTGGTGTATACCTGTAACCCCTAGTACTCTGGGAGGAAGAGGCCCAGAAGGCTTAAGGTCCATTTTGGCTATGTAGTAAGCCTGTGGCCTTCCATGACTACAGGCCATTGTAGCCCTAAGCCCAACCAACCAACCAAACCCCACCCAAGGATAACAAGTTCATTAAACTCTAGCAAATCATTATTCACTTCTTAACAGGGTGCTACACACCTGCAATTCCAATTACTATAGAAGCTGAGGCAGGAGGATGGAGAGTAAGACAGAATTTCACTTTGAGACAGAATATTGCTTAATGAAAGGCAAAGGGGACTGGGGATTTAGCTCATTTTGGAGTGTTTGCCTAGTGTGGCTGAGGCCCTGGATCAATACCTAGTAAATAAAAATAAAAACATAATATCAAAAAATAAAAACATAATAACAAAACAAATATTACATGGAATAAATGGATCTGTACTTCCCAAGCAAGACAATATATATGGGCTTGTCAGAATTTATGAACATAAACATTTAGAGTACTTAAAACATGCCTGGAACCTAATTAAAATTATTGCTATTTATTACTATGTTTATTTACTTTATATCTTAACTCTGATGTTAAGCTTGAATTTCTAAGGCCATAGAAAATGTAGGTAGAACAAACAAGCCACCCCAATTAGAAGATGCTTGAGGGGGTAACGATACTATTTGAATGAAAAGAACAGGAGTTGTACACAAGACAGGTCGTGATTCAAATCCTGCCTTCCCCATTTATTAGGGAGGTAACCCTTTCGGTGAAGTGGGAAGATAAAGTTGAGTCCCCTCAGGTGTGGGAGTGCAAAAGGGCATCTGCATCAAATGCCCGAGAGGTGGTTAGCCACAAGTGTTCCTCCAGCAGTGAAGGGAAAGCCTGAACCCAAGAGCCAGAAGAGCCAGGTTCAAATCCGTACTCTGTACTTAAGCATTTGAACTTGGCCCGTGCCCTCACAGTTTCTTCACTTGGCTGTCTGTGGCGGCTGTGAGTTAAGTCAGTTGATAGATACACCGCACTCTTTTGTGTCGACTGTTGTTACTACTCAAAGCAGGCAGGCAGGAGGGAGAGTTATTCACAACCTGTATAACAAAGTGTAAGATAATATCGGTAGGATACAGGACTGGCTTCAATTAGCTCTGACTTATGTAAGAAGCCATTCCAAAATGTCATCACTTGACATATCAAATTAGAGAGGCACACCCGGACACTCAGCATTCAAGACGATGAAAAGGTTGGGACCACTGGCTCCTGTAACTCCATGTCCACCTCTGTGAGGACCATCTTTATCTGATCACTGCCCTGGCTGGGGCAGGAAGAAGTGACAGCCATGGTGTCATACTGTGTGTAAGCAGTGATCATACTTGACTGGAGTACAAGGTTGCAATGCAGTTTGGCTCAGACCCACTTGATTAAAGAAAGCACTGACTCATAGGAAGAGAGTGGCCCTCAGGAAATTTCCCACTTCTTCCAAGGTCCCCCAACAGCTAATTGATGTTGGCTATTTCTTAACCTAGTTAGGAACTAGAGGCATCCCCCCCCACACACACACACACACAGACTTCTCTGCCTCTTTCTCTTTTGTCTTAATCATTTTTTGTGTGTCACTAAAACGAAAATACCTGAGGTTGGAAATTTTGATGTTCAAGGCAGGGACTCTGTAGCCCTGACTGTCCTGAAACTCACTATGTAGACCTGGTTGGCCTTGAACTCACAGAGATCCACTTGCCTCTACTTCCTAAGTACTAAAAGTAAAGGCTCGTACCATCACACCCTGTTGGCTGGATACTTTTTAAAAGGGGGGGGGGAAGGTGAGGGGATCCCAAAGGCCCTATGTGTTGGTTCGTTTTATCAACTTGACACAAACTAAGAATCATCTGAGAAGAGTGACTCCTGATTCAGGAACTGTCGTTATCAGATTGGCTTGTGGGCATGTGGGCCATTTTCTTATTTGCTGATTGATATGGGTGAGCAAACCAATAAGCGGAATTCCCCCATGGCTGTGGCTTCAATGCCTGCCTCCAGGTTTATATCTTAAGCTCTTTCCCTGCCTTCCCTTGTTAATTGACTGTGATGTTGAAGTGTAAACCAAATAAACCCTGTCCCCCTCAACATTGCTTTTGGTCAGTGTCTTACCACAGCAACAGGAACCAAACTAGAACATCAAGGAACAGACATATTGTAAGGGCACCCTGACTGCAACATAACACGGTGAGTAGCATCACAAGGCTGAGGATGTGTGAGGAGTAGAGTGATGAGGGGAAGTAGCAAAGGAGGGATGGACCAGACCCCTTTTATGATACCCCTTTTGTTATTCTTGAAGAAGTAACTCACCATGAGAGGAGTATTTATCTCTTCACAAAGCCCCCCCCCCCCCATCCAACCACCCGGACACTAAGCCCTGCCTCTTAAAGGTTCCAAACCTTTTCAACACCACCACTTTGAGTGCCAGTCTTCTTGAACATGACCCTAGGGCATCCACTCAAACCACATTGAGCCCTGGTGCCCTTCTGCCAGGATTTGGGCAGGTGACAGCTGAAACTGCCCAGGCTGGCTATTGAAAAATTCTATCCTACCCTCTGTGGTTTGCTAGGATGGGGTGCTATGGAGCTGGAAGAAAGAGGGTTCCCACTGCGCAGTGTGGCACAAGAGAAGCGCACCAGCTTCTCTTGTTCTTAGCATCCGTGTACTTCCCCCACATTTTTGTTCCTCAACCTAAGACAGAAACAGCTTTATATCCTTACACAATGTGGAGGACATTTGGTATCCTGCATTATGGAAATTGCAGTCACCAGATTTTTAAGAAACAGAAGAAACTTGGAGATGATCTTATTTTATTCTCCTATAAGAATAAACTTCAGATTTGGAGAAGTTAAGAGACTTGCTTTTTTAACTTCACTCTTGAAAGTGTTCTCATGGGGGAAGTTGAGGTTCTTTCCTAGCCTGTGGATAGGAGTCAGGGCCTTGGACTGTCCCAAATCTGTCATTTAATTTAGACAAGCCACTTCTCTAGAACCTAGTCACTTTGGTTCATATATGAGGTAAATTCCTAAATGGCTTAAAAGGACCTGGCTCTCTTTAAAGTTTTATGACCCTAAGTGCATCCTTTCAGGGGTAGCAGATCTCCTTAACAAGACTGTTGAAAGGGTTCTTGGAAAAGCATGCTCTTGTGTTTGGGTGGCTATGTTTAAAGATTATCTGAGAGGTTCAGGCTTGTACACACATGACTTCACTAAACAAGATCCTAGGAACAGGTCAGGATGTTTACTGCTATGGGTACAAGACAGAAGGGACCTCACAATAGGTAGTTCACTTGGGAGTTTGAAATGCAAGTGTTAATTCCTGAAAGTGAGGTGACTTGGGGTAGTTCTGAAAACAATGCGGTGATTTGCTAATATTATGGGCTATTTCATTTATTTCATGACACTTTTGATTGAAAGATAATATGATTATTTACCCAGCCTAAGTTATTCTGAATTTCATTGTGTTAGTTACTTTTCTTGTTGCTCTGACAAAATATCAAGCAGAAGCAAGTGAAGGGGGAAGACTCCCTTCTGGATCACGAGCTCAAGAAATACCAGTTCATCATGGTGGCCAGAGTTAGCCAACCTGTGTTTCTGTGACTGACAGGAGGAAAGGGGCTAGCCTGTGCTGCAAGAAGCATGGTGGGGCTCTTTACATCTTTACAGAATGGGAAAAGAGCATGGGTTGAAACCAGAGGTGGATATAGCCTTAGTGTCCTGTCCCCAGCAGCCAGCCCACTTCTGTCTCCAAGCAGCTGGGCCACACATCTCAAAGGTCATACAATTTCCCCAAACTGCAGCACCCACTGCTCAGAACTGTGTGCGTCAGTTGATATCCAAACGATAACACTTACGTTAGAATAATCTGAATTACTCAGAAATAATTATGTGTGATATTGAGGTTCAGTTTGATTCTTTTTTTTCTGAGCAGTATTAAGGTCTAACTGCTTTCGCCAGAATCCCCTGCAGATGGCTGGAAAGGGAAGCATCCAAAGCATTCAAAGGCTTTTGCCAATAAAATGGCAGAACTAATTCGATGAGTGATTGTTCACTGGGGGGGACTGAAATGACAAGAAAGTGGAGAAGGATTCTGTCATGCTTGTTGCCACCTGATTTATAAGTGCATTACCTAAAATAAGTGATAGACCTCAGGTCTGCCCTTTGTGCTAATTCTAGAGTTTCTTTAAACACATCTTGAGATTAACAGCTGTCAACAGTTAGAACTTAGGGCAGATTCAGTTACAGGGCTGGATGTCAAGCCAGGCTTTTACCTGTAAAGGGGGAGAAAACATTATTTACTGGATTATATGAACTTTTAAGGCTATCTGTTACATGAAAGGCTGTCTACTAGAGTAGAGGATGAGAGAGAGTGAGACTCCCACTTTCATAAAATATTTTCAGGCACGAAATAATATATTGCTTTATTGTTGGAGGTTTGAATATTTAAAATAAATAAAAAAGCCAACCTATAGCACTGGGGCTCGAGAGGTTCCTCAGTTAAGAGTTCACTCTTTAAGAAGACTAGAGCTTGATTTCCAACACCCATTTTGGTTGGCTCACAACTGCCTGTAGCTCCAACTCCAGGGAGACCTGATACTTTTGACCTCCCAGGGCTCCTGCATTCATGGGCCCACATACATACACATACTTAGAAATAACAAAAATGTATCCTGAAAATTAGTTCTAAGCTATGTTCAAAATACAAAATGTTACTTTTAGAACACATGCATATATATATGGATGTTCATATATATGAAATATGGAAAAACAGAGTAAAGAACAGACTTCATATAGATCTTAGAAAAGGTTTAAAATTTGAATATTGATTTTTTTCTAACCCCAAACTTTAACAGTTTATAAAGCTTGCAATCCTGTTAAAGGATGCCTATTCAGACTCTTAAAATAAACGCAATGACAGGTCTCAGAGTTCAGTAATGGAAAGGACGTGCTGCTGGTGGCTCTGAGCTACTAGGAAGAAAGAGGCTGTGGTTGCTTCAGCAGTGATGCAAATATTTAGGTTGGAATCAAAGGATGAGAGTGGGGCTGGTTGATCTTTTCTGTGGGTCTCTAATGTTTATACACATCTCCCAAGCAGGGACACCAAATGCCTTTGTTCTGAACTGCATTTCTCATCATGTTTCTGCTATAAACATCTATGGTTGATAGAAACAGTGACTTCCTCTGGTGCAAGGTGATGTACCCCTCCCCATAATGCAGTTCTCTAAGGCCAGCTTCTTTTTCTGGAATTCACTGTAACGGGTTTCATCTGGCCCATGGAAGTTGGGAAATTAACATCAATGCTGACTCTGGTCATTGCTGTTGGTCCTTTACTTTCCACACAGGAATCTTAATTCTTCCCTCAGCAGTTTAACTGTGAAGGCTTGCTTGTCAGCTACAAGTGCATTCGTGTGCACATACCCACACACATATGCATAAGTGTATGTGTGTGGCCCCTTACAGTCAGTGATAAGCCTGATGTTCCAAAGAAGGGAACGGAACAGCATGTACTGTGGCACCAGGCCATGAGAAACCACATCTTAGATGGTGCCTGTGGCTGGCTCTCTATCTTAAGAGTCAAAAAGTGTGTGGAAGAGGACATTAGAGGGAATATAAGGCGGGGGAGTCCAAGAGAATGTACACGTGTGGAGCTCATGGCCCATGATGACTGGTAGAATAGCTGAAGTGTTCCCTAGGGGAGGGAAAGGTCAGATATATTTATATAGTAGAGTCAGGACTGATGGGATCAGGGAGGAATCTCAGAGCCTGTGGCCAGTGCTGTCATATCCATTCCTAATGTTGCCAGAAGGTCTAAGTGGTAAAAGCTTGGTCTTTGAGAAGCCACTCCTGGGAGATGATGGGACTGTTAAAAGGTGAGCCTGGGGATGGGGGGGGGGGGGTAGGTATCTCTAAGTTACTTAAGATGTGCCCTTGAAGGAGATGGTGGGACCCCAGGCCCTTCCTTGCCTTCTCGTTTGTTTGTGTGAATTAAGTGGTGTAGTTGCTACACCTTCCCGCTAGAATGTAGTCTCTTAAGAGTAACAACAGGGCCAACCTGTCACAGTCTGAAGGTCTGCAGTCTTAAGCCAAAGCAAAGCTTTTCTCATTCTAAGTTGGTTGTTTCAGGCATTTGCCCTAAGAGTGGAAAGAAAGCAGTGAACCATGTACGCAAGACGTATGATAATGGGGAAGAAACAAAAAGAAGAAAGGAGCTGTGGTCTGCCTGGATAATCCGTCGGAGGGAGCAAGGCAGTGGAAGGATCACTTTGCTGTCTCTGGATTTCACAACCTGGAAGACCTGAGTGGCTTTAACTCATAGATTTCTCAGTGGCATTCCAGTGTAGGGGAGGCAGAAATGGATGGGCAGCAGGGAGAGAAGGCAGCAAGAGGTTAACTATTTGGGAGAGATTTGCGTGAGAAAATGAAATGGAAGGCTTGAGGCAGAGGGTGGTTTGATGTCAAAGAAAAATGCCCGTTCTTCTCATTCTTTGTTGTCATCAGCCTGTGAGGACAGGAGATGATTCTCTCATGCTTTAAGATAACTACGAGGCTCCACTCTGTGTCAGACTCAGTGTCAGGTAGTTTAAAATATCCTTGAGGAGGCCCTACTTGTGTCAGGTAGTGGGGAGTCAGAGTGAAGAGGACAGGACCAGTCTCTTCCTGGAGATTCTCCTGTGTTGGTCAATACTCTACAGGGAGGCACAGACTCAAGGCTGGGTCAGGGTAAAGGTGAATAGAGGTGAGATGCTGTTGGCAGTTGAGTTTAGCACAAAAGGCCTTTGCCATCCCCTGGGATGAGCTGTAAGATGCATCAAGGGTAGATGCTGATGATACAGAAAAGAAGTTAATCAAGAGAGTTTGGGCTTGGAAAAGATACTTTTGACATCTGTTGGTAGAATGGCAACAGTTAAAGTATGGGCGTCCAGTGAGTGAAGCAAACTAATCTTTAGCTTAGTGTTTAGAATGTGAAAGGTACCAAGGATATGCTAATAGAGTATGAATCTGTGAGTCTGAGCCTCTCTTGTGTAGCCTGTAGCTTTGTGTGCACCGCTTTGTGTTCCTGGCTGGTTGCACACACACACACACACACACACACACACACACACACACACACACACACACATGCCCAGGAGCTATCTTGGATCCATGGATGAAAGGCACACACACGTTAGCTCATTTTAAACTGGTTTATTGGCCCTGTGGCTAAGCCTTCCACAGCTAGCATGTCCTTACCTTCACTCTTAGCTCAACACCTCTACATCCACCCTCAGCTTAGTTGCCCAGTCACCTTCTATGAAGCCCATTGGTCTTGTTGCCCGAGACACTTTTGGGCCGCTTTCCCTTTCTGCCTACATTTTGGAAGTATCTCCAAGTCTGTCCTGTCTCTCTCCCCCAAGTATCTCAATTCTCTTCCTCTTTCCTAGCCTGCCCGAACCTGGAAGTTCCACCTCTTTCTGTCTGCCCAACCATCAGCCACTGGCATCTTTATTGATAGATCAAAAACCAACGGGGGGCGAGGACCTTCAACATCAAATATCAGTAAACACAGATTCAAGCATCAGAACCAACCCCCCTACACCTGTGGCTCTCAACCTGTGGACCACAACCCGATTGGGGGGGGGTCAGATGTCAGACATCCTGCATATCAGATATTTACGTTATGATTCATAACAGCAAAATTACAGTTATGAAATAGCAACAAAATAATTTTATGATTGGGGGTCATCACAACATGAGGAACGGTATTAAAGGGTCACAGCATCAGGAAGGTTGAGAACCACTGCTCTAGACAGGCTCTGGAAGAGCCCCTTACATGTTGAGTATGGGAGACTCTGCTTCGCCGAGCCCATACCCATGTGCTCAGGTATGTCTCGGTTTCTTTCCATCTCCTTTCTTTCTCCTAATGCTAGTGCTTGAAATTTATATTAAAATATCTTAATAAACACCACCTCTTGGTGCTAGAGAGATGGCTCAGGAGTGAAGAGCAGTGACTGTTCTTACAGAGGACCCAGTTTGCTTCTAAGCACCCACGTGGAGGCTTATAACCATCTATAACTCTAGTTATAACTCTGTGTCCTTTTCTGGCCTTCTTGGGTACCAGACATTCAATGTGATACACATACATATATTCAGGCAAAACACTCATATACATTAAAAAAATAAACAAAAGAAAACCCTTCTAGCTTTGCTTCATAAATCAAGTAAAGTTAAATAAGATGAGTATGTCCTGGGGCTATGGCTCAGTGGTAGGGCAGTAGCCTAGAGGGAAAGAGGTCCTAGGTTTTTGTTCAAAAAGTCAATTTGAAATTATCATAAGTGATTAGGTCAACTGTTAAAAATGGGTCTACTTCAGAAAACTATAAAGAGGGGTAGCTGATACTTTTTTTCCCCTTACAGGATTCCTCTTGGGGGTGGCAGGGAATTAATTACCTCTACCAAATTGTGTTGTCTTAGTAAAATCCCATGACATAATTTTTAAGTAATCCACCATACTGTCAGAGCCATCTCATTTTCTCCCATGCTCTTAATATATGAGGTGTGTGTGTGTGTGTGTGTGTGTGTGTGTGTGTGTGTGTGATTTACTCATTTTATGTGTGAGTGTTTTGCTTGCATGTGTTATCTTGCATCATGTGTGTGTTTAGTGCCTGCGAAGGTGAGGAGGAGGTAGCAGATCCCTTAGAACTGGAGTTACAGATGGCTCTGAACCAACCTGTGGGTGCTGGGAACTAAGCCGAGGTCCTTCATTAGAGCAACACGTGGTCCTAACCTCGTAGCCCCACCCTCTGCACCATGCTTTTCCTGCTCCTTGACAATAGGAGGCTCGTATTCTCCAGGAGGGTCTTTGTGTCCCACAATGAGTGAATGTGACAGTTACACCCTTTTTCAGTGTAACCGGTTAATTTTAGGTGTAATACAATTTCAGGAAATCTCATTCTAGGCAGGGTTTAGTTGAACGAGTATCCATTTCTTCTTACCGTTCGGTTTCAGACTGTTAAATTCTGGAATAACAATGCTGCAATCAGCTATCACTGTGGCTTCATTAAACTCTAATACCCTGTTTTCTTCTACCCCAGGATTCCGCCCTCAGAAGCATGTGAAATAGATTACTTTATTTAAAGTAAGAAAATAGTAGCACGTTTTCCTGGCTCTCCAGACTTCTCCCAAGATGGAGGCAATCACATTCACAGCGAGGAAGCATCCGTTCCCTAACGAAGTCTCCGTGGACTTCGGCTTGCAGCTGGTGGGCTCCTTACCCGTGCATTCTCTCACCACTATGCCCATGCTGCCGTGGGTGGTAGCCGAGGTACGAAGACTCAGTGGCCAGTGCTCTAAAAAGGAACCTGGGACGAAACAAGTCCGCCTTTGGGTTTCGCCCTCCGGACTGCGGTGCGAGCCTGACATGAAGAAAAGTCAACCGTGGGACCCGCTCATCTGTTCCAGCATCTTTGAGTGCAAGCCTCAGCGTGTGCACAAACTGATTCACAACAGCCACGACCCGAGCTATTTTGCTTGCCTCATTAAGGAGGATGCTGCGCCCCGGCAGAGCCTCTGTTACGTGTTTAAAGCAGATGATCAAACAAAAGTAAGTTGAGATGGGGATCAAAAGATGGGCGGCCAGAGTTTGTGCGGTGCCAGGGTCGGGATGCTCGTTTCAGTATACCAGGAGTAATGAGGAAACGCTACCATTATACAGAGATTGCTTAACAGAATTTGGGACTTAAGGGGACAGTTTATAGTGTTTGTTGAAGGATGTTTATAATGCATATTTAAAACGATAAGCTTTGGGGTTCAAAAATTCAACAGAAAAAAAAAACCTGATTAGATTTATAGATAAGAACTGAATTGTCAGGATTCATGTTCCTCAAGGCTTTTTTTTTTTTTTTTAGAAACTTTAGTGTCTCTTAAGTTGCAATGTGCATGTGAGCCATGGGTGATGGGGGTTAAAGTAAAATAAATAAATAAATAAATAAATCATGGCCTAGTGTTTGATGGTACCCAAGACTGAGTTTCTCATAAGCGACCAGGTAAAGGCCAGGCTATTCTATTGCAAACTGTGTTTTGAGTAGCAAAGTTCTAGATTGGTGAAAAAAATTAAGTCATTAATAAACCACTAAGAAAAATAGTTATTTAAAACCATATAAATATACTTTTAGCTAGTTTCCCAAGCCACAGATTGCGTCTACTCAGACAAAGGTCGTTGATGAGAACAGGAGCTATGAATCTAAGCTTTGATACAATCAGGGCTCTTTTGTGCCTTTTTCCTGTCACCAACTTCTGGTCAGGTCCAATCAACCCGGTATTATGATGTGTCTGAGAGGAATGTATGAGGTGAGGTCAACACTCTGCCATTTCCTGTCTACTTTCTGCTTGCAGGACGACCAGAATTATTCACAGTTCTTTGCAGGGCTCACTTCAAGTCCCTCATCCATTTCATAAATATCAGTGTATGTAAAAATGAAAATAGAATCTATGTAGGTAGTTTCTCAACTGGACCCGTGGAGGAAAATATACTTTAGTACAGTACACAAGAGACAGTCATGGGTCCCACAGCTAACTTCATGAGTGGCTTGGAGAATATGCCTGCTGTCAGGCGCTAGGCATAAGCATCCTGATGTGACTGGAGCGGTATAGGCCACTTGTACTTAGCGAGGATGTTAAGGAAATGACAGGACAGTCTGTGGTTCTCAGGCTTTCCTTTCTGTCCTTTCTTTTTCTTTCGGTCAGTCGCAGAGGTTGGTCTTGAACTGCTAATCTTCCTGCTTCCACCTCCAATGTGCTGGGGTTACAGGAGTGCCCCATTATGACCAGCTATGTCTTCCTAATTTCAAGTTAAGAATGTGAATAGAAATGCCAACATTTTCTATTGCTTCCTTCTAGGTTCTCTTGCATACTCTCCAGGGTGTGAGAATATCATTTGGAAAGGAATATTCTTGATGCCAAGTTGATCTTGACTCTCCATGGCCTCAGGTTCCACGTCAGTGGGTTCAGCTAACAGCAGATAGAAAAATATTTGCCAGAAAGCTGCAACCGTGCTGAACATGTGCGAACACTCTTTCTCTTGCCCTTAATGCCCTGTATAGCAATTCACAGAGCACCGGCGTCAAGCCAGGCATCATAGGCAATTGGAGGTTATTTGAAGGACATAGGAGTTGATGCGGAGGCTGTTTGCAAACTCTGGCATCTGCAGGTTCTGGAGTCTGTGGGGATCCTGGAACAAGTCCCCTGAAGATGTCAAGGGACAGCGGTGGATTTGTGGAGTTATGCTTTTCTTTGCTCCTTTTACTCATTGACTCAGTGGCTGCTGCTCTCAGAGCTAGTGTCTCAGAGACCATTAGCAGAAGCAAGGAGGAAAGCAGACGTTCCAGGAGGGATCAGGGTCAGTGGCGCATGTGAAGAGCATGGCGAACAGGCAGGATGAGGTCTAACACACGCCCTGAGAGGAGTGAAGAGGGTTCTTTTGTTTCTTTCTTTTTTTGTTTTTGAAGCCAAGCTGATGTGGAGCTAAAAGCCACAGTCCTACCCAATACCCTAGGACTTTGAATTATGTGATGTTGCCGTGCCTCGTCTCAGATACGCCCCTGCAGATCCACCCTGGCAAGTTCAGAGAGAGAGTACCTTCTGGATTCAAATCCTGACTCTGTTGCCTATAAAGCTAGTGACCTCGGGCACCTGAGTGTGTCTGCTCATCTGTAAAATGGGAATGATTATAGTAATTATTTTATGCAGTTGCTGGGAGGCATAAGTGAGGTCGAATGGGATCCGAGACTCGGTGTGCTGGCTGGAGGTTATGAGGCGTTGCCTAGCAGACAGCAATCCCTGGCTTTTGTCTCAAGCACTGCCAAGAAAAGAAAGAAATCGACCATAGTAATAAGCATTTATGGCCATGAAAAGTACTTACTCGAGAGGGCTTTAAAATTATGTTCTATCTCTTTATTTGTGTGCACTTGATGGGGGAGGGGTATATGCCATGGAGTATGGGTAGCGACCAGAGGAAAACTTTGAGTTGTGGCCTCTCTTTCTACCTTTGGGTCCTGGGGATCGAATTCAGATCATCAGGTTTGCAGCAAGCTCCTTTACCCACTGAGCCATGTCCCAGGCCTTTGTACTCAGGAAAGTTTTATAGAGGCAGATTAAGTAGCAGTCTCCAAGTGTTTGGAGAAAAGAGAGTGTTGTGTATGGAAATGTGAGTCTTCCGTCTTCAGCTCTCCGGTGACAAGTTTGTCAGACTTGACCAACATTTTATAAGTTCAACTTCCACAAAACTTCCCAGACATTTGTGAAAAACGCTGGCCAGTCACTTGGACACCCGACCAGAGAGAGAGAGAGAGAGAGAGAGGAACAAAATTCTGTAACAGAGGCTTTCAGCCTTGCTCCAAGTAGAGAACTAGTCTTTCTCTACATTCTAAATATTCTAAAAAGCCATCTTGGTAGTATAAATTAATTCTTAAGCTCTTTTTGGCTTGTGTACAGTTTTTTACCAACATGAGTTGTCATTAGATGATAAATTGCTGCTATCCCGCTCATTTCATTTGAGAGAGTTGTTCACAGCATAGCTGCTTAAGTCAGGCATTTTGTTCTTGTCAGAAATAGAACAGTAAATGACAGTGGCCCTGATTCTAACTGACATATCTGCTATGTTCTCAAGACACCTCGAGACACGTCTCCTAAAGGATTATCTGTTGAAGGAGCGTGCTAGCCCACACTGGCATTTCTCTAGACTGTTCTGTAACATTTTCTCAGTGAAAGAATTCTCCAGATTACGGAGTCTTCTAAGTGAATAAGTTCAGCCTTGATCATGCTTGCCGAAGCAAATGTACCTTCACTGTCACGGGCATAGACATAGAACTCCTGCTTGAGAGGAAATCCTTTGATCAGCATTGAGTTAATTTACTGAAGAATATATATACCTAAGGAGAACGGGCAGAAGATTGTTTTACCGGTAGAGCATGATAGGGCCTTTTCCTTGTGTGTTCCATAAGACATTCTGGAATGGCTTTACAGAGCAAAGTATCTATGATCAAGTAGCACCTGAAATGTTTTTGTGTGAGGGCCAATGTTCCCTTTTAAATAGTCATTAGTCAGGTGTGGTGGCATGCTCTTTAATCCAGTATCTATGAGGCAGACGCCAAGTGGATCTCTGTGAGTTTGAGGCCACTTAGTCTACATAGGTAGAGACTCCCCCAGCCCCTCTGGTTTTTTGAGAAAGGGTTTCTCTGCATAGCTCTGGCTGTACTGAAACTCATTTTGTAGACCAGACTGGCTTCAAACTCAGAGATTTGCATGCCTCTGCTTCTCAGGTGCTAGGATTAGAGGCGTGCGCCAACCACTGACCGGCTGAGAGATCCTATCTCAACAAAACAAAGTCAAAGTCATCAAGTAGCCTAACGAGTATTAGTTTATGTAGCTCATTGCTATTAATCCCTGCTCTATTAGAAACTGAAACTGAGATACTGACTTTAAATTTAGTTAAACAGAAAAGCAACGAGCTCCTTATCTGTTACTATAAACAACATTTTACATTTTACGGATTGTAATATTTTCCAAAATGCGTTTAGCAGTTAACAGTGGCTGGATTTTATTGTTTCTGATCTCGGTAATGTCTGTTTAGAAGATGGTAGGTCCCTCTTAGCTGCTCTCCATCCGTTCTTTTGTAGTACATCATTTCCATCGGGTATCTGAAGAAAAAAGTGGCTTCAGGAAGATAGATAGTGAACAAACGGAGAAGCTGTGGTGACTTTTCCTTAATCCTACTACAGCTCAGCAGATGATACTTTCTTAAAGTGTAAAGTCTGTGTCCACGTAAGGCTCTATACACATTCTTCATCTTAAAACCCATTGGTTTATCCTGTGCTTTAATTATGGTTTATGCATCCATGATTCTGCACCATCGTGCACTGATTCCTTAAAAACTATTGTCTCTTTAAGTAACCTGGTGTGCGACTTAAAGTATGTGCACGTGTGTGCGAGCATCCACGGAGATCAGAAGAGGACATCTGGTCTCCTGGAGCTGGAGTTACAGACAGGTGTGAGCCGCCAGACTTGGGTGACTGAAGAACAGTGGGCACTCGTTACCTCTGAGCATCTTCCCAGCCTCTTGATATATTTTTGTCGCTTTTACACATATGTATCCGTGTGCCTGTGTGAATGGATGAATGCCATATGTGTGTCGATATCCCCAGAAGCCAGAAGGGGGGCATCAGATCCCTCAGAGCTGGGCTTACAGGTGGTTGTGAGCTGCCGCTCCTGGGTGCGGGGAACTGAACTCAGGACCTCAGGAAGTTCTCTTACCCTCTGAGTGGCCTTTCCAGCACCATAATGGTGTCAAGTGCTTTTTAATTGTTCCTTATCAAATTGGAATACAGCTCTTCAAATACCATTCGTGGCTCTGCTTCTGGTCTTCTGGAGTTGTTGTCCAGTCTGGGCACAGTGTGGGTGTTTGATAACTGTGCTAGGACAGGTGTCACTGGGGTGGGCAATGTTCCTAAGCTGTCCCTTTCCGTTCTTGCCAGGAAACGTTTGTTATTGCAACTTCTCGCCTCTGTGTCCTGAAGGGGAAGTATTCCTTTTCTGTTACTAAAAAGAGATGCTAAATTTGAGGGGCTCATGTGCAGGACACGGGAGGGCCAGTGGAGTGAAGCTGGGTACCTTGTAGGAGATGCATGTCCAGAAGTCTGCTTGGAGAAGATAAATGGTGCTGGAGAAGATGTATTTGTACACTTCTTACAGCCTACGAGAGAAGGGGATTTTCTTTTCTATGGCAACTACAGTTCTTTTTACAATTTCTTATTTGTTACTTTCTGTGTACATGTGTGTCCTGGATTGTGTAGAACAACCTTATGGAGTTTGTTGTCTCCAGCTTTATGTGGGTTGGAGGGATTAAACTCAAGTTTCCAGGCTTGCGCTGCAAGCATCATTACCCACTGAGACATCTCGCTGACCCATAAACTATACTGCTCGGAAGTGACTGTGTAGGTCCCCTTACAGTAATTTTAAGTCTCTGTAATCATTCATAGACTTAAAAAGTAATTCATGTTACCTTTTGACATTTCTGGTACAAACAAAACCAAAAGACAGTGCATCTTTGCTTGAGACTCTGTAAGCCCAGCATCTTTCTCAGGAGCCCCATGGGGACTAAGAATGCCGCCATCCCCACCCCTGCTCTGAGTTACCTTGTATTAAATAGGAGGGTGGTATGAAATTGGTTTTGGCAACTAGTCTGACTGATACTTTAGTCTTCCTGGGTTACTACTTTTCTAGTTGTTGAGACAAACGACTTCAAGAGTGGAAGGTTTACTTCAGTCCACAGTTTAAGCAGGGACAGAATCTATTGTGACAGTGACAGTGTGGGGACAGGAGTGTGCGGAACTGGTCTCATTGGGTCCACATTCAGAGAGAGAGGGATGATAGCGTTTCTTCCCACCTCCTCCTTTATATTCTGTCCAGGATCCTACCCGTTAACCCTATGAATATACTGCCCACATTCAGGGATGGTCTTCCTTCCTCAGTGAAACTTAGAAATGTCATCAATATCTTCACGGATATCTGCTGAGATGTGTTTCTTTGGAGATTGTAAATAATAAGGCAACAATGAAACCTAACATCAACTCACTTATATTAAAGCCAAGGTGGATTTGGTTACTATGTTACTTAATTAAAAACATTTAAGGTTGTTTCCTTCTGGTGTTAGCTTTGTTTACATTTTACCCAAGGTCAACTTGTGCCAAAACTGTGGCATCTGGGCCAGGTGTGGTGGTGTAGACTTTTTTATGATCTTTGTGAGTTTGATGTCAGCCTGGTCTATAGAGCAAGTTCTAGGTCAGTCAGACATACACAGTGAGACCATGTTTCAAAACAAACAATCAAACTTACCATATGTTTGGAATGTTAAGGTATCAATTTATTATCCACACTACAATTTTCAGGACTCTTAAGTAGGGCCCCTTGCACGGCTGTTCTGTTTGCCAGCTTAGCCCTCTCCTTGCCTAAGTGAAGATGGGCAAAGGCCACACTGAGCCTTGTGTCCCCAAGTCCAGTGACTCTGAAGAATGAAGTATACATTTTCAGATACTCTTGGCCATTCTCCCTGCTACAGTGGTTTTACCTGTGCCAGGAGTTCAGCTGTTTGTCTCCTTTTTCACTGTTGAGAAAAAGGTTCTCAGAAGGATTCTTAGTCCCGTTCTGAAGACTTTTCACTCTCCAATACCAACTCATTCTCTGTAGTCTCCTTTGGACTGGCTTGTCATCTAAGACTTACTGTGCAGTTGCAGGGGACAGTGTAGTATCCGTGTCAGCTAAAAACTAGTTGACTGACTGTCAGGCCAGACAGAAGCCGGCTGCCGGGTGCTGGGGTTGGCAAGGGTTCTTCTCATCTATAAAAAGAACGTCCAGGACTTGGTGAACTCTGAAGTATTTGTTGAAAGGTTTCTGTTCACGACACTGGATTGATTACATAATTTATTTTTGACTTTGAAAAATGAGTCTGAGGGCTTTAGAAGCATGGGCTTCAGGAGACGTACTTGGACTTTCTTTTTTTTTTCTTTTTTCTTTTCTTTTTCAACATGAGCTACTTGCCTTGCAGTTTTAGGCAAATGCTTTTCCTAAGAATAGATTTTACAAGGTTGTTGAACCTAAAGTTAACTCGTATTGTAAAAGGACATATTTATAGTTTAGACCTTTCCTCTCTCAAATAGTAGCCACATGGCTAGTGAGCCAGTGACATGTGGCTGTTCTGGAAGGAGATGCCCATCAGTGGAAGCACCGTTTGAAAAACAGAATGCATGATGTCTCACTAGGATTATGTGATGGTTATGTGTTGAAAATATATTTTGTGTATTCAGGGCTAAGTTACATGGACCAAAGTTAAGTTTCCTTCATTCATTTTATCATTTTCAGAAGTGTTTACCAGATAATTTAAAAAATTCCAGTATAGCTTACATTCTGTTTCCTTGGGTTAGTATAGAACTAGATTATGTCAGGTGACCTGACTAGTATTTCTGGAAACAACCTCCTTATTCATCACAGGGAGGCCACAAGTTCCCCTTCTTTGATGCTTTTATTTGTTGATGATAGGGTATTCAGTGACCTCTATAAAGGTCAAAGCTGTGGCCTGTTCTTGAGTCTAGCAGAGTGTTGGACTGTTAGTTTAGGGTACACATTACCTGGAATCATTAGGAATACATCCCAGGTAATTTCCATTATGGGCGTCATCTTACTTTATATTCTTGCTTCTTGCTTATCCATCCACTCACCTGCCTAAGCTCCAAGGGAAGAAGGTCCATAATTGTTTTTATCACCACTAGACCTTGGTACCCAGCAGGGTCAGATGCAAAGGAGGGCGGCTGTGGATGAACTGAGTATGGAAGGAGGAGAATCAATGTTCCTCACTCATCACAGGCAGGCAGAGGGCATTCAGTCCAGGCTGCCTTTGCCTTCTCAGACTCTTGAGATTTTTATAGATTTCTCAACACTGCTCTCTCTCTCTCTCTCTCTCTCTCTCTCTCTCTCTCTCTCTGTGTGTGTGTGTGTGTGTGTGTGTGTGTTGCAGTCAGTCCATCCATTCAGATGTTACTGTTTCAGACACACCCAGAATCAATGTTTAACTGATCCTTGGGCATCCCATGGCCCAGTCAAGCTTATAAATCATCCAATCTGAGCTTACACAGGACGTGAGCTGTCACACACCCCCAAACCCCAAGCAGCTGCAGGAGTTCCCTGCCTATATCATTACACAGATGATTCAGTCATCAGAATTGTGTTCTGAGATGGCCCCTTTTCTGACCACCCTGCCTGAGCTTCTTTGACAGACGCCTGTTACAGCTGTCTCCTGAGAGGCTCCACCAGTGCCTGACAAATACAGAGGTGGATGCTCGCAGCCTTCCATTGGACTGAGCACAGGGTCCCCAATGAAGGAGCTAAGGAAAGTACCCAAGGAGCTGAAGGGGTTTGCAGCCCCATAGGAGGAACAACAATATGAACTAACCAGTACCCCCAGATCTCTCCAGGACTAAACCACCAACCAAAGAAAATACACGGTGGGACTCATGGCTCCAGCTGCATATGTAGCAGAGGATGACCTAGTCAGTCATCAATAGGAGGAGAGGCCTTTGGTCCTGTGAAGATTCTATGCCCCGGTGTAGGGGAATGCCAGGGCCAGGAAGCAGGAGTGGATGGGCTGGTGAGCAGAGGGAGGGGGGAGGGGATAGAGGGTTTTCAGAGGGGAAACCATGAAAGGGGAAAACATTTGAAATGTAAGTAAAGAAATATCTAATAACAAACAAAACAAAAACAAAACAGTAGTTCTCAACCTGTGGGTCATGACCCCCAAAAGACTATAGGAGAATACAGATCTTTACATTATGAAATCTGCACAGTCCTCTTTCTCAGTTTTTAAGACAAGTTTTTTACACACACTTGTCTTGACATTTATTGGTGATAGTTGACAAAGGGACTTCAGTGACCTAGAACAGTCTCTGATGAGGAGCTTGTCAGTTAAGTCTTCTCAGCTGCAAAATGGGCCCAGTACCTTTGCTCATTCTAATACAAAAATGCTCCTTTGTGACAAGAGATATATTTATTTTCAGTGTCAAAAAACTTCATCTAAAATGTTAGAAGTGGGGGCTAGAGAAATGGCTCAGAAGTTAAGAGCACTTGCTGATTTTTTTTTCCCAACAATCTGGATTTGATTCCCGGAACCCACATAGCAGCTCACAACCACCTGTAACTCTAGTTTCAAGGAATCTAACACCCTCTTCTGGCCTCATTGGGCACCAAGCATACACATGCAGGCAAAACTCAAATACACATAAAAATTTTTAATTAATTTTTTTAAAGTTAGAAGTAAAAGTTTCTCTGTAAGCCAGACATGGTGGCACACAGCCTACCATCCCAGTACTGGAGAGGCAGAGGGAGGTGAATCTACTCAATTTGAGGTCAGTATGGTCTACACAGTGTGTTCTAGGCCAGCCAGGGCTAAAACAAATAAGCAAAAAAGCTTCCCTTGACTCGCATCTCCTAGAGAAACCAACATAAAACCCTCATTATAAGTATATGCTCTTATTTATAAAATCAGATCTTTCTATAAGAAATAATTTTATGTATTCTGCTGCCATCTGGATTTTACAATAATTTCCCCACTCCTATTAACTGATCATCGATGTTTCCCCGTTTCCCTCTTTTGTGATTGTTTCTTTCGCATTGGCATTACAGCTATCTCCACACTGATGTATGAAACTAATATAGATTCATAGACACATGTTCCTCCCCCTGAGCAGCAAGGCAGAAGATAATGCCCTTAACAGCAGACCTGGCTCAGAGCCTGTTGCTGCTCTGTGCTGCTTCTCTGATGTTAACTCTCAAACCAGGGATTACAGTTTAATTAAGATGGCATGCCTTATTGGGATTCAAAGCTTAAAAAGAAACAATTGTACATGCAAGAGAATAAATGTCACATCCGAACAACTTTCATTCTGTGATCGTCCTTTACATACTAGTTAGATTTCTAAAATCTGTTCTTGCCTCTCTCCTTCCTCCAAGTTGTGGATTGCCTCAGGCCTGTCTATGACAGTGAGGAATGAGAGAAGGGGGGAAAAAAAGCATTGTTTTATGTCAAAAAGCAGCAGCCAGCACTTCTGCTGTACAAAGAAGATAAAATTAGACCAAATAAAATTTCAGATCTTTCTTTAGTTTTTATGTTGTACCTACTGACAAAACCAGTATCATCCTGATGAGTTTATGGCTTTTTCTTCTCAAGGCTCACCTTAACGCCTTTGTCAGTCTCTAAACTGATATAGAAACGGACACTTCATCTACCTGTCATCCATGATTCAGGTTCTTGCTATAGGCAGCATACCCTTTTTAAAATTGATATAACATTTCTGGCATATAAAATATTTTATAAAATGTTACCATACGCTGGGCAGTGGGAGCACATGCCTCCTACTCAGGAGGCAGAGGCAGGTGGATTTCTGAGTTTGAGGCCAGCCTGGTCTACAGAGTGAGTTCCAGGACAGCCAGGGCTATAGAGAGAAACCCTGAATTGTTAGATAATATTTTCCTTGCAGCTTTCTATGATCACGTACTTAATACTTTTTAAAGGGCCTTTTAAAACTAGAAACAGGAAAGGTAAAAAGGCTGAAAGGAAAAAAAAAAAAAGCCCAAAGAACTTTTAAAGCACAAGAAAGCAGAGAGACCTAGAGAGGTCTGACGGGACTCTTGTCCTGATGCTAACCCAGTGTCACGTGAGTCACCTTCGTCTCTGTGGTAGCTGTGAAATGTACACAGCTGGCCCTCCCCAGGGAGGTCTTTCTTGTGCTCTTCCTTGATGTATTAGCATTGCTCCCAAAGAGAGTTTCGTGCACATGAGCCAGGCACTTTCTTTTAGGTGGAGCTTGGCAGATAGAGTCACAGTGTGCTCTTTTGTCACTTGCTTCCTTGGTTAGTCCCCCTAGTTCACTGAACAACACACGGTACTCTTATTTCTTTTCGAGGCTTGCTGTCTTCTGGGGATGGAGGTGTTTATAGATATTCTAGACATAAAGTGATACATCCCTACTTGTAAGGGAGTCTTCGTAACGTGGCCTTTAGTGTAATTCAGACCTGTTCTTCCCATCCAAGCCAAGCCCCTACAGAAAGCTACGTGCACCTGAACACCCTCGGCACTGTCAGCACCAACTCTGTTAGAGAGATGAGAACCTTAGAGCGTCCTCTAATCCTCGTACATAGCTATTGCAAGGAGCTTTCTACATATAACTGCTTGATATATTTAATAATCTTATTACCAGCTATTTAAATTAATGTAGGGGTTGATAGGGCAAGAAAAAACATAGCTAAGCTACTTCTTTCAAGTCTGGGACCCCATTTAAAGGTCTCTTGGGAATTGATTTCTTTTTTCTTTCTTTTTTTTTTTTTTTTGGTTTGAAAGTGAAGTTTTCTTTTTTACCAATAACATAAACCTATTGTCTTGTCTGTCTGCCTATCTATCTATCTTTTACCTATCTACCTATCTATCTAATTTCATAGCCTTTGTTCTTTAATTTATGAGGACTGTATTTGCCTCTCCTTTAAGCTGAGGGGTTTTTTTTGTTTGTTTTTTTGTTGTTGTTTTATTTTGTTTTGTTTTTTGAGACAGGGTTTCTCTGTGTAGTCCTGGCTGTCCTGGAACTCACTTTGTAGACCAGGCTGGCCTCGAACTCAGAAATCCGCCGCCTGCCTCTGCCTCCCGAGTGCTGGGATTAAAGGCGTGCGCCACCATTGCCTGGCCTCCTGTAGGCTGTTTTTAAGCAGTCTTTTCTATCTACTGCTTTTGTATTTTAAGGGCCACTATTCTGGCCCTACATTTGAGAGGCAGTCACGATGACCTTGAACTTCTGACTTGCTTGCCTCCACCTCCTGAGGGTTATAAACGGCTACCAGCAGTTCTGGTGTATTCAGGCTCTCTGCAGAGCAAGCCACATCCTCGGTCTTGTTCACCGCTCCTCAACTGCTGCTTTCTGGGGAGCCCAATTCCACCATTCCCTCGGGAGGCACCACAGACTTTTGCTTAACTAGATGATATTTTTGTAAAAGCAAAAGTAGCCCGTTCTTTTTGTTTTAGACACAGTGAATGAGTTCTTCATGTTAGAAACAAATCATTATGCCATTATGCAAATGAAATATAATTTTGTGGAAGTGCCTGGTGCGGAGGAAGCTGAACTGCTTAAATACAAACCTTTATGCTTTCATCCAGCAGATGAACTTTTACAATATTGTTACATCAAAATCCAGGTCAGTGTTTCTTCTTCCTGTGGCTGTCATCAACACGTATGCAGCCGCATAGTAGTTTACGAACCTGGGAGAAGGTCCTCGCTGCTCTATGACTCAGTTTTTTCCCCCAGTTGTACAAAGGGAATAAAGCCAGTTCTAGTATCCTCAATTGCAAAAAAAAAAAAAAAAAAAAAAAAAAAAGAAGTATGTATACAGTGCTTAAATTGGCTTGTGTTAGTAAAACCTTAAAGTTAATATAATTATCTCTGAAAGCCCAGTAGAATTGGAGTATATGTTTTTAATCATGTTTGCTTTGTTTTGCATATGCATGTTCTGTGTGTGTGTGTGTGTGTGTGTGTGTGTGTGTGTGTGTGTATGTGTATGCACACGTGCCGGTGTATTTTCACCCGTGGAGCAGGGAAGGTGCATGCTTGTGACCTTGTAGGTGTGTATGCCTGTGCACATGCATTCAGAGGTCAGAGCAAGATAACAGGCATCTTCCTTTATCATTCTGTACTCTCTCTCTCTCTCTCTCTCTCTTTTTTTTTTTTTTTTTTTTGGTTTTTTGAGATAGGGTTTCTCTGTATAGCCCTGGCTGTCCTGGAACTCACTCTGTAGACCAGGCTGGCCTCAAACTCAGAAATCCGCCTGCCTCTGCCTCCCGAGTACTGGGATTAAAGGCGTGCGCCACCACGCCCGGCTGTAAACTTTTGATAAATGAGCTACCCTGGGTGCTTTGTTTTGCCTCTTGGCCTGGGGAGGTTGATATCAGAGTCAAAGTCCCATGCAGTGAGCACAACGGGCTGTTTTCCTTTCCCGCGTGATTGCCGAGCCTGCTTCTGTAGGGCCCCGCGTGATTGCTGAGCCTGCTTCTGTAGGGCCCCGTGGTGAGGTTCCTTTCCCGCGTGATTGCCGAGTCTGCTTCTGTAGGGCCCCGAGTGTTTGCCGAGCCTGCTTCTGTAGGGTCCCGTGGTGAGGTCCTGGCTCTGCTTTGCATCTTGTGCAGCCTGCCTGGCTCTCACTCTCTGTCTTGCTCACTGCAGTGAGACTGCCAGCCTTTAAAGTGTGTATACTTCTGAAACTGTGGGTCATGACTCTGTAGCTTGTCTGCACACAATAAACAGCCACCCTGTGCCAGTTTTCTTCAGGGCTCTTTCTGAGACAGGAGCTGACGCCTGGCTGCTCTAGTCGGGAATACGGTGTGCTTCTCAGTCAGAAGCCAAAATGTCACTAAAGTGTAAGAAATCCAACTTTGAGGGACTCCAGTGTTTTCTGTTGTAGAAACAGATGCTGTTTGACTTTAGTGGTTGGGGCTTTTAGTGGTCACTGCCTTCACTTCCTACCCTGTTATAATTACTGTAGACAGACAATTTTTTCTTTCATACTTTAAAAATCTATAATTTTTTATTGTATGTGTTTGAGTATTTTACCTGCATGTTTGTCTGTGCACCACATGCTTGCAGTACCCACAGGTGCCTGAAGAGGGCATTGTGTCCTCTGGAATTGGAGTCACCAATGGTTGTAAGGGGTGCTGGGAACTGAACATGGATCCTAAGCCAGAATAGTGAAAGTTCTTAGTCACTGAGCCACCCCTCCAACCCCCACCCCCACCCCCAGGCAACTTTTTGAAATCTAGGCTCCTACAAAGCACAGGCAGAATTCTTTGAAGTGGTTAGGTCCTATCTGAAAAGCTTCAAAACTGTGGCTGCAGAAACACTCTGTTCCTATCACCATCCCTTTTGATTGGTGCATAACAAGTCAAGAAGAAACTGTAAGCAGGTTCAATGGAAAACCACACTCAGTCTTGTGTCTTTTTAGACTTTTTGATGGTTTTGGTTTTGTGATACCGAGGATCCAACCCAGAGTTCTTTTACTCTTATACACACACACACACACACACACACACACACACACACACTTTTATGATAGGTCTTTAGCTGGGGGTAGGGGTGGTGGTGGCTTACAGAACTGAGTGGACACAGCTGCCATGCTCTTGAACTTTTAAAACCCTGAGCTAAATAAACATCTTTCTCTATATAAAGTAGCTTGCCTCAGGTATCTTATGATAGTAACAGAGCGCTGGCTGATATATCCTGTGATCCAGAATTTCCATTCCTAAGTCTGTATCATGCCCACTAATGTCAGCAGACATGAATGTAAAGTCTGTAAAAGCATCCTTTCTAATAGCAAAAGGCTGTGAGCAATATAAATGACCATCGGCAGTAGAGTGGATTCCTTGTGAACTAGAGGGAATACAAAATACCAACTACAGTGAATACACTACAATTATGCAGCAACTTGGGTAAACTAAAAATAATATAAGACAGATGAACGCAAGCAGAAAGTACACGCTGTACAGCTCCATGCATCTGCACACACACTGCACAGCTCCACACATCTGCACACACACCGCACAGCTCCACACATCTGCTCACACACGGCACAGCTCCACACATCTGCACCCACACGGCACAGCTCCACACATCTGCACACACACTGCACAGCTCCACACATCTGCACATACACTGCACAGCTCCACACATCAGCACACACACGGCACAGCTCCACACATCTGCACATACACTGCACAGCTCCACACATCTGCACACACGCGGCACAGCTCCACACATCTGCACACACTGTACAGCTCCACACATCTACACACATGGTGCACAGCTCTATGTATCTGCATACATGCCGCACAGCTCCACACATCTAGAGCCCTGGGTAAGCAGAGGGTGAACTAATGTGTTATTTAGGAAGTTACTTTTCTTCCAGGAAAGGAAGTGGTGTGGCGACTTGTCCCTCAGCCTCCAGCCTTTGAGTACTTCATCTCCATTTGGTGGCACTGTTTGGAGAGGCTGGGGGGGGGGGTGGCCTTGTTGGAGAAGGTGAATCACTGGAAATGTCATAGAGGTTTCAAAGCCTGTGCTGTTATTCTAAGTTTGCTCTTTGCTTTGTGCTGACGATGGGATGGAATGGGATGGACTAACGGCCCCTAGCCACAACTCAGTTAACTGCAGGATCATGGGGCTGTGTAGGGTGCTATCCACTATTTCCATATACGTGCTTCCCAGGTTTTTGATTTATGATGGGTTGTTAGGGTTATGACCCCACCGTAAGAGGAGGAACCTCTGTGTCTGTCCTGATAGAGTACCTGTTCACAAGCTCAGCAGGTTCAGTAGCACTGTGTGTTGGTTCTATATGCTTAGTCCTGGCACTCAGGAAATCTTAATAAAAACATTTATTAGACTTACATCTAACTTGAAATAAAGTGAAATACTAAATGCCATGTACTTTGATGGATTAGGTAAAAACTAAAAAAATTATATATATATATATATATATATATATATATATATATATATATATATATACTTTGTTTTCTCAGGTTGGGACACAGTTACATCTGCATTCCCTTAAACTTAAAAAATACTCTTTTGTCATCAGAAATCATTGGTGTGTGTGTGTGTGTGTGTGTGTGTGTGTGTGTGTGTGTGTGCGCACATTCAGGGCTGTGCTAGGAATCAAACTTAGAACCTTGAACTTGTCAGACCTACACTCCACACTACACAGACTGAGATTTTTTCCGAGGTTATGTTTATATTCAGATAATGATGCTGCTGGTCCTGGTGGCACAGGCCTGCAGTCGTCCTAGCTACGGGGTGCCGAGGTGGGAGGAAGGAAAAGCCTAGGCTATAGAGTGAGTTCAAAGGCAGCCTGGATAACTGGGTGAGACTCTTGTATAGAGTAAAAAGTAAGAACAGGGCTGGGGCCGTTGCTCAGTGGCAGAGTGTTTGTCTGGTGGACACAGGGTCCATTCTCAATTCTGGAAGTAAAGTATAAAAGCTTTCTGGTTATCATTATTATTTTTTTGTGTGTGTCTAATTTATGCCATTCACCCAGTAGTTTCTCATGTGTTTTATTTTCGGTTCCCTTTAAAATCCCTAACTACGAAAAAAACACCAAGCACGTAATTCCCTGATTTTTTCACCCCCTCATTCCATCCGTTTTACAAACCTATCCTTTTATGAAGAGGAGCAGCCTTTAACTCTCATTCTTCCGATCATGACTCTGCCTCGTGATGCCGACCAAGCAGGACCGAGGAAGAAAGTCTCAGATGATGGATTGGATGTAAAGCCTTCTATTTTGAGTCTCTGCTGTATTTTTCTTCTCCTGCGAATTTTGATTGGTGGAACCGGAATCATCTGGGAAAATCTCGATCTCATCCATCACTGTTTTCCCTCCAGGGGCAGCTAAAGTTTGCATGTGTGAGAGGCGGCCAGAGTAAACAACCCAGGTCGTTAGTGGAGTCTCTGAAATCCAACTTGGCAGGCACTGCTGAAGGATGGCTCCTCAGCGAGCCCTCTCAGGTTGCCCTTTACAGAAATAGCCTCTGTTCTCCGTCACTCTCGGCTTTCCTGGTGTGCTCTGTACCCTGCTAAACTCCAACAAAAGCTACAACTTCATTTACTTCTAATTCATGCAGGAAATTAGGAATCACCATCAACATAGTCGAATGATTTTTGCTTTTAATATATACACCAATCGGGAGTTCATTATGAATTAGACTATTTTTTTCCTTTCTCTTGATTCTTGGGGAAACATAGGATATTTTAAAGATTTCAGGTAGAAAAGGCATTTAAATTGAAAAGTATAAATTCATTGCCACTTAGAACCTGGTATTACTCCACTTTAGTGATCTAGATATTATTGCAAGAGGGAATTTCGTGTGACATTTAATTTTCCTGGGTTGTGTGATTTGGGAGTCAGAACGACCCTGAGAAGGCCTCAAATCAAGATACTTCATTTTACACGTTAAAATCTTTCTCTCAGAAATGTGAGGTGCTGGGAATTGCAAAACTGGAGCCACACTCCAGGATCTGAGGAACAGCTCAGTTCTTCTTCCCTTCCCCCATCTTCATGGTCATTGTCCTCTTCCTCTTCCTCCTCCTCCTCCTCCTCTTCCTCCTCCTCCTCCTCTCCCTCCTCCTCCTCTCTCCCTCCTCCTCTTCTTCCTCCTCCTCCTCCTGTTCTATTCCTCCCCCTCTTTTTTTTTTTTTTTTTTTTTGGTGTTTTTGAGACAGGGTTTCTCTGTGTAGCCTTGATTGTCCTGGAATTCACTCTGTAGACCAGGCTGGCATCGAACTCAGAAATTTGCCTGCCTCTGCCTCCCATTGCTGGGACTAAAGGCTTGTGCCACCACGCCCAGCTTTTTTCTTTTTCTTTTTCTTTTTTTTATTCCTCCTCTTTTCTTCTTCTTCTTCTTCTTCTTCTTCTTCTTCTTCTTCTTCTTCTTCTTCTTCTTCTTCCTCTTCCTCTTCCTCTTCCTCTTCCTCTTCCTCTTCCTCTTCCTCTTCCTCTTCCTCTTCCTCTTCCTCTTCCTTGGGGACTATGTAGCCTGGAACTTATTAGGTAGCCCAGTCTGGCCTCAAACTTATAAAGATCCACCTGCCTCTGCCTCCCAAGGCTATGATTAAAGTATGCGCCACCATACCTGGCTTTCACAGAGCGATTCTTCTTTATTGTTTTAATTTATTTTTTAATTTTACATATACCTGTGTTTTGCCCACATGCATGTCAGTGTACCGCATGTGTATAGAGCTATCTGTGAACAGAAGAGGGCTACCGTGTAAGTGCTGGGAGTCTAACTCAAGTCTGCTGTAAGAGCAACAGGTGCCTTTAACCATTTGGCATCTCTCCAGGCCCCCAAACAATTTTAAATGGCTTCCAGTCTATCACCACATCACCCCGAGTGCGCCAATTCCACGTAAATGGTTTTCACATACAATGGAATTTTAAAAGCATTCTAGAGATTTCTAGAATAGCATATTATCTTAGATATGGTAATATGGTTAAAGCGGGGTATGGCACCTGACTTCTAACCTAAGACCAAAACCAACCAACCAAACAAACAAACACCTCATTCCTTTCATTACACACAAATATACACATATTGTGCATATATATATATATATATATATATATATATATATATATATACATATATATTTACAAACACACATATAAATATACATATATACATTTATATATATAATCTTCATATTCATATATATACAGATATTTGTGTACATGTTTTCCTATATAAACATATATAACTCTCTCTATATACATGTGCATATGTCTGTACATACATATATACCTTTACATCCTTATATACATACATACATACATACATACATACATAGTTAAGTACATACATAAAGAACAAAATGGTAAGATGTGTGTGTGTGTGTGTGTGTGTGTGTGTGTGTGTGTGTGTAGGCTTTGGAGCTAGACAAGCCTAGATTTTTTAAAACATTATTTATTTGTTTGTGTTGGGGGCCTCTCACAAGCCATAGTGAGTGTGGAGGTCAGAAGACAGCTTCACCTGAGTCTGTTCTCTTTTTCTACCATGTGGGCCTGGGGAATCAAGCTTAGGTTCTCAGACTTGAGGTCAAGAGCCTATAGATGCGGAGCCATCTCCCCAGACCTTGATGTGTGTGTGTGTGTGTGTGTGTGTAAAGTGTGGCAGGGATGTGTGTGGTGTGTGTTTGTGTGTGGTGTGTGTGTAAAGTGTGGCAGGGATGTGTGTGGTGTGTGTTTGTGTGTGGTGTGTGTGTGTGTGTGGAGTGTGTTGGGGGTGTTTGTGTGGGTGGGTGTTTGTGAGGGGTGTTAGTGTGTGTGGGAGCGTGTATTTGTGTGTGGTATGTTTGTGTGTGGTGTATGTGGGGGAGTGTTTTTATGTTTATGTGTTGTGTGGGGGTGTGGTGTGTGTTTGTGTGTGTGTAGAGTGTGTGGGTATGTGTGTGGTGTGTGTGTGTTTGTGTGTATATGGAGTGTGTGTGGTATGTGTGTGGTGTATGTGTGTGTGTGCTTGTGTGTGTATGGTGTGTTTATGTAATACAAGGACTCTTGTAACTCTGGCTATCCTTGAACTTGTTGTGTATGTAGTAAGGGTGACCTTGAACTCCTGATCATCCCTTTTCCCCCTCCCACCTTCTGGGATTCCAGGCCTTGCCACGATGCCCAACAGAACACAGATCTTTCTTGCTGTGGCTGTGTTCCTTGGCAGCTATAAAGACATTTAAAATGTAAGTTTAACCATCAGTAAACTGAGGGCGCCACCGCTTTCGTTAGATAGAGTATGAGGACAAAAGAGATCTGTGCTGAGTGCTTGGTGTCTGCTCTACATCCAGCAAGCTGTGACCATGCCCAGCATGGTGAACGGTGAGCACACTGAAGACAAGATTGGCATGATCTTGGCATCCATGTGGGTCACACCAGCATGGGAGGCTGCCTTACCATGCCTCACTGGGGTGGCTTGCCGGTGCGGTCTGCCAGGGCTCTGAGAACTGGGTCTAAGCCAAGAGACCTTTATTTACCTGTTACGGTATGTATGTATGTATGTATGTATGTATGTATGTATGTATGTATTTATTTGCATGTACTTTCAGAGGCCAGAAAAGGGCATCCGATCCCTACCCTACCCCACCCCTGCCCAGCTAGAGTTACGAGCAGTTGTGAATCACCCAACCCAACACAGGTACTTGGTACTGAACCCTTGACCTCTGGAGGAGTAGTATGTACTCTTAAATGTTGAGCCATCTCTCCAGCTCTTTAAAAACAATTTATTATTTGACTTTGAGTTTCTGCATAGGCTTGTTAATCTTGAAAAACTTTTATGTTTCAACAGAGCACACATGACCAGTCCTGATCTTTGACGCAGGGCCAAAAACGTCTCAGAAGCCTGGCAGGTGGGGCACACAGAGCATACTGAAAGCTAGCAAGGGCCCCTGTACTGCATGCATTCTGTGTAAATGAAGACACTCAGTATGCCAATTGGTTTTGGTGAGTGGTGGCCCTCCGGATCCAGTAGGTAGAACCACTGGTCATGCAATGTCGGCTGTGGATACACCATGCGTTGTGGCTCTGTGTACTGGGGCTGCAGGGCTGGCCTGTGGTTAGATGAGAATCCAGACTGCTGGAATCTAGAAATGTCAGCTGGCTAGGCAGCTGTCTGTCCAGGAGCAAGGTCAGACACACAGGATGAGTCAGAATGGGTTTGGACGGCACTGGTGTAGGACGTTCAGAAGGCTAGGTCAGGGCGAGTGAAGTCCAGGCTGCCTGTCACAGGGATAAGGTCAGGACTGAGAACGAGGCTAGCCAGAACTGTGTCCAAGAACCAGACTGGAAACTAGAGAGAGGGAGAAAAGCCAAAGGCCACAGCAGGGCAGGGACAGAGTGGGGTGGGGGTAGAGGAATGTTTTCTTCGCCCTGCTAACTGGTCAAGAAGTCTGTATCAAGAAAAGGGAGATGAGGGCGTAGAAGATGGGTTTCATCTCTGTAGGACAGAACCTGGTGAACAGCGGGGAGTCTGACCCGGGCGTAATTTGCGGTTTCTGTGGGGAGGAGCTCAGGGTAAGGGGGGCCACCTGTGCTACTTCCCCAGGGTCCTGTCACATGGATATTTCTCCCTCTCATCCTCATATAGACTCAACTGTGCCGCAGAAACAAATGAATCCCCAAGCTCAGTGGCTTAGCACGAGAATCCTCTAGTTGCGGCTCTGGGGCCTGTGCGCTCTGAGTTGACGATAGCCAAGAATCTTTGTTCTGAGGCCTGGCTCCCCAAGCCGCCTCTCTCTTATGTTCTGCTGTGACCTCTGCTATGGTGCAGAAGAAAAGGCTGGGAAAGTTTTCTTACTTCACTACAATCCCACACTTGTATTTCTTTCTTTTTTTAAATTTAGTTTAATTTTTAATTTTTTGTGCCTTGGTGTTTTGTCTGCACGTATGTCTATGTGAAGGTGTTAGGTCCCCCTGGAACTGGAGTTACAGACAGTTGAAAAACTGCCACCGTGGGTGCTAGAAATTGAACCCTGGCCTTCTGGAAGAGCAGTCAGTGCTCTTAACCCCCGGAGCCCTCTCTCTAGCCCCCAACACTGTATCTCTTATCTGGCCTTTTTGGGTCAAGTTCCCCAACAGTCCCCACATTTCCACCCTTGTCTTCCCCAGGTCTAAGGCAGCCAGCTCACGGCATGACTGTCATTCCTGCAGATCTGGTGATGTGCCTTTCTGCGGCCCTCTCCACTTACTTCTAGCATAGCTTCAGAGAACAAGCCACGGAGGCCTAGTAAGATTTCCTCCGCCTTCCAAGTCTCATCTTGCCCGTCACCCTACCTCTCCTAGTTGCTTACATCTCAGATCCCCTTATCCTAGGCCCATGTCACCCTCTCTCTCTAGTCTATAACACTCCATCTTCTCTCTTAGTTCTAGAGCATTCCAGATTCCCTTTGTTCCTTTGGCCTAGACTGCTCGGTACCCTCCTCAGCTGGCTACCTTTAACTTGCTTGCCATTTCTAAGCTTACATGCCACTTCCAGACTTTCTCTGAAAGCCTCTCTTGCATAAATTTGCAAGGATAATCGTAGGCTTCAGTAGACTGTAACCTTCCAGGGAAGGATTTCCATCTTGCTCCCTGAATGACCTGTACACTTAGAACAGTCCTTAACACATAACAGTTAACACATAACTTCCTTGTATGAGTGAGTGAATGAATGAATGAATGAATGAATGAACAATTGTATGTAAAAATTCTTTAGCTCCAAAAACCAACACTAACCAACAAAGGTAGAAGAGAGGATCACTTAGAAGAATCCTAGGGTAGTTCACAGAGTCACCATGATGTGTGCAAAGCCAGCCTGGCCAAGCCATGAAGGGTCGGCATCAGGCAGGAGAAACCACAGGCGTGGTTACATCACAGAAATACCCTGGCAAGGGCACCACCCTGGCTTTGCTATCAGACACCGCTGCCCTGGCACTGCAGCTGCTGGGCATTAGCTATAGCACCATGGCCCTTCTTGTGTTTCAGCTCTCATTAACCCTGTGACTTGACATTACCCCTGGGAGAGTAGCAAACTCAGACAGGAATATCTGATGGGTGAGATGAGGTCAGGCATCCATCTGTGGCTGGGGAGAGCTGGTGAAAATGAGTCCTTGTGCTTATCAATGGACAGGGCAGGCCTCCACCTGTTTTAGAACTTCTTAACAAGACAGCCATTCAATACTGAATGACCTCACAAACCTGAAGTATGGGGAATGCTTAGAATAAAGATTCCCATCAACTCATATGGGCATAAAAATTAGGAAATATTGAGTCCACAATTCTTAGTCCCATTCCATCCTAAAAAAAGAACCATTATGATAAGTTGGTAACGGTTCACCCGCGTGTCTACAAGATGCTTCTTGGATAAGAATTATTTCTTGAGTCATACCGGGCTAGATGTAGCTGTTATGGTATGCTTGCCTTTTGTATATGAAACATGCACTCTGGTGATTTTACTTGGGAATAAAATGGCTAGTTAGAGCCTCAAGGCTTGCCTGTGTGCCATGGTGGGGATGGTTGGTAACTCACAGGGAAGAGCAGGTGTCCCACAAGCAGGGAGCACACTGGCTCTCAATGCTGGTGCTTCGTGTGTGTGTGTTATGTTAAGAAGTCCTGGGTATTACCTGCCTGAGATTGATCAAGGATGTGACCCTGTCTATCAATTTACGGGTAAGCCAAGATAGGTTCTGTTGGAAGGGAAGCATCCACGGTGCTTTGTCCTTGTCACATTCTAGTAACCCAAGAGAACAGCATCCTACACAGAAATCCTTCACAGAATAAACTATGTGGAGAGTTCTGCTCTTACATTATCCAATTTTTTTTTCTGGGTATTTTCTGCTTATGTAAACTTCTAGACCTAACCTGCCATCACCTGACTGCCTGAAAAGTTAGTTCCGGGTGGCCACCTGCTCATTTTCTTGGTTGTGTTGGAGGGTGGCTGACTGTTGGTGCCCTGGAGTCTGTGCCCAGCAATAAATGAATGATGGGACTTAAATGAGATTAGGTAATTGCACTTGTGGTTATCAGGTGGCTGAACCTGACTCAGTAACTGAGACGGTTCCAAAAGTAGGACCTCAGATCTGTTCCGTAGCCACTGTGACCTCCCAAGAACTTGAGGACACCCCTCTAACCTCCTTGGCACTGTCAATCTTCACTTGGGTTTCTGCCTGTAGAAGATGCTATACATGAGTTTTTTGAATGGTTCCATGTGCTTTTTTCTACTAAATAACCCCATCCACAGAATTTCTACATTAAACCAAGCCTCATGTGCTATATGTTTATGTAGGACATATAGGAGTCCTGTATGAAGCTGTTATGGCTAAAATCAATGTTCTATGCCTATCTAAAAGGGCAGCACTTCCATTTTATATACTTCTGAAATAACAGACATTTTGTTTTGTTTTGTTCTGTTTTCTTGAGACAGGATTTCTTTGTGTATCCCTGGATGTTCTGGAACTAACTCTGTAGACTAGGCTAGTCTTGAACTCAGAGATTGGCCTTCCTCTGCCTGTGCTGGAGTTAATGGTGTGTGCCACCACTGCCCAGCTGTGAGAGATTTTCTTTCTTTCTTTCTTTCTTTCTTTCTTTCTTTCTTTCTTTCTTTCTTTCTTTCTTTCTTTCTTTCTTTCTTTCTTTCAAAAACATGGTCTACCCATGTAGCTCAGGCTGGCCTGGAACTATGTGTAGATCAAGCTGGCCTCAAACTCACAGAGATCCAAGTGCTGAGATTAAAGGCATGCACCACCACACCTGAATCATGCTAAATCTTTTTTATATAATCTAATGAACAGATAATGGCTAGATTTTTTTTTTATCTCTTTATAGATCTTGTTTTTGCTGTTTTGAGGCTTGAACCTAGGACCTTGCACATACTAGGCAAACCATCTACCATTGAACTACACTCTCATCTATTTCTTTACTTTTATTTTGAGACAGGTTTTCACTTCCTTGCTCAGGCTGGGATCTTGCTGCTCCAGTCTCTGGAGTAGTTGGCTTATACCACCAGGCCCTGCTCTGGGTTAGTAATTTTAAAATAGATGAATTGAGAAAAATTTTAGTTTGGAGTCACAGTCAAAATAAAAGTTAGCTGTGATTCATTTGAACACACAGATGTTTGAGTGTTAATAATACACAAAAATATTGTCTTATAGCATGTATAACTGAGATGAGAGTCATAATATTTTGCTTGTACTCTGGCCTTTTTTTTTTTTTTTTTTTTTTTTTGGTTTTTCGAGACAGGGTTTCTCTGCATAGCCCTGGCTGTCCTGGAACTCACTTTGTAGACCAGGCTGGCCTCGAACTCAGAAATCCGCCTGCCTCTGCCTCCCAAGTGCTGGGATTAAAGGTGTGCGCCACCACGCCCAGCTACTCTCGCCATTTTAAAGACAATACTAGTTTCAGTATCAAAATAGACACTAGTTTCAGTATCAAAATAGACACCAATGAAAGCAATCACCTCTGGTGTTTTAATCGAAGTTACATTGTTTTTCTTACCTCCATATCTTGATGGTTATCCAAACAGTCAAAGGAGGGAAGAAAGGCTCGGAAGCTTGTATCATGTGACTATTGAAACAATGTCTTTAATTTGTCTACACAGGAAATGACTGATTTTATCCTGTCTCAGAGAGAGGCTAAGACCATGGCCAGGGTATGGAAAGGTCAGTAGGAGTCAAAGGAAAAGAATTAGAGGTGTCTGTTGCAGGAAGAGGAAGTTGAGTGTGGGTGCTGAGGTCAAGACAGACGTGTCTGGGGGGAAGCGGTGAGGTGGGCATGGAGTCTAGGCAGTGCTGACACCAGTTCTCTCTACCCATGGGCAGAAGCCATGCCCTTCACTGGGCTTTGCAAAATTCCCAGAAAGCCATAAGACTTGGCTCTTTGCTATGAACTCAGAAGAAATGAAAGTCTGTGTTCACACAGGGTCTTACAGGAACTGGAAAGTCGCTTAGAACCTGAAGACAGCCCAGACGCTCATGAATGGTGAAGAGACTGCTCTGTGACAAATAAAATCAGTATACTTTTGTGTGTGTGTCTGTGTGCTTGTATATCTGTGTGAATAGTGTTTGTGTACATGTGTATGTATGTAGTGTGTTTGTGTCGATATGTGTAATATCTGTGTGTTTATATATTTGTGTGTGTTTGTGTCTATATATATTGTGTTTGTGTTTTTACCTGTGTGTGTTTAGTGTTTATATGTGTGTGTCTGTGTGTCTTTATGTGTGTGTGTTTGTGTGTGTACATGTATGTTTGTATATCTGTGTGTATAGTGTTTATGTACATGTGGATGTATGTAGTGTGTGAATGTGTATGTAAAGTGTTTGTGTCCGTATGTGTAGCGTTTGTGTGTTTATATATTTGTGTGTATGTGTCTGGTTTGGGGGTGATCCCAGGATCATTCTGCTGAGTGATGCAGTGCAGACCTTCCCAAAAGAAGCACTCAGTACAAAGTTCCACTTATATAAAGATCTAAAGCTCTAGAAAATGCCATGTCCCGTCAGTGGCAAGAACAGAGCAGTGGTTGCCTAGAGAGAGGGGAGGACTACAATTTGAGGTGTAATGGAAATGTATTGGTGTCACAGGTACGTTCATATATCGAAACACGGGAAGCTTTACATAGGACGTATGTAAGCTTATTGTAAAGATGTCTAAAGATACGAAAAAGAACAAGACTTGTTATGTGTTCAATAAATGCTGGGTCATACGCATTAATAACTAGACGCTGGTTGTTACTATCTCTGTTACAGACGAGGAAACTGAAGCTCAGAGAGGTTAAATAACTTGCCAGGTACTACACAGCAGCCCAGAGGTGTGGTTAGCATGCTGTTGGCTCTAGGTAGGGCAGATCTGACTAGCCACCTAAACTAGCCAAAAGACCTGACATTGCAGCATATCAGAACAACCTCTAGGGGGCAGTAGCAGATACAAGAATTCTTTGTATATCTCTGTGTATGTACATGTGGATGCATGTAGTGTGTGAATGTGTATGTAAGGTGTTTTGTGACGAAGAATTTTGTGACGCTTCATGAGAACTGTTAAAACATGTGAATTTGGCTTTTGATGCCAGGGGTGGTGGTTCATGCCTTTAATCTCAGCACTTGTGACTTGGAGGTCAGCCTGGTCTACAGAACGAATTCCAGGATAGCCAAGGCTAGACAATGAAACCCTGTCTCAAAAAGCAAAGAAAAAGAAATTGATTTTCCTTATTCAGCTGTTAATTCCTAGGCAACAAAACTCACTCAGCTAAGAATACACCCAGTAACTTTTGGTTATTATACATTCCCAAGGTTGTGCAACCTTCGACAATGTATTTTTGTAACATTTTGGCTTCCCTTAATGAAACCCTGTCAGCCCCAAGTTCCCGCCTTTCCTTTACCCTAGTCAGGCAATCGTTTTTCTGTAGGTGTATGCTTGCCTCTTCTGGACATTTCATACAAAGGGAATCCTCTCCATGTGGCCTCTGTGCCTAGCATTTTTTTGTTTTGTTTTGTTTTGTTTTGTTGTATTGTGTTTTGTTTTTCAGAATGTTTTCAAAATTGTACGGCATACAGTGCTAACTTGTTAGTTTTTGTGGCTGAACGACGATGTTGTGTTCCGTGGAATTTGATGTATCTGGTTATCAGTTAACTGTCCCTGAAGTTGTTTCTGTTTTCCCACTGTTATGAATAACACACTGCTATTCTCAGCTTTTTAATTTTTGCTTTGTGTGGGGATGTCAGTGCTGGTTTGGAACCCAGTGCCTTACATGGGTGAGGTACACCGTCTACCAGCTACAGCCCTGCTTCACGGTCCTCCACCCCCTTTTCCAAATGCGAGTGCTGTGATTCAAGGCCCCGTGCCACCGGATTCAGCTCTCAATCAGTTTTACTTAAACAAGTGATGGCCGTTTGTTAGAGGGGCCGAACTGCAGGCACAAATGCGGGCAAGCAGAGGGCTACTTACTTTGTCATTAAGAAAATGAGTGAGGACTCTGGCAATATTTTTCCCCCTTGTATAAAGAATTCAGACGGAGACCATAGGTCTCCATGAGAGTGTTTCCTAATTACTAGTGTGTAGGAAGACTGTTAGCAAAATAGTAGATAGTATTTGTTCTCCTGTGCGAGGCACTTGCTCTAAAGCCAATGTGTATTTTCTGGTATAATTTCTACCCTAGTGTCTGTACGAGGTGTTATTATCTTTGTTACAGATGAGGCTTCTAAGGCCCACAGGCGTTGCAGCCAAGACTACCTGACAGCTGCTGTTGTTTATTTTTTGGAGGGGAGAGTAGGCAGGGTACAGGGATAGTCTTTTATATCCACAGTGTTCTCTGCTCAGCCTGGGCTTTCTGGGAGCCCCTGCCTGCTGGATACCTCAGTAGCACTGGGAATTTAACAGCTCCGGGTGCTTCCCAAATGATGGGAATAAATTCCCAGATTTCCCTCTCTTCCCTTCTAGGGTTCACGTCTGAGGTCTGCAAACCCTTGCTCTTGGGGCCTGAGAGCCTTCAACCTCCCAACCTTCCCAGTCACCGTCCCAGTCCTCAACTCTGCTATGTCACCCTGAGAACAGCCACACGCTGTATGCAAAGTCTGGGGGAACTGGCTGTATTCCAATAAAACTTTATTTATAAAAGAGCATAGTGGACACATGTGACTGGCTGAGTGCGGTTTGCTGACCCCCCTTTTCCCACAGTTTCTCAGGAAGAACCCAGTTACTCCCAGAGATAACTGGTTCACTACATTTTAGTCTTGCTTCCCGGAGCGAGCCCGCTGTTCACAAACCCTGACTCAGGCCTCCTGACGCCACAAGAAGACAAACTCCAGTTCCCTTCCTGGGTGCTGTTTATAGGGCACTGAACTGCAGATCCAGGACAAGGCCACCCAGTGCAGAACTTCACGGGGCCGAAGAGGGGACAGAGAGCTGCTGTTCTGTTCCTGAATGACCCTGGCTAGGGTTTATCCCAGAACCTGCTACATTCCTCACTTTAGGAGAACTGTTCGAGTTCATCCGAATAAATGTGTCTGGTGCTTAATACTGAGCTATTGTCAAAACTAGGATGGGTTTATCATGCTTTTCCGTTAGCTAATTTAAGACTTTATCTTATCGGGGTGAGGTATGTCTTTGTGTGCTTATCTTTGTTTGTTTGGGTTCTTTTTGGTTTGTGGATATGTGCATATGTGTGTAGAGGAGAGCTGTGGGTGCGATTCCTCAGGCGTCGCCTACCTTGATTTTTAGACAGTCCATTCCTGGTCTTGAGCTCACTGTAGGCTAACTGGCCCGCAAACCCCAGGGGCTCATCTTTCTTCACCTACATCCTAGTGCTTCTTAGCATGGAGTTTCTGGGTCTCTAACTTCATGCTTCTGCAACAGTCGCTTTATCAAATGTGCCTCTCCCCAGTGCCAGGCCCTCATTTTTAATGGAGTGGTTTTAGCTTTGTAGACAAACTGGAAGGATGGGAGGGTTGGTAGATTGCCAGGGTTCCACGTTCTCACTGGGAAAGCCTCCTGCGGCCTGCCAGGAGCTACAATGAAAAGGTCTACGTTAACCTATCAAGATCAGCTAAGTCTGTGCTTTAACTCGTAGGGTTTACTCTGTGGGTATTCTGTGAGTCTGGACATTTGTATACTAACATGAATCCATTATTGTTTATCATTTATTGTGTAAAATATAAATGGCTAGCCAATACTGTGTATACTCTCCCTGTTTAGTGTCTTTATTTGAACATCTGTTATCTTTTAAAAGCAGCACAAAGAAAACTTATCTTTAGGAATATGTACTGAATTATTCATAGATGAAAAGGATAACCTTTAAAATAATCTCTGGAGAAACTGTGTGTGGATATGGTGAAAACAAGATTGGTCCTGAGATAACATTTGTTGAAGTTTAGCACTGGGACCTAGAGGTTCGCTATACTACTTCCCCATTTCTTTGAAAATGTCCTTAACCTAAAGTGCTTTGTTTAAGACACACACAGACTCCCATCTTCAGAATTTATAAACAAAACTTTCCTGGGGTAAGAACTCCATGGTAGATGGGAAGAAGGGAACTGTCCCTACTTAGGGGCTGGGAACCAGGAGGTCCCAATTCTTTAACGTATTGGGAGTACAGGCTCTTTCATTCCTAAGTATACTCTAGACTTCCTGCAAGATCTAGGCCCTGTGATCAGAGGAAGGGCCACGAACCTTGTGGCACCAGGCTTGAAAAGAGAAGACGCTGTGACCTCAGCAAAGATGGGAAGTAGGCTGCATCAGCAAACCTCAGAGACAAATACTGGAAAGGAAGGTTTTTTCAAAACGAGGTTTTTAAGGGAGGCCAGGATAAAGCTTTTGGGATCTGTAGAATTGGTTGTAGCATTTGTCTAGGGCAGTAAAACACTGGGATCTCTGGAGAGACATGTCCAGAGGAATAAATCACTATGACGTTTAACTTTTGTAATACTGCCATGCAGGCCATTTGGTAATGTGCAAGGGCTTCACTAAGCCCAGCTCTCTGAAGACACAAATCTGGACATGAATCCCTGAGAGTCTCCAGCAATAAATAAGCACTTCCTAGCTTGTAATCTGCTCACATCAGTACAGGGGATCTTTGGAGGAGACAGTGAAGACACCTCCGTAGCTAGGTCACAATTCTCACAAATCCTGCAGGACTTCTAGGTTCAGACCCATGGCCCTGAGGCTCTTTATCTTTCCTCAAGCCATTCCTTGAAATCCCATCATGATCCTCATCCGGTTGAGTATTAAAAAAAAAAATCTCAGTATGTAACCAGGGGTTGTCAGTTTTAACTGTCAACTTGACACAATCCAGAATCACCCGGGAAGAGATACACAATGTATGGATTGCATTAGCCCCTGTGCCAGCCCATGAAGGATGTTCTTCCATATATTAACTGAGGTGGGAAGACCTATACTGAGTGTGGTTGGCAAAGTTCCTGAGAGGCTTGGCCCTGGACTGGAGAGAAAGGGGAGGAGCCAGTGGAGTTCTGGCATCAGAGCATTCTTTGCTCTGCTCTCTGCTCTCTGCTCCAGAGGATACAGTGTGACAAGCTCCTCTCTTCCAGAGGATACAGTGTGACAAGCTCCCAGCTCCTCCTGCTGTGGCTTACCAGAGATGGTAGACTGCAACCTGGGACCCGTGAGCTGAAATAAACACTTTGGGAATGTTGTTTTTAACAAGGTATTTCACCCCAGCACCGGGACATGGAAACTAAGACAGTGACTTAGATTCCTGTTGAGTCAAGGGAACCTCTAGTCTTCTGCAAAGTCCTGGACATTCGAATGAGAACCTCTGAATCCTGGTTTTTCACTTCTCCTAGGAAGCCTTTTCCATTGCACAGATGATGGGATGGTTATTTGCAGTGGTGATTAGAGCAGCTCATTGAACAGTGTGTGCCCGTTACCACCTACTGATTGACAGCACGCTAATGGATGTGCAGGGTGCAGTGACAGCTGCAGGTAACACTTGTCCACGTGTCCACAGCCTCTTCCTGTTCCTGCTCTGACTGGGGACAGGTTTTCTGTTCAGTCATAGTAATTTGATGCCTTTTTCTGAAAAAAAAAATGGATTTCTGAAGGTCTGAAGGCTCAATTCTGGAATGTCCTACTGAAGTATGGAAACTCTGTGATAATGAATGAGGAGAGCCAGGTAGAAATATCTTAGAAAAGGGTAGGATGGTATTTTTAAGTTGGGAGTGATCGTGCATTATTCTTTTGAGTTTCCTTTGGTGCTGCTACATTTTAATATGAGGCATTGTTTTTCTTTTTTAATATGAGGCATTTGTTTTTGTTTTTAAAAGCTTTCAGAGTGCCACATGCAATTAAGGCTTCATCAAGCAGAGGCACCTGCATGTCATTACTCATAATGGAAGGTTGCTCCTGGGGTTTTTAATTTCTGTATTACTGAAACGGAACACAACCATTTATGGAGTATAATACAGAACATTGACTAGGGGATTCAATAATTTTGCAATTAAGTTTGAGGTCTTTCAATAACATTTTGCCCATTAAGCATGAGACTGTAACCATTAAGAAATGAATAAGACTCTAGAAAACACAGGTGAGGAAGTTGGGATACATACAGATGACAGATAGGAAAAGTGACCAAGACAGATGTGCAGAATAGTGATGATGCCACCTATAGAAAGAAGCTAATGGTTGCTTCCAGGGGGGGGCTGGGGCTCAGGTCAAGCCTGGCAGACCATTTGTGTGGAGTGAGAAGTTAGTGGTGTTAGAGTGGTTAGCTTGGTATGTGGACTGTAGGCAGCAATTAGTACAAGTTCAGCTCAAAATAATCAAATGGCCATTTATAGTGGCTCATATCATCATCCTTCAAGACACGGTACTTAGCAGTGTCACGAGAGAGCCCATAATTAATGTAGATGCTCAGTCCTGCCTCAGATCTATTGAGCCAGAATTTTCGTTTTAATGAGATTTGTAAGTGATTCATAGGCACATTAAAGTGTGGTTCCAGCAATAAAGATGGCTAACTGTCTCACTAAGAATAGTCTGCAGGTAGGCTGAGCTCGCGTGGCAGCTTCTACATCTCCAAGAATACAGCGGTGCATCTCATTCTGGTGTCTTTAGCATGGTGACCTTTCAGCCTTTAGGTTTGCAGCCTTGAAGTTCTAAGATAGCTTCTGTAGCTCCTCCAACAACCAAGTTCCAAGCAGGAAGAGTGGCTGAGGTGCCTTCTTATTAGCCAGACTTGGACCATCGGCTAACTTTTTAGACTAATTTTTGAGAAGCAGAAATGTATTTACTTATTCAGTTT